>JAPPVO010000019.1:71381334-71899118 GCA_030407325.1 Camellia japonica | reverse complement strand
ATTGCTTCACTCACATGTGTTCAATTCTACTATCTTGCTGTACACACTGCATGCATTGTCAACGCACTTTCGACTGCATTGTTATGCATATTGCTAACGATGTTGTACCTGTTAAGTTTGCTTTCTTTGCAGGCACGATATTGTATGTACGGTCATTTGAGGGCGGTGCAACTAAGGCGAAACGCACAGGTATTGTATCTCCCGAGTGAGACGTTTTGAGAAATGCATAATTCTCTTACATCCTTTCTGCATTGTAGTGTAGACTGTTGCATTTTAGCTTATAACTGTCGCATGCGTGCTTCGTTACAGCTTTCTTTGCATGATCATAAGTTATGCTCGGCTTCTTGCATTTTCAGTTGCATTTTGCCCCCGCCTTCGGGCGCGTATCTTACTTGTCTTGCATGTTTGTCTAAGTCTTCGGCCTTGTCAAAAATGGGTCGTCTCTGGGCTTTGACATTCACTCCCGTCATTCTTATGACTTCCGAGTTCTGTCAAAGAGGGGCAACTGTAGACACCTCATTTTTGACCGTCCTCAAGACTTGGACGTCACCGTTGGAACACTCGGTGATTATCCATGTTTGTGTTCGTTTGGAGTTCCCGGAGTTCTCGGCTCGCGCACCGTGCCTCAGGACCTCCGGACTCGACCGTTTGTGTTTGGTTTTGCACCAAACACTTGTGTTTTGCCTTGGAAGGGCAGGGAATGCCTTGTGAGGCATCCCTACACACCACCGGCTGGGGCTAGAGGCCACCGGCTGGCTGGTTTGTCCATCGGCACTTTATTGTGCCGACCGGCACTATTTTGTGCCGACCGGCACTAAATTTTGCCAAATGATTTTCTTTGCCGGCCGAGCACTGTACACTTGCTTTATGAGATATTTTCTCACAGCTGTAAAGTTCTTTGCTCCCCTCCATACACGTGTATGGAGGGATGAGCTCTTGGCTTGCTTAGTTGCTAAGCATTCTTGCCTATAAGAGGAGAACTCTTCCTCTTGGCTCAAGGTTAGCCTTTTGAGAGCAAAACCAGAGCTTAGATACATATATCTCTGATATACATCCATATATATATATATATCTCCTCTCTCTCCTCTTGTGTGTGTGTTTTTAGGCCAAAAAGTGTAGTTTTACTTCATTTTTGCTCCTTTACACACACCATTACACCTTAGCTCGAGTTTGAGAGACTTAGGAGGTTGTTTGTGTTGGTTTTGGACTGGTTTTGAGCATTAGAGAGTGGTTGCAACCTCTGTTTTTCAAGGGATCATCAAGGTAAGAATCTTGCTTTGTATTCCCCCATTTTTGCAACCTCTTTCTACCCTCTTTACTTTGTGTTTTTGAGTTTGTGTTTAAGATAAAAAAGTCTTGTTTTTACTTGTTCTTGAACCTTCATTAAGGTCCTTTTTTGGTTTGAGCAAAGGTCCATCCTATTAGGCCTTGTATGGCCACTTTTGGTGCCTTTGCTTAAGACCCTCTTTACTTGGTGTTCTTGGCCTTCCACCACTGAAAACCAGTGGGTTTTCAGTGGTGAGGAAGATGATTTTTGAGTCTCATATAGGGGAGAGACACCCCTCTCCCCTTGGCCCTTTGTTTGCCTTCATTTTTGGCTCATGAGGTAACATGTATGCATGCTTGTTTTAGCTTCATTTCAGAGACTTTTTGGGTGTTTGAGGTCATGTTTTGCCCCTGTTTTTGGTCGGTTTTGTAGCCCTTAACATGCCTCTTATGTTTGCTTTGGAATGCTCTCTGTGCCTAGAAGTATGCCATATGTCTAAGCCTTGATACTTGCATGTTTTAGTTTGATTTCATGGAGATAATAGCATCATCTTGCCATGTATAAGGGCTGTGAGCCACTGTCTTGGACCCATTTGGCATGCTTGGTTTGGTTGTCTTGCATTTTGGCTTGTAGGCCTTGCTTGTATGAAGCTCTAGTATGCATGCTTGCTTGCATTTGGCCTCATTTCAGAGCTTTCTTGGGTGTTTTAAGTCATGTTTAACCTCTGCCTAATATGGGTTTAATGGCCCTTAGCATGCTTCTTACACTTGCTTTGTAATGCCTCGTTTGGCCTAGAATTGTGCCATATGTTTAGCCCCATATATCTCCATGTTTTGGCTTAGCATGGTGGAGCATTTAGCCTTGATTTGCCATGTTCTAGGGCTGTGAGCCACTGTTTTGATCATATTTGGCATGATTAGTATGGTTACTTTGCATGATGGTTTGTTGGCCTCAAGCATATAGTCCATGGGCATGCATTGGTTAGCCTATTTAGATGATTTGGGATCATTTGGCATGCTATTTCAGACCTTAATCCATGCTCACATGTCTAGATTTGTTATCTCTCTTCATGCTTTAAAGGTGTGCCCTTTATGCTTTAAAATGTGCATTGTGTGCACTCATGCTTTTGGGATTGTTTTGGGGCTGCCACATGAGGGATTTGGGTGCCATTTTCCATGCTAAAATTCTGTTTTTGGTTATTAGGTTCATGCCATGAGTGGTTGCGTAAATGTTGGTTAGATGCTCTCTTGAGTGCCCTTGGTTTTGGGCTTGAGTGGTTTGCATATTTGTGTAGTGTTTTGCCTATGATTTCAGCCCATTTCAGTCACTATTTTGGGGAAGTTTGAGGCCTCCCCCATGGTGGTTAAGTCCACTACTTTAGGCTCATTACATGTTAGTTGCATACTTGGTCCATTAGGTGTTATAGCATATTGGTCCCATTGCTTGATTGGCTCATGTTTGTATGCCATTCATACCTTGTATGCCTTAGCATTTTGTATGCCCATTGTGATAGTTGCATGATGCTTGGTGTGATTGCATCATATTTCTCATTGTTGCATCATTTGAGCCATGTTGCATTCATGCATTCCATGGCTTGGCTTGGGGATTGTCAAGCCAAGCATAGGATTGAGAGGAGTTCACACTCCAAGTGGTGCAACTCACCTCAATTCTCGGTCACCAAGGCCTTGGACCAACACATGATAAGGCTTTGGATTTCACTTGCTTGTGTTGCATGCATTTATATCAAAATGCAACCTTGGTTCTTTGGGCTATCATGCATCAAAATGCACCATTGGTGGCCCAAGAACCAAGGGTCTTGCCTCCTTGAGTCCTCAAGCATGATAGGAGGCAATGACCATGCTCACATATGCCCCAAAACCCATGCCATGCATTGTTGTCTTGCTGCTGCTGTCAATCTGTCTGCTGCAGGGACTTTCTGCCGGCCGGCAGTATATTGTGCCGATCGGCACTATTTTGTGCCGATAAACTCCATATGCAGCCGGTGGACAACTCAAATAGCCGATGACCACTACCCCCAGCCGGTGGGGTACTTCAGGCCATTTGGAAGGTATTCCAGCACTTTGGGAATTTTTGGAGAGGCAGGGCAGTAAAAACAGAAGCAGCAGTGCCATGACACGGGTTTTCCGGGCAAGACGGATCGAGCACGCATCATTCGCGCATCCCAAGGCAGGGCTGAGGCCCCATTGCATTTATTTTGCTTTAATTCTAGTAATTAGATTTGTGTAATAATTTATTTATTCGATTATTTATTCGGTCTGTATTATTATTTGGTCCCTCCGTGTGAGGGCATATTTGTAATAAGGGTGTGTGAGTGTGTGTATGTCTTCCAACCCCCATTTCTTTCTCCCTTTTATTTACCTGCTTATGATGGTAGATTAGGGCATATTTAATTTAGCATACCTTATGCAATGCATGCGTGCATCCATGCATTTGTTGACATGCATCGGGCTCGGCACATCATACAAACTGCATCGTACTTTCAATTCCAAATTGAATACGTGTTATTCGCACATTTCATATGCCATGTTTAGGGTTAGCCGAGCCTACTCTAGATTGCATATATGCCTGTGTTGCATTAGCCATTTAACATGAACTAGGGCATGCATGTTTGCTAACTAGTTTATTGTTTTGGCTCGGAGTACGATGTAAGTATTTACGCTTTAGCATACCACATGCGTGTGAATGTTGCCATGCCAGTATGCTTACCATGCGGCTAAATGCTTATGTGATATTACTGTTTGAATGCCTGTGGGTGAAGGTTGGATTGCGTGAGTTGGAACAACTCATTGAAATCCGTATTTTAGCCTACTTGCGAGTAGCAAAACCAACACGTTTTTCGAGACAAAACGGATATGCAATGTTTATTCCCAAATTAGGCAATCTAGTCTATACTTTTGTGCTGTGCGCATAACATAGTAATTCTAGGCTAATAACCGGAATAAGAACATGTAATGTTTTCAAAATTGGATATCACGGTTAGTAGAGGCCGGTCTTCGGACCGAGCGAAAGGGGGTGCTCATAGCTGACCTTCCCCGATCGTACCCGAGCTCCCGAGCCAAGACCACTTTGGTGATGACGGACACGTGGCCTTCGGCACCGAGTCAGGGTTTCCTAAATTTCCCATTTTAAAAATATTTAGGTGGCGACTCTGTAATCTGGCAAAGCAGTCCATGTTTGGCACTACTTTTTCAAAAATCTGTTTTCTTCAAAACGATTTGCCAGAGGTGGACTCTTTGGTTCAGATTTAGAACCGCGACACAAAATTGAGTCCGAGCTGTAGCGAGGTCCCACGCGGGCGCTGTTACAGGTGGGCTGAATCTGCACAGAGAAGAGAACTGTCAGTTCGGTTCAGGAAAAGAAAACCGAAATAAAGAAGAGGCATGCAAAGAGGCCGAGGTAATTATACCAGGGGTTCCTTTTTTCCAATTTATACTGCAGCCTGGGATCTGAGCTTGGTGGTCTTCAAAATTCCCAGATACCCAGAAAAAATCATCATCGTTTAAGTCTTTATCCGGTGTATTCTTTATTATTTTCTCTCGGCGGCGACGTATTCTTAGGTAGTAGACCCAGCCATCTTCTTTTGACCCTATGGAATACTGGTGGAAGAGTTCGGCTAAGCCGAGGTTAATACCAGCTCGGCGGTTTAGCTCGGCTATTCCGTTTATTATGCGATATGAGTTGGTGGAAAGCTGGGTTGGGCATATCCTAGTTTGCTTAAGGAATTCACAAATTAAGGGTTGGACAGGAAATCTTAGTCCGGTTTCTATTATGGACAGAAGGGTAAAGGGTACAAAGCCTTCGTTTCCCCATGGTGTGATATTTTGTTTGGCTAAGGTAAGATGGACGTCGTCAGGGATATTATACTCCCTTCAGAATTCGGCCAATCCACCAGGAGTGTCTACTAAGAACCTATATTTACCCATTCTCTATTAAGTTATGAGTAAATTAAAACTGAGTGCTAGCTCGGTCGAAGATTTGTGCTGTGTAGCTCGGTTCAGCGCTCAATGGAGTGCCTGGGCAACCTAAGTCTGCAAAGTGAAAAAACAACGGTGTTAAGCACAGACCGGGGGACCGTGCTAAAAGAAAACAAAGGCAAGATAAAAGAAGCATTAGCTCGGCTATGTGGCATATTACGGGTTTAAGCTCAGTTTGAGCAAATGGTCCGTTGGCTCGGTCTGGACAAGCAGTTCGACAGCTTGGTTAGAAGGAAGGTTTTGTTAGACCGGTTGAGCTTCCAGGGGCAGCTTTCTTAGTTCGGTCTAAACTAAGAGTGCTAGTTTAGCCCCAAGGCATAGCCCGGTCAAAAGTAAGGCTTTCAAGCACACTCATTGCGGACTTAGTTCGGTTTGTTATCTCGGCTAAGTTAATTCAAAAGATGGTTTGACTTGTTAAAACTACTGGTACAAGTGTTAGTTCGGTTGAATGGTCAGGCTAGACTTGCACATAGCACAAACAGTGTCCTAGTTCGATTGGGACGTAATTCTGGATCAAAACTAGTGTTTCTCATGTTATTTCTTGAATCCAAGTGGTTCTATTACATGTTTTTGCAGAAAGCACGAAGCTAAGCAGAAAAAGTGTTTTGCAAAAAAAACACAAAAAGAGTATGCTATGGATCAAGACAGGTACGAAAACAAGAAAAGTAGAACAGATTTGTAATGCTTACCAGATGAAGAGGAAAGAACGGGAGATGGGAACAACAGCAGCAGTGAAGAACACAAACTCAGGGAGCTCAGGGGTTGGAAGAAGCAGAGGCGCAGAGAGAGGATGAATAGTGTAATTTGAGATTCGAAATGAAAGAGTTTGTTTTGTGTTGAAGGACGGACAGAGAGGCGGGAACTGTTCAAAATTCACGAGACACGAAGACGGCGTGACAGCTACGGTTGGCTAATCAGAGTATGCCACGTGTCATGGGAAGGAAAAACGATTCAGTTTCTGTGATTGAAGAGACGTTTTGACCGAACAAGCAGAGCCCGGTGTGAAAGTAGCTCGGCTGGAAAGGCTAAAGGGTTTTAGCTCGGCTGGAAAGGCTTAGAAACTTTAGCTCGGCTGGAGGATAGGTAATCCCTATCATGCAGCGCAGATGGAATTAAGGGGCGATTGAGAGGGTAATTTATATGAAAATTGGGCCGAGATGGGTAATGGGCCATTATGGGCCACAGTACGAAGGGCTGAGTAAAATGGCCATAAAGTTACTCCGGTTTGGAAGAGTCTTGAAGTTACTCCGGTCCCAAAGGGCTTACGGTTAGCTCGGTCACCATACTACAACTTATACCGGTCATGACACAGTGTAATTAGCTCGGTCTAAACCTTACTAAAAGTTAGCTCGGTTTAGGCTTACCACGGTTTGTGGAGGAGGAACTGAGGTAAGGGTAGTGGAAGGACGAACCGAACTAAGGACAGTTCGGTCTATTTCGCAGCTAAGCATAGCCATGCTTACCTCGGCCACATTGGAGTCCGACCATGGTAAAACCATCTCACTTGGTTTAAGTAGTGAGGGGGTGTTGAAGAATAAAGCATTATCTTTCAGGAGTATGAATCCTAGAAGGACTCTACATGGAGGAGTAAGAGTCCTACTTGGATTGTGCCACACGGAACCTACAAAAGCTCACAAACATCACCTATGGAGAGGTAACACAACTTTAATTCCCGAATATGCAGAGCTTTTTGTCTATTTGTCTATTAAGCTGACTTAGGCATCGGAGAGGTATCCGGCACACACCCGCCGGCTAGCTCACGTTTGTGTTTTCAGGGAGTAAAGCAACGACGTACGAAGGAGCGCAATCTTGATCAACAGGATTATACGATAAGGTTTATTTTTTTCTCGTACACTAACAAAGTCAAGTGAAAAATTCTCTCCCTTCCCTACCAGATAATGAAAAATGAAAGTTTTAGTGTATTTTTCTTTAACTATCATTTCTTAATCCAAGCATACTTTTGCTAGAAAATACTTGACAATAATGGAAGCTGCAGAGCATAAAATACACATAATTCAATTACTACAGAAGTTCTTGAACTTGCCATCACAAACATACAATGTCAAATAGAATATTATCTAATAAAGAGACAAAGTTCAAACTTAAAAGCTTGAGGGTAAATTACACTTTTTGCACATATTTGACCCAAATTTCACTTTAGTCACTATTGTTTCAATTTGAACAATGTTAATTAACCCTAGGCTTTAAATCAAGTTTCAATTTGGCCCTTCCATTCAAATTATCATTCCTCATGTGATTGACATGTGTTACAAAATTGTGACCAAATTGAAACTAGGCTTGAAGTATAGAGTTAACATTGTTCAAATTGAAACAATAAAGACCAAAGTGAAATTTTGGCCAAATTACAGGGGTGAGAAGTGTAATTTACCCAAGCTTAAAAGATATAGAATGCTAGAAGAAATCATAACAGATACATAAACAACACAAAGTACCTTACTGACAATGTGTGGATTCCCAACTATGATAAGCAAGGACTTTGCCCGGGTAACCGCAACATTAAACCTCCTCAGATTGCTAAGAAATCTCAGACAATAGGTTTTGTCATACTCATTGTGTTTGGCTGTTGACCTCATAATTGAAGCAATTATTACTTCCCTCTCTTGTCGCTGGATTTGCTCAACACTCCCAACCTTGACACTGCCCATATAAAATGATTCCAATACTTTGGTTATCTTCACCACCTGTTGTCCATAAGGTGCTATTACCCTAATATCTTCCTCTTTTAGACCTTCACTTCCTCTAAGCTTCTTTACAATATCAACAACCTTGCTTGCCTCGATTTGATTAAACCACGACTCCATGAGGGATCATTGCCTTCTCTCTCATCCCAGCCTTGAATTGTGTTGAAGAGAATGGGAAATTCTTTGTTAGGAAGGCTTAGTGTCACGCACTGGCAATGTGGAAGCCTTGACAAAGATATGCAAGTGTGTGTGGCCCTAGTTAACTCTCTTCACTAGCCCGCCAATAATGCTCAAAAGGTTTGCAAAGACAAGCAAACACAATATTAGTTAAGTTGATGAGCCACAAGATTGGAGACAAGCCACAAAATAGCAATCAACAAGCTAGAATTAAAGTAAGCAACATTTGAAAGGCTTTGCATAATTTAAAGGCGAAATTAGCTTTTCATTACTTAAAAGAAGGCATTACAATAGTTGAACAATGCACTAAAAGTGCTACAAAAGTTGCCTTACCATAAGCTAGGTTGGGGTACATTAAAGGCACAAGTGGTCTGGTTCAACACTTGGGTACCCCCTCATTATATATAGCTTGTTAAGCCTTTTCCTAGCTGACAGGAGGAAATATCCCCTATGTTTGATGAGTCATAATGGATTTTTAAAAATTCTACAAAAAGAGAAAAATTACAACTCTTGGTCCCAAAACATCTTTAATACTAAGTTATTTATATAAAAATTTACAAGGCAAAAAGATTACATTTGACCCTCTAAAAGTTGGCCTAAAGTTGCTACTTGGTGGCTAAGTTGCT
Organism: Camellia japonica; assembly: GCA_030407325.1. Lineage (NCBI taxonomy): Eukaryota > Viridiplantae > Streptophyta > Magnoliopsida > Ericales > Theaceae > Camellia > Camellia japonica. Next base: position 71,890,351 of record JAPPVO010000019.1, on the reverse strand, counting down.
TCATGGCATGTCTTGGACTATCTTTACACTATGCCTTGGGCCTTTGCTTGCACTTGCACCAACAACTTCTTAGGCATGTCTTTGGCTCTCCAAAGGGCACAAATGTGTGTGGCATCAAGGTGTTGACCCTTGGATGGGCTCACCTTGACACTTAGCCAAGGTTTCGAAGAAGAGGTATTTTCTTGACATGGTAATTCCTCACTAATTTTGTGATGAAACTTTCATCCCCATTGTGGTAATATTCACATTCAAAAAGTCTTTCTAGATAAGATTTTCCTAACCCGAACACCTTTGCATCTCTGGAACACACAACCAGACCTAGTTGCAATTAGTCATTTGCCAATTTGGGCCTTGGTTAGAATTAGGATCAAAAGACTTAGAGAACTCTCATATTTTGGATCTTTTGATTGTTTGATTGGATTTTTCATTATGAAGTAGATCATAAATCAGGAATCTGAATGCAAGATTCTAGATGTTTTAGGATGTGTTTGAACTTCCTGATAGATTTGAAGGCCCAATGACAATATTTAATTTCTACTTTAGATGCTCCACAAAATAAATTGAAGCCATTGATTAGTTTCTACTTATCATGAGATAACACTTTTGTTGCCAAATTTCAAAAATACCCTCCTTGGGATAACTTATATTATTATTGAGATTGTAACCCCGGATTACGTATCTCACCTTATCCTATTTGTGAATCAAATAGGGCCCAAGCTTACACCTTAAAATCTATATATGCTATGACTAATTTCTTTTTTTGATCAATCAAAGTAAACCTTTATTGATGAAACAAACAATACAAAAAACATGAGCATAACATCAATAAAGGGAAAGAAAGGTTGTCATGCCCCAAAAAATAATACAGAGATACAACTCCAATCTTATATTAATAATTGCATGAATCAGAGTAATAAGTCCTTTCATTACATGAGGTTAATAACACAAAAGAGTTTAATATAAATAAATGCCCTTCGGGCTTACACCATTCCAAGTCCTGGCTTGGTTACAACAAAAGGAGACTAGCTCACACAAATTTAGCCCTAGGCTATACAAAAATTAAAACAAAACAAGAAGCTCGTGCTTCCCAAAGATTTCTCCAACGCTATTGCCTTGGTGGAGGCATGCCATCATTACCTGAAAATATTTTTCCCAAATAGGGTGAGCCACAACCCAGTAGGAATCATCTAACACAGTATATGAAGTTTTAGCAAAAGTATAAGTACAAGGAGCGTACACAATGTCTATGATAGAACATCCGCGATTTATATTCTCATAAGATATCAAATCTAAAATCATAATTCGTTTTCCCCCAATTCATTTATTTATCTCAATTTATGAGTCAATTTCATTATTTTTCATCAACCAAACTGAGACTACAACCCAATGGTCTTCCAATCATATAAATCATATATAAACACTTCAAACTATCCTTTCATGGATATTTCGTCCATACGAAACCGTCAAACGGGACCTATGTAAGCGTAGGCTATACAAGCACTACAATTTCCATTTTACGAAAATTTCATTCGCAGGATCGGCACCCATGTATAATTTCGGGACTTTCACCCAGGACACTCTGGCTAACTTAATTTTAATGGAGTCCATCCCCTTTCTCCTCTCAAACAATCATTTGTACATATGCAATGTATTTATACACAAAATCATACGTAGAGCACATTCCATTTCCACTTCCAAATAATTATACATATACAATGTATATAAACATAGTCATATTCAATGACAACCAACAAGAGATTAGTTTCAATTCACCTAATCTACATGTAATTCCTACAACAATCATGGCTATCCTCCACCGATAGTCCAATGTAGTTATTTCTAAACAGATATTCAATTTAAAGATAGATAATTTATTCAAAATTTTCAAAGAATGAGATAATATGTAACTAATCTCACCATTCATATTAATATCCTTTCAATCTCACATTTCGATGTCAACTTCAATTATTTATACAAAATAATAGTTTGATCCAATTAGGGCAAACTCCTTTTTTTTTTTTTTTTTCCAAATATGAATCAAGTGCCAAAATCATTAAATTAGACACAACACAACATCATTTTGAAACCCCACAATCATTTATTTCACCTACACCCAAAACCCCTCTTTCCATTTTATACCCAAACCCTAGGTTTTGCTGAAAACATCCCCAAATCTCCCCATTGTTACACAAATGACAAATATCCAAGCTAAATAACATATAAAGGTGTAGAATAATCCCTACCTCAAAGAGAAAAGACAAGTCAAACAAGAGTGAAACTCCGAGAACGCCAAAACCCACTTCTAATCGGATCAAAATGAAGGTCTTGATGCACTCTATCTTTTTCTCAAAGGCACTAGGGTGAAAAGATCAATGGATCTAGATAAACTCTAAGAGAGAATGTGAGTTTTAGAGAGAGAAAGTGTAGATCTAGGTTTTTGGAAAGTTTTAGAGAGAGAGAGAGAGAGAGAGAGAGAGAGAGAGAAATGAAAAAGTGATACAAAACATCATCTTCACAGACTATTATACACGCAGTCCGCTTGAGCGTGGAAAGTGACGCTCGAGCGTCAGACACAAAGTTTCGCTCGAGCGTGAAAAGTGGCGCTCAAGCATAGGATATGCTCTTTCAGAAGTTTTGTAGACGAAGGACCTCGCTCGAGCGTGAGACTGGACGCTCGAGCATCCAATGCATTCTCCCAATATTAGCAGAACTGCAAAAATGCTGAGAGTTGACAAATCCCGCTCTAGTGCAAGAATGGCCGCTCGAACGGAGGAACAAAATTTGTAAAGCCCACTCGAGCGCAAGAATGCCCGCTTAAGCAGAATAGCCAAAATCTGGGCATCACAAGTTTGGAAAAACACGCAACCAACATGTTCTAAACACACAATCACAACCCGATAACCAAAATAAAGGGTAGACAAGGGAAACAAGATATAAATCACTATTTAGAACTATATAACTCGAGTTTGGAACACAACAAGTTGGTGCAAACATTATCATGGTTTACACTCTAAATCCCAACTAGGTTGGCACCCAGAAGTGAACCCAATCATCTGACAGCACCACCCCAGGCTGGTAAGAATCCAACCAAAAAGAGAACAAAACAAACAACAACACAAACAGCCCACCCATAATCAACTCCTAGGCAGATCAGCCACCAACACCTAGCCATCTCAAATACAGAACCTCACTTGACTCAGATATTCCACAATCTGATGCACAGAGTACTGGACAGAAAGCATGGACGACTTAACCTACATCCCAACTCTCATTTTCATAACCTCACACATCTAATTCATATCCGGTTGCTTGCCATTAAAACACAACCTCATTTCTTAGCCTCCAAGTGGACCACAACATTGCTACTAGTACTAGTGGCCAAATTTTCTTAACAGATTTTTTGTGTTTAGTTCCTAACCACCAAGTCAGCACTTCATCCACAGTAGCAGGGGAAACCCAACAGAGATTGCACCACTGTAACAAACATCTTCAAACCTTCCAAATCTGATAACACTGCACAAATAGATGATCCACAGATTCCACAACAGCTGAACAGAAAGGATAATTAGTCACAGCAGTATGACCTAACACTCCAAATTTCTACATAACAACAGCTATTTTGATCCTACCTCTCCAAGCCAACCAACTTATAAATTATGCTTTGGGTGGTGCTGCATTAATCCAAATCATCCTAGGAACAGGTAAACTAGGTCCAAACCTTAACATTAGCCTTTCCTCACAGATAGCACTGTAAACTCACCATAAGAGGATGCAGTCCACCTCACTACATCTTGCAGATCCACATTCAGTCTAGGAACATCCCTTGTCAATAACTGCAACTTCCTCATCTCCTCTTCCTCCCAAGCAAATAATGACCTTTTGAATTGAAGCCTCCAATCACCCTCACTGTCCCTCCTCTGCATAAATGAACACAACAGTCCATCTTTATCCATAGGGAGCCTAAATAATCTGGGAAACTCCTCTTTCAACTGCAAATCCCTAAACCATCTATCATGCCAAAACTAAATCGTATACCCATTCCCAACCACAATCTTGCACTGTGACACAAGGAATTGAAACAGCTCCGGATTAGATCTTTCCACACTCAGAACATCACTCCACAAAATAGATTCCTTACCCTCCCCATCCTTCAGTGGTAGCTATCTGCCACATGCAGACCCATACTTACTGATAATAACCTTTTTCCACAGTGAATGATCCTCCACCCCATACCTCTACCACTACTTTAATAACATACAAGCATTAGTATCCCTTGCCTTCCTAATGCCTAACCCTCCTTGGTTTTTGTTCATTGATACATCCTTCCATTTCACCATATGGATCTTCCTTCTCAACTCTGAACTGCCCTATAGGAAAGCTGACTTCAACTTATCAATTTCCTTAGTAATACCAATGGGTAATTTGAATAAAGAAATATAGTAACCAGGAATACTATCCAAAACTGATTTCACCAAAGTTAGCCTTCTAGCAAATAACAAGAGCTTCCTTTTCCACATAGCTAACCTTGACTTAACCTTATTCACCACAGGTTGCCAAGTCTTTTTCCTTTGCGGATTCGCACCCAATGGCAAGCCCAAGTACTTTAGAGGTAACTTTTGACTTAAATAATGCAAGGTTAAAGCAAAATCATGAACCATCATATCATTAACTCCAACTCCACATACCACACTTTTATGAAAATTGATCTTCAGCCCTGACATTACCTCAAAACATCTCAGAATTCTTTTAACATTGATAATCTTCTCCCACTCAGTTTCACAAAACAGGATAGTATCATCTACAAACTAGAGATAAGACAGCTTCAATTCTGCAGACCCAATAGTAGCTCCCTTAAATAAACCCTGACTTTTTGCTCTTTCCAACAAAATATTTAACCCTTCTGCTGCAATGTTTAAACAGAAAGGATGACAAAGGGTTACCTTGCCGTAACCCCTTCTATGGATTGAATTCATTAGTTGGAGAGCCATTAACTAAAACAGATACTCTTGCAGTGGTTACACAGGTTTTCATCTAACTAATCCATCTATCTCCAAACCCAAGATTAGCCATAATGGAAACATATAATCCCAATTGACTGAATTGTAAGCCTTTTCAAAATCCAACTTTAGTATGACCCCCTGCCTTTTTGACTAATTTCTTTGTTTCTATGTATGTCCAGTGATCCAAACTTGCAGCCTTTATTTGCACAGCTCACGGCTTAGAGTCGTTGCAGTGTCTGGTCATACTATCACATTTTGACAGCAAGGTTCACCTCTTTGATAAGAGATCTTGGTGAATACCACTCCTTGAAATGTCTCGGCTCTTCCTCAAAATGTGAATAAGGTGACATTTTACTATGCATGATTAATGGTTAAATCGAATGAAGCCATGTATGGCTGTTGCTTTTCAAAGACTACGGCAACGTCTTCTTTTTTTTTTTTTGACAGTGGGTGTTCATATTTGAGATGTGTGTAAATACCTTTCTCGAAAGAAATTGTCATACTAATTATTTGAAAAAAAAATAAATAAATTGAATGATTGTGTGTGAGAGTTTCATGATTAAAAATTTGCTGGAACAGGTTCTGGATTCATAATTTGTCTAGCTTTTTTTAGGGGGAGTTACAGGCCGGTCCTTTAAACCTGATTTAATTCCCATGAGGTCCTGTCCCAAAATAATTAGCACATCTTTCTATTTTACTCTTGACATTCAGCCCACACGTAGAATCGCTCAACCGTTCCACATACTCTCTCTCTCTTTCTCAACCGGTCACCGAAGACCACTTTCAACCTTTGACAATATTTTTTTTTTTTGGCCATTTTCCATTTCCACCATGTCAATACTGCCATGCTAGCAACAAAAGAAAAAGAGAAGAATAAGGATAAAGAAAATGAAGGAAGGGGATAAGGAGTCTTACTAGAAAATAATTATTCACACATGCAGATCAACACAAAGATTCAAAGACAAATCCAGTAAAAAAATTTATGATTGACATATTCAATAATAAATTTATCACTATCTGTTTGTTAAAAATTAAAAAAAGAAAATCTCGTCTTCATAATCACAAATCAACATAAGATTCAAAGATATACTCAGTGATAAATTTATTACTGATAGACACATTCAGTGATAAATTTATCATTGATTGTTTGCAGGGCCGACCCTGACTTATTAGGGGCCTAAAGCGAATTTTTTAAATTGGGCCCTTCATATATCATTATCTAAAAAAAAAAAAAAAATTGTTTGGATAAAACAAAAAAGATAAAAAAATTTATTTCTATTACATTACAATTTAACAAAATTTAGATAACAAATATATATATATATATATAATAGTTGAACTTTAATTAGTTGAATCGAATCTTTATTTTTTAGCGTACCAGTGTTATAAGAACTAAAATTAATTGGGGATAAAGATGAGAATTTTTGACACAACTCAAGCAATATATAAAATTAGCAAGTTAAGGTTGACTATTTTTCAACATGAATCCAAGTATGACACGACTCAATAACATGAATTATTAGTTATATATTTAAATGTTCACTAAGGGATGCCATGACATTTTTTAATCTTTTATTTAACTCCATCTAACTCAACAAAAAATATGTAAAATAATAATTAAGGCTAATATCTTTTTTTCATTTAAGATATATATTTTTTTGTTACCTATTTTAGAGTCAATCTAATAAAAAATATACAGTAAGAAGGTACAATTTTTTAAATTAAATCAAACATTCTATGAATAATTTCATTTAGTTGAAATAAATTTTATAAAATTTAACTTATAAGAAAAAATTTAATCTCTCGATACACTTGCTAAGTTATTTTTAACTAAAAGTGAAAATTTTCACATTAAACATCAATCGAACACGATTCAAAATAACACCATATGACAATATAAAAATAAATAAATTGAGCTAATATTAAAATAATTATGAAATGACACAACAAGATACATTCTCTTAATTGGGAGCCCTAAATTTTGTTCAAAATTGGGGGCTCGAGGCGATCGCCTTAGTCGCCTCACCCCAGGGCTGGCCCTGATTGTTTGTTAAAAAATTAAAAAAAGAAAATCTCATCATCATCGTCACAAATTAACATAAGATTCAAAGACATATTTAGTAAAAAATTTAGTAGTGACAAATGCATTCACTGATAAATTTCTCACTAGTTGTTTGTTAAAAGATTACAAATATATATATATATATATATATATTGTCATCATCGTCACAAATCAACACAAGATTCAAAGAAATATATCAGTGATACATTTATCACTGATACCACAGATTTGGTTTAAAAGAAATAAAGAGAGAGAGAGAGAGAGAGAGAGAGAGAGAGAAAGAGAGAGAGAGAGAGGGAGTGAGGAAGAGGGAGGTGATAAATATAACATGAACAAAAATTAGTGATAAAATTATCATTGTATTAATATCAAAATTCTAGCAGCAGTAGTCCACAACATATTAAACAAATCAGTGATAAATTTATCACTGAATTAAGTGATAAATTCATCAGATTAGTTCAACATGTTTTACAAATGTAGATCTTCACCAACACACTGTAGAAAGAGTCTCAATCTCATCGGCGACCATGTAAAGTACCAAATTGGTGTCGAAGATGGTAGATTGGCATTGAAAACAACTAGATTCAAAGCCATTGGTGAAGTTTGACGTTGAAGATGGTGGATCGATGATTAAAGAAGAAGGACGGTGATGGCAGATGAAAGATGAAGGATTGAGGAAAAGTGACGGTAATGGCAAAGAGGAAAGAAGACGACAATGTTAGGCAAGCGAGTCACACGGTTGACAGATGGTGAAGTATAGATTGGCGACGGTGGAGATGGTTGGTGAACAATGGTAGTGGTTGTGGCCGGCGAAGGTGGTGGTAGTGACTCGTGGAGATAGCGGTGGTTAATGACGAATGACGATGGTGGTTGCAGGTGGATGGCCATGGCCATAGCTACAATGGTGGTATTTTCTAAAGAGAGAGAGAAAGAGAGAGAGAGATGAGAAAGAATAAGAGTTTTGGAAAAATGATTAAGAGAGAAGTTAATACAAATTGAAAAAATTAATGAATAATGAATATTATAAACAATTAAAGATTTAGAAAGTAGTTGGGATGATTTAAATAGGGATTTTTACCAACTAGTAACAAGGGCAAAATCGGGATAAAAAACTATAACAGGACTTCTTGGTGCATGAGATAAAAACTTAGGACCTAATGGTTAATAGATTCAATTATTGGGACTAGTTGGTAAAAATCCTTTCTTTTTTTTTTTTTTATTTCTTGTGAGTGACTGAAAGAAGGGATTTGAAATTTATGTAAAGGAAAGATATGAAGCATGAAAATTGAAGGCTTTTGTTTTGTGATTTTGGGTGTCAAATGAGTTCCCAATGGTTCACAGATTAGTCCCAAACAAATATGGGGTGTAACGCCTTGAAAATACACGCTAAGGTACGCAACAATAACATGATTAATCAATCCAAAAAAGTCATCTTTCCCATTGAACTAAAAGTTAATCGATTTCAATTCAATAAATACATTCCCACGTTGTCCAAATCCGTTTTTCAATTCATTGAACTAGATGACATAACAAAATATAAGCCCCTTGGGCATACAATATCATTAAATACATGAGGTAGTTATGTTACAAAAGTCCCATATGTTAAAACTATTAATCTATCCGTGGCTTCACTTTCCTAAAAAGGCTAATGCTTGATCCGACCCATCAATGAGGTTGTACTTCAGCGAGTCCTGAAAAATAAATTAGGGTTGAGCTATATGCCCAGTAGAAATACATTTATCCAGGTATCTAAACCCTTGAACAAAATTATGGCATCCATGTGATAAAATAACACAATAAAGTTCGTTTCGCAAGTATATTCCATATTTCGCAAAGAACATTTATAATCTAATACAGATAAATTCAAATAGTGTCATCTTGTTAAACAATTAAACATCCACAACCATGAAATCAAATCACATACATTCCACCACATGAGTCCAATTGAGAACAACCATTTCTTTTACTTTGGAAAACAACCCCCACATTTGCTGGCTACTATACGGCGGGAGGTGGGCACCCTAAGGAAAACCATCCGTTTTTCCACTTTCGCCGGCTATTATACGGCAAGACGATGTGGACACCCAAAAACATTTTCCCACATTCGTCCAATGATAAGCCTAGACAGGGCATTTGGGCACCTTTTTAACTCCCTGCGCGGGTACCAACACAACACCACATTTTCTTACCCCCGACTCACACTTGGACTCATACATGTTCAACAATTATATCACATATCAATCCCACAATTAAACATCGCACATCATCACATTTAAATATCACATATTATTCAAAGAACGATAACATTCAAGTCACTATTTCCTTAATTACATCAAGATCCACATTTTCATCCCTCCAATTGTTCATCAAATTTCATGAATCAAGTGAAATTTCCATTATCTTGAGTATTTTCTCACCAATTGGGAACTTAGGGTTTCCCTAAATTTTGGGGGTTTCTACTCCTTGTCACAAATCTAGTTCTTAACCATCTCTACACTTATATTAGAGAGAGAAATTTAGGGATTTCAAGCAAAATATTAAGTAAAAGAGTAATTATGTGAAATGTGGGTTTTATTTAACAAAATCTTCAATTAGTTCACCTAAATCTTCAATTAGTTCCCAATCACACACAATACCATGAGATTTCTTCAAGAATAAAGAGATACAAGAGTAAAAATATCCCTACCTCAACTATCAAGCCAAAATTCGAGCTCATTCACGAATCTATCACAAATCCCCAATCCAATCGGAAGATATGCTATTCTTCAAGTGTTCCTCGTCCCTAACCAACAAATTTGGGTGGATTTCAATGGTATGGAAGGTACATGATGATGGAGATCTAGGGTTTCATGGGAGGAGGAAGAGGAGATGAAGATAGAACCAAAGAAAATGGGAGAAAGATCTAGAATCACCAGGTTGAAAAAGCTGCTAACGCGTTCCCCGCTAGAGCGTGACTTTCTATGCTCGAGCGTCCAAACATGATCAAGAAATCCCGCTCGAGCGGCAACTTCCCCGCTCGAGTGGAGAAAGAAAAGTCTCAGAAGTTTTGCAGCGCTACAGTGTAATTACTGGATGCTAACATTTCACGCTGAAGCGTGACATCCCACGCTCAAGCAGACACGCCTGAAATGCAACAAAGTGCTGGGAGCAACAATTCTACGCTCGAGCGGCGAATTCCCCGCTCGAGCGAACCCAAAAACAAAATGTCACATGGGGAGAGTTTTTTTAAAGGGAGAATTACTTGAGTGGGGCAGGAAAAAAAATTATAAAAACATGGATGCAAGTTATTTTGTGGTGAGCTACAAGTAAAAAATTGAGAGGTACAAGTCTGACTTGCACTCTATGTCTATGTATTTTTATTTTTATTTTTTCTATTCAACTGTAATTTTTCTTTTTTAAATCAAGTGATGAAGGAAAACTAATCACTGGCCAGTTTTTCAAATCATTTCTTTTTTCTTATTTTAATTCATGAAAATTGTCTCTTCACACGTAGGAGTAAGAGTTAGATTGTGTATACTCGAAACTCCTCAAACTTTGTAATCATGAGAGCTCTATAAAATGCAATCCACAAAATAGAGGTTATATATTGTAGGATAAATTTTATCAATATTTTTAAGGCTGAGTAAGGAATTCAGTCCAGTCTAATTCAATAGGTTTAAATTGATTTTTTGAATCCATAGTTCAACTCTGAATTAAAAATTTTATGAATTGTGTTTGGTGGATTGGTTCTGGATTACACTTCATGGATTGGAACCAATATGAACCGCATACAAAATAGACTATATTCATATCATAGACCCTGATACATGTTATGAAGCTGCTGTGGAATTTAGTTTTGTAATGGTCTAATTGTGAACCAGTTTTAATTTTTTTTTTTTTTTGGAATTTGGTGAAAATTTATGCTACTATGGAACTGAATCAAGGGCGGACATAGGATTTGTTGATGAGGTAGGCTAATATTAAGGTAAAATTATACAATATATTGTAAGTATAACCACATAAGAAAAAAGAGAATTTAATAATATAATCTAAATTAATATTAAAAACAATCTAACAAAGTTGTGTTCGACGAGTCTTTAAAGATTCGAATTCATCAATTACAGAATCTACATCAATTTTCAAAGTAAGGTCTCGTTCAAGGTAGAGAGACAAGCAATCGGCAAGAAACTCATCCCCCATTGAATTGCGAATGACAGTTTTAACATGTTTCATACCTGAAAATGCTCTTTCCGTAGTCGCCGTAGAAACAGGAAGGGCTGACACAAGACGAATCAATTTGTAGATCATGGTGTAGTGCTCGAACTTTTTTGTCACAAATAGTTTTTGGCACAATTCGATAAGGGTAGATATCTTATGAAACTCGGGATCACAAACAACATCAAGCTTATAATGTATTAATTGACATCTCAGAGCATGGATGTCCTGAGAAGTGAAATCTGGGGGATAAAATTTCTCGACAAGATTGCAAATATTATCCACATTAAAAGATTTAAAATTGCCACTAGGATCCAAAGCCGAGCTAAAAGAAAGAAGTTCCACTACCCCATCATTAAATCTATGTTCTAACTCCATCAATTGAAAATCAATTGTAGAGTTGAATATGTCAAAGTGATAATGATGCTTAATTGTAATGTGATCTTGTTGATGATGATGAGTTGTACCCTCTTCATAAGGAGAACTCATATCATGTATCACAATGTTATGTCGATTGCAAAATGACACCACATTTGCAAGAAAAATATCCCAATCATCTTGTCTATGTTTTTTAAGGAGAGCTTTTGTTGTGGAGACTAATTTAGATGTCTTGAGTTTTCTGTTGAAAGGCTTGACAAAGTGTATTCATGATTCCCAAAATGTTGTGCATCAAGTGCAAGACAAATATAAATTCAAAGCTCTTCATTACTTTGTAAACATCATTAGCTTGCCCGCGAATTTGTTGATTTGTACTCTTCTTGAGACTTTTAACAACTACACAAGATGCCTCATACATATCAATCAAGTTTCTAACATAGTCATAATGCGAGCTCCAATAAGTAGTTCCAGCTCAATGCAAGGTACCAATTTGATTGGGCCCTTTACCAGATTGACGCTCACCACTAGCCAACATATTTTCAACCTCACTCCTATGAAAAGATTTTAACTCACCAAGGCGCTTTGGAGAAGAAGCAACAAGATTGACAATACAACTCAAGTGAGAAAAAAATTGCCAAACATTAGGCTCATCTTTTGCTGCCGCAATTAAGGCCAATTGCAGACGATGTGCAAAGCAATGTACATAATATGCATATGGGCAATCTTTAACAAATAAAGCTTGAAGTCCATTTCATTCGCCATGAATATTGCTAGCACCATCATACCCTTGACCACGCATGTTTTGAATAGGAAGATTAAATCGAGAAAGGATATTCGATATCTCTTTTTTAAGAGTCAATGCATATGTATTTTCGACACCCACGATATCAAAGAACCGTTCCCCTAGCAAACCATCATTCTTGATGTATCTCAAAATAAGGGCCATTTGTTCTTTTTAGACTCGTCTTGGAATTCATCAATAAGAATACAAAAATAACCTCCTGCAACTTCATCAAAAATCATATTCCTAACTTTGTTAGAAAGTATATGCAAAATCTCCTTTTGGATCTTCGGAGAAGTATATTTGGCATTTTGTGGAGCATTCTTTAATATAATGCTCTCAAGTGCATCATTCTCTCTCGCCTTGAACTTTAATAATTCAATTAGATTACCTTGATTCAATGAAGTCCAACTTTCATCATGACCTCTAAATCCAAGTCCTTGAAGAGCAAGTACTTGAATAGTTTCAATTGTTGCCTTTACCCGCATTCGATTCTTCAAAATTTCTTCTTTTGATTGCGCATTCAACACTTTTTCAATGTGTTGGGAAGATTTCTTTAAATTGTCATAACTAATAACATAACGACTATGTGATGAAGATGCAAGTCCGACATGAAGCAAAAAAACACATTTGGGTCCATCATTTACTCTCTTCTAATTGTTAAACCCCTCATCAACAAGTGCAGAATGACTGATCGACTTATTTGGCTGATCAAACAAAAAGCATGAAAAATAATATGCTTTATCCTTTGAAGGAGAATACTCTAGCCAAGAAAATTGTTTAAACCAAATATGTTGGAATCGGCGATTCTGCTTTCCAAATGAGGACCTAGGATACTCAAGTTTAGGTTAATAAGGCCCCAAGTTCATATAAGCTCGTTTAACCTCATCTCGTTGATTAACTGGATATTCACAAATTTGCAAGCGTAAACCAGGATCCCGTTCAATAACAGTTGAATCAAATTCGCTTGGTTTATTTGCTTGACGTATGGAAGGCAGTTGCACATCAGAAAATGAGGTTTCAACAACATTGGATGTTGTACTACTAGACTTCTATTTTGATTAATAGAATGAGAAAAGGGTTTTGCCTTTTTTGAGTGGGGGAGGTTCCATTATTTATAACCTAAAAAAATTTAAAACGTAAAAATAAAATTAGCCCTATTTAATATTAAACCAGAGTATATTTGCAATAATTTTAAATATTAGGGTTTTTAAGGCCTCGAATTTTCCTCGAATTGAATTTTTTTTTTCCTTCTAAAGTTGTGTTAGTTTGGTTTTTTTTTTTTTTTCAAAAATTTCCTCTCTTTTCTTTTTGCAAGGGTGGTTATATATAGGGGTGTACTAAAAAACTAGACATTCCGCAAGTGAGTTGGGTTGGACTGATTGAACGATAAAATTGACTAATCAGTTTTTTTTTTAATTTAATTTTATTTATTGGGCTGTGTTGGTTTGGTTTTTTTTTTTTTAAAAAGGTGGTTATGTGTAGGGGTGTACCAAAAAACTAGACATCCCGCACCAATTCATCATACAAAATTATATGGAATTAACGAATTTTAACCGGTAGTCTAACTGATCAATCAATTAGTTTTGATTGGTTGAGTGATAAAATTGACTGATCAATTAAGCTGTTGGTTAAATTTTGTTAATTTCATATAATTTTATACGATGAGTTGGTGCGGAATATCTAATTTTTTTGGCACATCCCTACAAATAACCACCCTTAAAAAAACAAAAAAAAAGCTAACAACTAACACAGCCAAAAAAAAAAAAAACGCATTTGAGGCAAATTCGAGGCCTCTAGAACTACCGTTATATAGCAAAAAAGATTCTTTTCATTAAGAGTAAAAAAGATTAAGACGAAAAAAATATTAAGAAAAAAAAATCCATTCAGGTTGTGAAGTTAATAAATGTCAGATAAGATTAAGAGAAATAAGATTAATTAAATCAATTGTAAACCAAAATAAGATTAAGATGAAGAAAAAAAAGAAAAAAAAAAAAAAAAAGGTCAAGAGAGAGTAGTGTCTGTACCACTGCGAAGAAGAAGAGGAAGTAAAGAAGCGTAGAGAAGGTGCTGATGAGGCTGCTACTTATATTTTTGGGCTACCTATTTTTTGGGCTACCTCTTTAAATAAATACAAACCTATTGGGCTGCCTATTTATTTTTTTTGGGTAAGTATTGGGCTATTGTTGGGCTGTCTATCTAAAAAATAAACAAAAAAAAACTATTGGCCCTTATTTGGGGCTGGGCTGGGAAAGGTTGGGAGGCTAGGTTGGGCTAGGCTGGAAAAAAAAATTCTACAAATATTTTAAATTTTGGGCTAGGCTGCAACCACCTATGCCCAGCCCTAGGTCCGCCCTTGAACTGAATCATTGATATGTTGCTATTGTTTTTTTTCTTTAACTCTGTTTGGCTAAATTGGCCTTGAACTCTGTTCATTACTACTATTATGGAACTACATATGTTGCTATTGTAGAAACTACATATGTTGCTATGTTTATGTTCTGAAAAATTATGAAATGAAAATGCTATATGATTTTTCTTTATAAATAGCTTATGTGAATCCGTAGTTTCAAACCAAACCCAACTGTGTTAAAATGGTTTGGTTAGGATTGATTCCTCAATTTAAATGGATTGGATTGGTTCTAATTTTTCTGGAACCGTAAACAATATATTGGTCTTGGTTTTATCCCATACCAAACCAATCTGAACCATGCTTACCCCTAAAAATTTTCATCTCTTACGTCGATCTACACAAACAGTCTCTTTTTTGGACTAAATTATTTTGTCGAAGTGCATTTATTAGCAATATTTTTAAAATTTGTCATTAAAAGTTCTTTTTGCAACTTTTTGAGATAAAATTTTAGTGACTATTAGTGCCATGATAGGAATTAGTTCTCAAATGTTTTTACAACAAAATTTTCACTTTTAAAAGCAAAAAAAACATTAATCCCTAAAATTCTTGTGTTGTAGTAAGCAATGAGAAAATTAAAGTTATAAATACTCATTCTTCTTCAATAATCATTTTCTTTTTAACATATTGCTAGTACTAAAATAGTCTTGGAATCTTTCCTTCTGTAAGAGAGCTGCTATTTGCCCTCACCTTTTTACTTTGGCCCCCTACTTTTTTGAACCCATAGCAAAATGAAACCTCTTCATTTTCTCTTTGAACCTCCACCTTAATACCAACTATGCCCGTAATCGCATATCCAAATCTTAACCGTAACTCTGATCTCATCCCCACCAACTCTAACAACCACCGCCACTATCTTCGGTGGCCATTGAAGACAACAGCTACACTATAGAAGAAAGTCAGTCGGTCAAAAATAGGATGTCTACAGTCACCCTCCGCTGCGGCACACTACCACCAAACTCCGTCACCACCCCCATCTTCTTCATCTCTCTCATCACCCCCAAACCCCGATCTCGACCCCGTTCGGCATCGCCGGTTCCATACTCAAAGTCGTCGATGACAAGGGCAAAGAAGAGCGAAATCCGACTGTCGGTGTAAATACCTAGGTCAAACAAGTACGCCGATGAGTCACCGTCGCCCCCGTCATGCTTCTCAAACCCACAACAATAACAATCTAACATTGCTTCCTTTTGTTGCGAACGAGAGAGTGAGAGAGAAGAAGCAGAAATGAGAGAGAGGTCTGGAAAAATAAAGAAGAAGAAAAAGGTAGTGAAGGGGTTGGGTCATGATGGCGAGGGTGAACAACAGCGAGACTAGTAGTGAGGGGTTGCTTGGCCACAAGTAGAAATGGTAGCCGGAAGAAGAAGAAGAAAAAAGAAGAAGAAAAAAGAAGAAGAAGAGAGAGAGAGAGAGAGAGACTTAGATTAGAGAGAGAAGTGGAAGGAGGTCGCGATGGTGGGAGCTGGTCGGAGAGTGGTCGTCGGTGGGGAGGCACTGGGATGGCTACCAAAGGAGGCTACTGGCCGAAGTGGAGTGGAGTAGAGTGGAGGTGGAGGTGGGGTTAGGGTTAGGGTTAGGGTTAGGGTTATAGTTGGAAGGATGGAGATGGAGTCGCAAATGGAAATTGATGTTAGGACAAAATTGTAATAAAAAAAAATAAAAGAGTGAAAGGTTAAAAGAAATAAAGTACGTGTAAATAGCAGCCTCCTCCTATAAATGCCTATGGTTAAACTTCCCTCTAACCCAAACAAAACGGTGAAGAAAATAAAAACAAGTGGTTATGGTTATTGTCTTCCCTCCTATAATTAATTGCCTATGGTTATTGTCAACAAACGAGGACTTGGAAACTTCCCTTCTAACCCAAACAAAACGGTGAAGAAAACAAAAACAAGTGGCTATGGTTACAGTATTGCCATCCCTCCTATAATTGCTTATGGTTATTGTCAACAAACGAAGACTTGGAAACTTGCTTTCTAACCCAAACAAAACGGTGAAGAAAACAAAAACAAGTGGTTGTGGTTAGTGTCAAGCTAATATTATATAAATAGAATTTTTATATAAATAAATTTATACAAAATTATGTAATTTTATATGATTTTTTTTTATTTTAAATCGAAATACTATTATTATAATTTAAATTTATAAAATTAATATATATAAAATTTATGTATAAAATTTTATTTAAGAATCAATTTCTTAGTGTCAATATCAACGAAGACTTGGAATTAAACTTTTCTCAAAATCTAAACTGAAAAAAAGAAAAAGCAAAAAAAAAAAATGGAACCTTAACTATAATAATAAAATTTTGATAGTTGAAATGGAACCCACTAAAATAATGTAATAGGAAATATTTGTAAAATTTATTAATTTATATTGTGATGTGATGTGTCCTGTATTTATTGTATATTGAAAAATACAATAAGAGATCTTATACAGAGGCAGATGGCCAAGGCTCAAAGCTGAAATAAATGGCCCAATAAACATTTAGCCAAGCCCCCCTGTGGGGTTCGAAAATTTGGTGATATATATTGTAATTTGCGAATAAGATTTCAGAAAGTGTTATAGAAAAAGAGGGTTATGAAGAGGTGTTATAGAAAAAGAGGGTTATGAAGAGGTTGAGGATCTTCTAATAATCCTTATTACTTTAAACTTAAACGTAGGCATTCTACCAAACTATGTGTATCTTGTGTTTTCATTATTTTGTTTATATTAAAAAAAATTAAGGTTTTAGAAATTAAAATTAGGGATAAAATTATTTTTTAGGGATCAAATATTTTTATTACAAAAAATGTTGTCATTATATTTGTAACAACAAAAATTGGACATTAGTGATGAATTATTATCCTTTTGAGACCAAGTTTTTTTGTCTGAAAAAATAAATCATTTTGAGACTAAATTATTTTGTTCCTAAAAGTCTATTTATTAGTGACGTTTTTAAAATTTAGTCACTAAAAGCCTTTTTAATTTTTTCAGTATAACATTTTAGCAGCTATCGTTACGACAATAGAAATTGATCCCTAAATGTCTTTTGTAATAAAATTTATTAGAAACTAAAATATTTAATTTCTAAAACTCTTATATATCATAGTATTATTATTTTATTATGAGATTTAAACCATGATTTTGTACAATAATTTGTATAGAATTCCTCAAAATAAAAATAAACAAAAATTCCTTGAGAAACAATGTTAGAGTGGAAAAGAAAAGTGAATTGACCAAAGGTGAGTGATTGAAGGTCTTCTCATTTTTGTTAATGTTCATATCAACGAGGACTTGGAATTAAAATTTCAATAATGATTAAGACGTCGTTTTTTGGGACCCTCACAACTCTTTTGGATTTTAATGGTGTAGGTCTCACAGATACATCAATAGTTAAGATTCAAAGAGAGTTATGGGATTCCAAAAAAAAGGGGTGCCAAGCATTTTTCTTAAAATTTACCCCTCAAAGTTTAACCCAAAAAAGAAGAAAAGAAAAAACAACAAAACGTATATATTCCTCTTATTCATTGATGTGACAAAGCAAAATGGAATTTTGGATATTAAAATGGGACCTAATGTAATAAGAATAACTCATGTAAGTAAATATCTATATATATACACACTAGAAGTATATGTGTGTAATTTGTAATTGAATCTGATTATTATGGTTCTTATTTGAAACAACTGGAGAGAATCGGAGCTAATTTATAATAATTATCATGTTTTGTGGGCATTTTTAGCAGAAAAAAAAAATTGTAACAATTATACCAATAGTAATTTTTTAACGCTTTGAATAAAATATGAGATAAAAAAATATAATATATTTGGGATGACTTTTTATGAAAAAATATGTGAAAAATAGAAAAAAAAAATAATTTCTGACTTTTTAGTATAGAAGGTTGATTTTGTAATTTTTTTAATAATTTTTTTAACTTTTAAGTTAAAACATTGGATTGCCAAACGAATAGTGTCAATGTCAACGAAGACTTAAAGTTATACTTTTTCAAAGTCTAAACCCAAACAACACGAACCAAAAAAAAAAAAAAAAAGGTAGAACCTACTACAATAATAGAATTTTGATAGTTTCAACTGGAGTCCAGATCATCGGCAGCCCTTCTTGGCAGCCCTTCCCTACAGCCCCCAAAACGACGTCGTTTTGGGGGCAATTTTCACAGAAAAAAAAAAAAAAAAAAAAGAAGAGAAGAAGAAGAAGAAGAAACTGAGCAGAGGCAAAGCAAAGAAGAAGAAGAAACTCAGACTGGACTGGACTGGTTTCGACTTCTGGATCAATAAATATGCATCAGACTGCGTTGTTTTTCTTGAAGAAAAAGTAAATAATGAAGCTGCTGAATTGAATTGAAACAGAGAAATTCAACCATAAATGCTTCTAATCTTCATCTAGCAAAAACAACTAATTTAAGAAACAAAAATTCAAACCAAATTCAGCTAGAAATTAGCTTAATATGGAAAAAAAATTAAATCAAACAAAAAAGTTGTTGAATGGAGAAATCGATGGGCATAGATCGGGTTTCTGGATAGAATGGAGTGGAATTTAGGAAGAGATCGGAAAACCGCTCGGAAAGCGATTAGTGGTTTTGTGAGAAAACAAGGAAGGAAAAAAGTGGAAGAGAAACCAAAGGTTTGTGGGATATGGAGGCGTATTGGAGGAGGAGTTCGGATCTTCGAAAGAGTATATATACATATATATATATATAGAGAGAGAGAGAGGGGGGGGGAGAGGAGTGATGACGTCGGGGACAAGGCTGCCGTCATGGAAGGAGAGAGAGAACAACAAGAGGAGAGAGAGGAGGCGAAGAGCGATCGCGGCGAAGATCTTCGCCGGACTGAGGATGTACGGGAACTACAAGCTGCCCAAGCACTGCTCCCTCTGTGCTTTGCCTTTGCTCAGTTTCTTCTTCTTCTTCTTTTCTTTTCTTTTTTTTTTTTTTTTTTTTTTTTTTTGGAAAATTGCCTCCAAAACAACGTCGTTTTGGGGGCTGCAGGAAATGGCTGCCAAGAATGGCGGCCGAGGATCCGAACTCTTGAAACTGACCACTAAAATATTGTGATAGGAAATATTTATAAAATTTTTTAATTTGTGTTATGATGTGTCATGTATTTATTTTATACTTAAAAATGCTATAAAAGATTTTTTTTTACAGAGGCAGATGACCAAGGCTTGGAGACGGAGTAAAAGCCCCAATTGAGATTCACTCAGGCCCTTGTGGGTGTAAAAAATTTGGTGATATACATTGTAATTTCCAAATAAAGTTTCAGAAAGTGTTATAGGAAAGAGAGTAATGAAGAGGTTGAGAAGTGAATTTGGTTTTATTTTTCACCGTGAACGTAAATATCCTGCTAAAGGATGTATCTCTTATATTTTTATTCTTTTATTCACTGCTTTATTATGGGTTTGAATCCATGATTTTGCACAATGATTTGTATAGAATTCCTCAAAATACAAATAAACAGAAATTTCTTGAAAAATATTATTATGGAAAAGAATAGTGAATTGACCAAAGGTGAGTGGTTGAAGGTCTTGTCATTTTTCTAATGTTAATATCAACGAGCACTTGAAATTAAAATTGCAAAAATTATTTATCAATTGTCCTTCTGTAAATTAAAGTATAACGCAGCGGATGAAAAATTTCATAATCATACCTTCTAGCAGAGCTTGAAGCGAAGAATGTCGTGGGTAAATCACGTGTTTCCAAAATGTGAACAACCAACCTAGCAGTAGAGTGATACTACAAAATGAGTATCAGCCACACAAGTCATAGTGCAAAATGGCTTGATTGTTGTTTAATGGGAGAGAGTCAGTATGGAAAAAACAAAAACATTCGTTGTTTGCTGATACCCATATCCCATATATCATATCAAATATATAGGATAAATATATCATCTATCCATATCAGTTGATATGATAGATATAGATATCCTGAGTGGTTATCCAAATAAGTTTTGAATTCAAATTCAAACTTACATGGATAAGGTTCAAAAAGTTCAAAGGGTTATGCCACATGGACGCCCAATTTCTAACATCTCCCACTCGCACATGAGTTGGCATGACACTGCCACATCACTATCTCAATCTCCCCAAAAAATGAACAATCTCATACTAGCCAATGCACCGTGCGACCGTTGAGAACACCTGCATGTGGGAGCTCTATACTAGAAACTCAATATGGGTCAGCATAGAGACATCAACCCAAAATGAACAGAAATAGTGTCTCATGTACCCAGACCCATCTAGCTACATCGGTCCAAAAACATCTCTAATCCCTCAAAAAAGCATGTTTGACTCTCCTAGGTCCCGCATTATATTCACACCCAATCAGTGTCCCATAAAGAGCGATGTGAGTTGTCGACAGTGAATATAGAGCAGAGATGTAGAACTAGATGATCTTCCATTCACCCTCATATCATTCAATTTGAAATTGACTGCTTTCCCAGTAATGTCCCTTAAAGCCGAATCATACATGACCACAGGCAACATACCGAAGTAGCTGAACATCAACTCCTCATCTTATGACATAGTCAAAGGTCACAAAAGGCACAAAGTGAAGTCATTTAGGGAAAAAATGACTTTTAGGACTCACACGGTGAAGAAGTAGGAATCCATTCTTTCACCTCGCTAACGGGTCGATAAGAACATGCAGTACGAATGCATGTTATAATGGAGTAACTCTTCCAAAGAGTGATGTTAAACTCACACACCATACAGATCTTAGTTTAGTCGCTCTTAAGCGCACAAGTCGCTTCCTAGCGTCTAACTCGAATTCTCTATTTGCTCGCCTCTCAGGCATCAAATGAGATCTCGCATCTGGCTATCCATAATAGGCACATCATGGAAAAATGGGTACTCTCATATCCATGGTTGGTCTCTAACAAGACCTTATCTTGGCTCCAACCAAGGCGACATATGTAGTAGATAATTTTAGCTTCTCTATTTGCTCCAAATACAATAAGCCACTAGTCTCATCCTTACTCGCTACCTAGCGCTAAGGGCGATTGCTCGTGTGAGTGAACCAATCTTGCCTGCTAACATCAATTTAATTATTTTGTGTATGCTAATTCACAAACCATTACAAAAAGTAGTAAACATAAATGTGGAATAGAAACAAATATGAATACTAATGGCATAAATATCCCAAAAAATATGAGTTCAACTAAATACACATAAATATATCACCACCTACGTAGTCCTAAAGCCCTAACATGAGTAAGATAAACATCTCTAGTAATGGGCTTAGTCAAAGGGTCCGTAACCATGCGACTTGTATGGATGTGCTCCAGGATCATTTCTTTTTGCGCCACGATGTCTCTGATAAAGTTGAACCTCACATCAATGTGTTTGGTTCTGCCGTGGTATTTAGGATCCTTAGCGTAAGCGAGTGCAGCCATGCTGTCACAATGGATAGTCACAGGGTCTGAAGTGTGTGTGACAACATCCAAATGCTGAAGGAATCTCCTCAACCAAACGGCTTCCTGAACGGAAGATGAACAAGCCACAAACTCAGCCTCCATAGTCGATAAGGCGATACAGGATTGCTTCTTACTGGTCCAAGAAATAGCACCATCACTAAGCATGAAAGCATATCCTGAAGTAGACTTACGCTCATCTAAGTCTCCTCCCCAGTCAGCATCATAATAGCCAACTAGTTGTAGATCTGAACTTTGGTAGCAAAGTGTATAATTTGCAGTCCCTCTAAGATATCGTAATATCCTCTTAACTGCTTTCCAATGAGCTGGTCCTGGGTTGGATTGGTAACGACTCACCAATCCGACTGCATAACAAATGTCAGGGCGTGTACACATCATAGCATACATCAAGCTTCCAACAACATTTGCATAAGGAACACGGGCCATCTTTTCATTCTCTTCTTGAGTCTTAGGACCCATATCAAGGCTTAGGCTCTCGCCTTTCACAACAAGAGTGTCAATGGGTTTGCAGCTCTGCATCTCGAATCGCTCTAGGATAGTCTTAATGTAAGTCTCTTGAGACAAACCAAGAAGTCTCCTAGAGCGATCCCTAAGGATCTTAACACCGAGCACATAGCTCGCTTCACCGATGTCTTTCATCTCAAATGTAGAGAACAACCATATTTTAGTGGCGATAATCATCTCCTTGTCATTTCCAGCCAATAAATGTCATCTACATATAATGACAATATCAGAAAAATGTCCTTGGACGCTTAACGTACACACAGTGATCTTCATCGATCATCGTAAACCCATTAGAAACAATGGCTCGATGAAATCTCAGATTCCACTGTCTGGATGATTGCTTTAAGCCATAAATAGATCGTTGAAGCTTGCAAACTTTGCGCTCCTGACCTACTACCACAAAGCCTTCTGGTTGATCCATATAGATCTCTTCATCCAATTCTCCATTGAGAAATGCAGTCTTAACGTCCATCTGATATAGCTCTAAGTCCAACTGAGCTACTATGGCCAGAATTAGGCGAATAGAGGCAAACCTTACAACTGGTGAAAAAGTTTCCTCATAGTCCACACCCTCTCGTTGGGTGTAACCTTTCGCCACTAGGCGAGCCTTATACCTTTCTATGGAACCATCCGCTTTGCGCTTGATTTTGAGAACCCATTTGTTCCCAATAGTCTTGCGCCCTGGCGGCAAATCAACCAAGTCCCAGACATGATTTTTTTTCATAGACTCTATTTCTTCATCCATTGCAGTACTCCGTTTTTACTAGTAGGGGATGAGAGAGCCTCTTTGAGATTCTTAGGCTCTATCTCATCACTCGGAGCAATCATGAATGCTTCCCTTTCAATCTCAAAACGACGACGGGGTATAGCTCCACGTTTGCTTCTACGTAGTTGAGAATCTTGAGAATCCTCATCCATTGGATCTAATCCATGGGCAGGTAGATCGCTCCCACTGTCCCTAGGAGCTTGAGGGATTATCTCCTCATTCTCTACTAGGCTACTAGGTGCGCCTTCAAGTAGATCCTCCATCTCATAGAGTTCTACTTCTCTAGTTACCTCACCTCTGCTAGGGAAATCCTCCTCTAGGAAATCCACATCTCGTGACTCAATTTCAGTCACACTTCCATCCGAATGCTCCCCAACAAACACATAGCCCTTAGAATGCTCACTATAGCGAATGAAGATACACTTCTTTCCTCTAGGGCCCAACTTCCCAAACTTATGAGAAGCGTTGTATATGTAAGCTGTCGAACCCCAAGGCCGCAAATTGCCCAAATCAGGCTTTTTGCCAGTCCACATCTCATATGGGGTGGAAGGAACTGATTTGGAGGGCATACGGTTAAGGACGTAGGTAGCAGTCAACAAAGCATCTCCCCAATAAGAAATGGGAAGATTAGCTTGTGCCATCATTGATCTAACCATGTCAAGCAATGTGCGATTTCTTCTCTCCGCTACACCATTTTGCTGCGGAGTCCTAGGAATTGTCAATTGCCTGATAACTCCTTTTTCCTCACAGAGCACTTTAAATCGCTCAGATAGATACTCACGTCCTCGGTCAGTCCTTAGAGCCTTAATGCTCTTGTCTAATTGATTCTCAACCTCATTAACATACCGTCCAAAGCAATCCAATGCTTCTGACTTGTGAGAAATCAAATAGACATGACCAAAACGCGTGCAATCACCTATAAATGTGATAAAATAAGGGGCTTCATGCCTTGCCCTCACATTCATTGGTCCACATATATCAGAATGAATAAGTTGTAATGGGATAGATGCCCTTATGACTTTCCCAAATGGTTTCCTTGTTGCCTTACCAGCAAGACAGTGCTCACAAGTAGTCAAAGTGACTCTAGCGAGTGGGCCAAAAAGACCTTCTCTAGCCAATCTAGTCATCTTGTCTTGCCCTATGTGGCCTAATCTAGCATGACATTTCATAGAATCATTATCACAAAAAGATGTAATATTCGAAACAGAACCATTGGCATTTTTATTATAGCTAGAATCATCCACATCCAAAACTAAAAAGCCATTTGAAAGATAACCAAAACCATAAAAAATTGTTCCCAAATAAATGCTAACACCATTATTCTCAAAACAAAAGCTAAAACCAAGGCTCATCATGCTAATAACTGAAACTAAGTTTCGCCGAATATCCGAAGCATAAAGAACATCATGAAGATACAAGGTGCGCCCTCGTCGCATTTCCAACTTGTATGTGCCAATGCCAAGCACCTCCACACTGGACTCGTTCCCCATGTAAACTTTTCTACTCCCAGCAGGTACTCAGTGATACTTAATGAACCCTACTCTGCCCCTCACGATGTGGTCTGTTGCTCCGGAGTCTACAACCCAAAAATAAGGAGAATGAGCAATTAATGCTTGACTAGAAACAAAGCATTGAATGCGAGAAATTAAGTAAGGGAGTACCTTCTTTTGCTCAGGACAATCCCGAGCGAAGTGTCCTTCTTTGTTACAGTTAAAACATGTCAATTTAGCCTTTACCTTCTTGCCACATCTCTTGCCCCTACGCTTGAAATTTCTAACGCCATTGGGCTTTAGCACAGCTGCTGCTTGCTTCTTAGGGGCACCTTTTGCTTTTCCACGTTTGAATTGAGAAGTCCTACGTGAGCTCGACTCAACCACCATAGTAGAACCATCAGACTTAGCCACCTCAAGGCGCTCAGCCTCTAGCTCCAAATGACGCGATATGTCTTTGAATGTTTTCACACTCTCATTATGTATCATGTTCTGCTTCATCTGCTCCCAAGAATTTGGCAGAGAGCGAATCACAGCTTGTACTTGTTGCTCTTGAGCCAAATTGTGCCCAGCAGCCGCAAGCTCACGTATCATGGTTGCATGACCCTCAAATGCTGCTTTATCGAGTGATGCGCCATTTTCTGATAGGAGTCAAATTTCATAGTCAGCCCATGTAGCATTGCCAAAGAGGTAATACCAAACTTTTTCTTGAGAGCTTCCCACATCTCAAATGCAGTCGGGCAATGCTCAAACTTACTAATCAAGTCGTTGTGCATGCTGCTTAATATAGTAAAGCGTGCACACCGATCTTTGTTACGCCAAGTCTGAAAGACTTCAAGATCACGACGATGTTGAGCTGTATTGCCCTACTCTGGCTCAACCATCACTTGTTCAAGTGTGGTCAATACTTGTTGCTCATTGAGGAGGTATTGGATCTTACGGCGCCATATATCATAATTGTCGCTATCCAATTTCTCTCCCTTAGTTAAGTCTGCCACCACTATCTTAGCAGCCATTTCTACATACAGAGTAAACAAATGCGCAGAGGATATTAATGATAGCAACACAAAAAATTATTTTGCAGCAAAATAATCTAAATTAAATAATGATAATTTTACACATGTCTCAAGATCGAAAATTTGCTATGCTCGTAATCATCTCTTGCGCCTCTAGTGATAATTATCAAAATTTAATTTAATTCCATGCGCACAATCAATCTCCCACTACTTATGGCATATACAAAGCATGATAAATTCCATACAATAGCATCTTAATGTAAATTTACAAATAACTCATGCTATATTCATTTAATAATGGAATTCAAATAAATAAATAAAAAACTAATCATGCTTCTCTAATTGCAACATATTACCAACCCTAAACAAAATATGTTGTATTTAATATTCAGATTATGCCATAATAGAATGTACATCATTCTGAAATTTTTTGGAATTTTTTCTGAAATTTTCTGGAATTTTAAATAACTAATAAACACATATAAAATTAGAAATAAAATTCCAGAATCTGATAAACTAAAACAATTATACCAGTAAATAGTAAAACTTTTCAGTAGTCTATAATAAAAATTTCAACCCCAGAAAATTATTCATGCAACACCAGAAGCATTTTAAAGCATAAACTAATGAATTATTATCACAGAAAAAATATTTTTATTTTCATAAAATTTTTAAAATTTTACAGAAGATATAAAAATCAATTCTAAGTCTAACAGTACCAACCACGCATAAAACAAATCTATAACGAATTATTTATGACCATTTAAACCAATTTTGGATTAAAAAAAAAACAAATAGTGCCTTATAATCAGCAGCCAAGCCAGCGAAGAAAAAAACAGCGCAGCTCAGCGCGTGGCTCACCAGGCGGCTCAGCGAGCGGCTCAGTGCGCGGCGCGCACGTGCTAGCGTGGACGACTTGCGCGTGGACAGTGCGGCTGACGCGCCTGTGATGGCGCATGTAGGCGCGTGGGAAGCGCGTCTGGCGAAGCGCATTGAAGCCGCTGATGGCGTCAGGTGGCGCATACGGCCCACACGCCGCCTTCTAGGGTGTTTTCTGGTCCAATTTCCGTACTGTCGGACTCCATTTTCCATAATAAAAATATTTATGGTCTTAAAAATGACATTTAATGAACATAAAAATGAGGTATTTTACACTGTCAATCTAATGAGAATAGAAGTGCAGAAACCCTGCACTTCATCTTCCTCTTTCATTAATTTTCATGCATATAATGTGTATATATTTATATAAAATTATGCAAATGATTTAAAAAAAAACATGAAAATACCCATATAAGCTCTGATACCAATGTAAATTAAAGTATAACGCAGCAGATGAAAAAATTTCAGAATCATACCTTCTAGCAGAGTTTGAAGCGAAGAATGTCGTGGGTGAATCACGTGTTTCCAGAATGTGAACAACTAACCCAACAGTAGAGTGATACTACAAAATGAGTATCACCCATACAAGTCACAGTGCAAAATGGCTTGATTGTTGTTTAATAGGAGAGAGTCAGTATGGGAAAAACAAAAACATACGTTGTTTGTTGATCCCCATATCCCATATATCATATCAAATATATAGGATAAATATATCATCTATCCATATCAGTTGATATGATAGATATAGATATCCTAAGTGGTTATCCAAATAAGTTTTGAATTCAAATTCAAACTTACATGGATAAGGTTCAAAAAGTTCAAAGGGTCATGCCACATGGGTGCCCAATTTCTAACATTGTTCACAAATAAATGCTAACACCATTATTCTCAAAACAAAAGCTAAAACCAAGGCTCATCATGCTAATAACTGAAACTAAGTTTCGCCGAATATCCGGAGCATAAAGAACATCATGAAGATACAAGGTCCGCCCTTGTCGCATTTCCAGCTTCTATGTGCCAATACCAAGCACCTCCACACTGGACTCATTCCCCATGTGAACTTTTCTGCTCCCAACAGGTACTCGGCGATACTCAATGAACCCTACTCTGTCCCTCGCGATGTGGTCTGTTGCTCCGGAGTCTACAACCCAAAAATGAGGAGAATGAGCAATTAATGCTTGACTAGACACAAAGCATTGAATGCGAGAAATTAAGTAAGGGAGTACCTTCTTCTGCTCAGGGCAATCCCGAGCGAAGTGCCCTTCTTTGTTACAGTTAAAGCATGTCAATTTAGCCTTTACCTTCTTGCCACCTCTCTTGCCCCTACGCTTGAAATTTCTAGCGCCATTGGGCTTTAGCGCAGCTGCTGCTTGTTTCTTAGGGGCGCCTTTTGCTTTTCCACGTTTGAATTGAGAAGTCCTACGTGAGCTTGACTCAACCACCATAGCAGAACCATCAGACTTAGCTGCCTCAAGGCGCTCAGCCTCTAGCTCCAAATGACGCGATATGTCTTCGAATGTTTTCACACTCTCATTATGCATCATGTTCTGTTTCATCTGCTCCCAAGAATTTGGTAGAGAGCGAATCATAGCTTGTACTTGCTGTTCTTGAGTCAAATTGTGCCTAGCAGCCGCAAGCTCACGTATCATGGCTGACATGACCCTCAAATGCTGCTTCATCGAGTGATGCACCCTTTTCTGATAGGAGTCAAACTTCATAGTCAACCCACGTAGCTTTGCCAAAGAGGTAATACCAAACTTTTGCTTGAGAGCTTCCCACATCTCAAATGTAGTCGGGCAATGCTCTAACTCACTAATCAAGTCATTGTGCATGCTGCTTAACATAGTCCCTAGATTGCCGTGGTTTTGTTGCCTTGTTTGGCACAATAAAAACTGGTGTGTGCGCTATGGTTAGCGGCATGCTACGTAGCATTGATTGGCGAGTTTTGGAGTTGTGAAATTAGTAAGCCCTTAATAGATCTATATATGATCTTGACTATTGAGCTGTGCGGATTGACTTTGTAATTTGACTTGTAATGATGTTGCGTCATCGGATGAAGTAACATTCAAGAGTCACGTCATTCAAGAAATGCGAGCTTAAATGAGTTAGTCATTAAGTGTAAGACGAGTAGCCAGTATGAGCAGTGTTTTGCTCTCTACCCAATTATTAGGAGTGGATGGAGCAAAATTTCACGCACTATAATAGTGTGCATTGAAGTGTCACTTGAAGTTAAAAGATTAGTGCTTAGTAGCAACAAAATCTATTGACACTAAGTGAAAAGATTAGCGCCAAGTGGCTGCAAAATCTATTAGCATTGCCAACTTGTCTAAGTCTTGCACTTACTATTTCCACAGTTAAATGTGAGACATGAGGAGGTGCTTCTTTGTATGATTCCTTAGCTAGGCTAACGTTTTTTTAATAACGTTTACCACTAAGTGCAAACGTTGCAACATAGTAATAAAAAGGTCAAGGCCGACAAGGTTGTTATGACTCTAAGAATTTGACGCATCGCTTGTGAGAGCATTGTGTTGAATTAAACTCTTTAGCCTAATTCGTGCTTAAGTTACTTCAGGAGCTGTCATAGTTGTTGATAGCTTATTCTCTCATTCTTGTGGATAGTAGAATTAATTGCAAGTAACTATGAAGCGAGAAATAGATATGGCAAGAGGAGTATCGTCATCTTTTAACTAGATGCATTAAAGTGTATGGAGAATAAAATTGACTTGAAGGTGCAGGGATTAGCACTTACTAGTTAAATTTGCGACTTAGGCGCACTTGATACGTCCATGATATCCTTTTATGATCTAGTGAATATGAATTAGTTGTGAGTCATTACCTACTTGGGCCTAAACCTTTAAAAACTTGTCTTCGAGAACTCACACATTAGGATGATTAGACTTAGTTTATGATGTTGGTCATGAACCGGTGGCTTATTATACTTAATCACATTAATGAGATGATGACAGAATGGTTTGAGTAGGCCCTCTCGGGCCCACTCGCTTGTGACATCCTGCTCTCATGTGAATGTATAACTTTGTTCGCAATGATTGTGCACAAGTAAGTAGAAAAGCCGTAGAAGGTCATTTGTATTGGCGCATTTAGTCCACTATGATATTTGTGACTAGATATGTGTAAGGGTATGATAGCTAAGCCTCAATCTTGACACATTTATAGATTACGATACGCATCTGAGTCAAGACTATTTGATCTCTCATAAGTCAAAAGTTTTGAGATGATTTTCGACATTGCACATATGAGGTTGAGATCAATTAGATAACAGCTTTCGTGCTTTTAGTTTTGACCAAGGTGGCGAGTATCTATTTGAGTTATTTTAGAAAACTCTGTGAAGAGAAATTGATGCTTAGTAAATTGATTATTCCTAGTACTCAGCAACACAAAAGTGTAGTAGAGATAAGGAATTAAGTATTGTTAATGTTAGGTGGATGATGGCGCAAAATATTTCCCAATTGGGAATTGCACTTTAGTTTGTTGCCTATATCCCTAACTAAGTGTCTTCCATATCAGTTTTTTACACTCCATTTGAGTAATGGGTTAGCGGAGAGCCATCTATGGGCGATCTACAATCATTAAGCAACTTATCTTTATTTTATTTCTCATAAGGTTACGAAGTTAAGACCTAGGGTTCTATAGCGCATTATTGTATGCTATCTTGTAAACACATAGGGTCATGTGGTGTATTATTGCATGCTGTCATGTAAACCCTCCGGGTCATATGCATATAGGTAAGCTGCTTTGTGGTAGAGTAATTAAGTCACATAAAGTTTTCTTAGTAAATGTGACGTGAATAGAGTTTTGGAACTCTATAAGATAGAGAATTCTAAGTATAGCGCTTTATGTAGCCTAGTTGAGAATGGAAAGAAATTTCCAATATCCTAGGGACAGTGGGAGCGATGTGCCTACTAATGGATTACTTCATTAGAGAAGAATACTCTACATTCTTAGTTGCGTGGTAGTGAATGTGAAAATTTTCCACGTCATCATTGGGTGATTGAGAGGGAAACATTCATGATTGCCCTGCAAGATGATAAAGAGCCTAGGATAATGTCAAATGCTCTAGTCCCCTATTTTTAGAAAGTGGATTAATGTTGCGCAGTTTAAGACAAAGTCTTTGAGGATTAACCATTTTTATAATTTGATTGACTTTCCATTATGACGGGAAACTGTTCTAAAGTTATGCGCATTTTGGATAGTCACTATTGAGGCATAAGGCTTGCTAGATACCGAAAATTCGCACCATTGAGGAAGGTGTAGACCAAGAGAAGACTTTCTCCTGGGGAGTGAGGTTATTTCGACTTAGGCTATGATTGATATAAGTTCGGAACATTGATTTGTGGACATTATGACCCAACTTCTCATTGGAGAATTGGATAAGTAGATCCGTAGGGATTTACCTTCTGCTTTTTTGTTGAAAAGTTGGGAGCGCAAAAAGGTTGCTAGTTCCAATAAATCTTTTACAACCTAAAACAGTTATCCAAATAGTGGTTCTTAGATTTCGTCGAGCCATGTTAGGCCAACAATGATCGATGAAGACCACTGAGACATGATCAATGGTCCAAAAGAAGTTTTTCCTTACTTAGTCATTATGAGCCAGGAATTTATAAGGTTTTCGCCACCTAGGGTGGACAGTCCTCTGTTTTAGATATGATGTAATTTATATGCTCGGATGTACGATCTTTATGGATTGTTTTGGGAGAATTCCCGGTTTGTCTTTCGTGACTTACATAAGGAATATCCTAAAATGATTCTAGATGCAAAATTGCAAACCCATTGACTTACCTATCGGTAAAAGCCAGAGCCTTAGCTATTGAGTGAATCCTCCGATTGTCTTTAGGAGAAACATATGACCTATATTCCTTGATATTTTTTTGTTGTGGGAGCCTAAAGTACGCTATGTGGGCGTATTCAGCATAATAAGTGTTATCTTTGGTAAATGGTCAACTAAGTAGTTTAGACATTGACCTTGCTCATTATACTGTGGATAGAATGCTTTACTAGTAGTATATAAATTTGCCCCTTGTAAGATTCAATGTGCTAGTTGGGCGCATCCAGAATGAACGTAAATTGGTCACCAAAATATCTTTAGAGAGGTTATTGCGCAAGAGGTAGTGATCTTGAATCACTTCATGTGAAGCGCACATGGTGGATTCCGTTGTATATACTTATTGCAATAGGTGCTGATAAGGCTTATGTTTGGAATCTAGAATTGCGCAAGCTGTGGTCGTGTTTTTTAAAATCGATCACTTATTTGTTGTGAGATGATGGGATGATGACACTATTATGGTTTGTGTCATAATGATTAGCAGATGATGATGTCAGCAGGCAAGATTAGCTCACTCACATGAGCAATCGCCCTTAGCACTTGGGAGCGAGCAAGGATGAGACTAGTGGTTTATTTTTATTTGGAGCCAAGAGAGGCTTAAATTATCCACTATGTATGTCGCCTTGGTTAAAACCAAGATGAGGTCGTGTTAAGAACTAAACATGGATGTTGGTACCCACTTTCCATGCTGTGCCTGTTATGATTAGCCAGATACGAGATCTCATTTAGCGCCTGGAAGGCGAGCAAATAGAGAATTCGGGTTAGGCGCTAAAAAGAGACTAGACTAAGATCTGTACGGTGTATCGAGTATGACGTCACTCTTTTGAAAGAGTTACTCTACCGTAACATGTATTCATACTATATGTGTTTGGCAACCGAGTAATGAGGTGAGAGAATGGATCCCTGTTTCCTCACCGTGTGAGTCTTACGTGTCATTATTGATATGACTTTCATTTATGTACCCTTTGTGACCTTTGACTATGTTATAAGGTAAGGGGTTGATGTTCTGCTACTTTGGTATGTTGCCTGCGGTCATGTATGATTCGACTTTAAGGGACATCACTGGGAGAGCTGTCAATCCTAAACTAAATAGCATTAGGGCAAAAGGAAGATCATCTTGTATTACACCACTATTGTATATTCACTGCCCGCAACTCACATCGCTCTGTATGAGAGAGGGATTGAGTGTAAATATATTTCAAGAATTGAGAGGGTCAAACATGCTCTTTTGAGGGATTAGAGATGTTTTTTGGACCAGTGTAATTAGAAGGGTCTGGGGTATATAAGACACTATTTCTATTCTTTTTGGGTTGATGTCTCTATGTTGGCTCATTTTGAGTTTCTAGTATAGAGCTCCCACATGCAGGTGTTCTCAACGGTCGCACGGTGCATTGGCTAGTATGAGATTGTTCATTTTTTTGGGGAAATTGAAATAGAGATGTGGCAGTGTCATGCCAACTCATGTGCGAGTAGGAGACGTTAGAAATTGGGCGCCCATATGGCATGACCCTTTGAACCTTTTGAACTTTATCCATGTAAGTTTGAATTTGAATTCAAAACTTATTTGGATAACCACTTATGATATCTATATCTATCATATCAACTGATATGGATAGATGATATATTTATCCTATATATCTGATATGATATATGGGATATGGGATAATGAAAACAACGTATGTTTTTCCCATACTGACTATATCCCATTAAACAACGATCAAGCTTTTTGCACTGTGATTTGTGTGGGTGATACTCATATTGTGGTATCACTCCACTGTGATTTGTGTGGGTGATACTCATATTGTGGTGTCACTCCACTGCTGGGGGTTCATTGTTCGCATTCTTGAAGCATGTGATTTACCTATGAGATTCTTCGCTTCAGGTTCTGTCATCAATGTATGATCTGAAATTTTTACCCGCTACGTTATACTTGATTTACATTGGTATTGGTCCACATATATCAGAATGAATAAGTTGTAATGGGATAGATGGCCTTATGGCTTTCCCAAATGGTTTCCTTGTTGTCTTTCCAGCAAGACAGTGCTCACAAGTAGGCAAAGTGACTCTAGCGAGTGGGCCTAAAAGACCTTCTCTAGCCAATCTAGTTATCATGTCTTGCCCTATGTGGCCTAATCTAGCATGCCATCTCATAGAATCATTATCACAAAAGGATGCAATATTAGAAACAGAGCCATTGGCATTTTTATTAAAACTAGAATCTAAAAAAAATTACAAAATTGTAAATTTTTTTATAATTTTGATTATTAATATTAGTTTATTACTTATTTGTAATTTTTTTTTAAATCTTATACCGAATTGAAATTCTCCCATTAAAATTTCCTATGAAGTCTAACCCAAAAAAAGAAGAAGGGAAAACTAACACAACTTATAAACTCCTATTATTTATTGGTGTGATACTCAAAAAAAGAATTTTGGAAATTCAAATAGGACCTAATAGGAATAACTCGTGTAAGTAAATATATATGCACACACTAGAGGTAGGTGTGTGCAATTTGAAATTGAATATGATAATTATATGGTAGTTATTTGAAACAATTGGAGAGAATTGGAGCTAATTTATAACAAGTATCATGTTTTGTGGGCATTTTTAGAAGGAAAAAAATTGTAACAATTTTACCAGTAGAGATGTTCATTTTATATATTAAATATATATATATATATATATATATATAAATATTTGTATAATATATTCAAAGTAAAAATAAACAAAAATTTCCTGGAAAATATGGCAAGAGTGGAGAGAAAAGTGAAAGTAACATGTGGCCTGCGTATGACACGGTAACTTCTCACTAATTTTGTGATGAAACTTTCATCCCCATTGTGGTAATATTCACATTCAAAAAGTCTTTCTAGATAAGATTTTCCTAACCCGAACACCTTTGCATCTCTAGAATACACGACCAGACATAGTTGCAATTAGTCATCTGCCAATTTGGGACTTTGTTCAAATTAGGATCAAAAGTCTTGGAGAGTTATTCATATTATGGATCTTGTGGTTGTTTGATTGGATTTTTCATTGTGATGTAGATTATAAATTAGTAATTCAGATGCAAGTTTTTGGATGTTTAAGGATGTGTTTAGACGTCCTGATGGATTTGAAAGCCCAATGACAATATTAAGTTTCTACTTTAGATGCCCCGTAAAATAAATTGGAGCCATTGATTAGTTTCTACTTATCAAGAGATAGCACTTTTGTTGCAAAATTTCAAAAATACCCTCCTCGAGATAAGTTATATTATTATTGAGATTGTAATCCCATATTACTTATTTCACCTTATCCTATTTGTAAATCAAATATGGCCCAAGCATACACCTCAAAATCTATATATCCTATGACTAATTTCCTTGTTTCTAAGAGGGAGGTTTGTGACCGAGGCATTGGGCCGAGCTGGTTGGGCCAAAATCAGGAATTTCTACTCGGCTCGTCTTAAGTGTGTATTAAACCGAGGTCTTATTCCGGTTGGGTGAGAATAATAGTGGATGACCGGTCCAGGCGTTATGCGCTATTCAGAGTTAGGTTGGATTAGTCTCTCCGACATGGTGAACCGAGCTTCTGCTCAGTTATAGCCGAGGAGCTCGGTTGGGTCGTGATATGGACTTGTCAAAGAGGCCAGACAGGTAGCCCAGTTGTTGAGTGTTGGCATGGCTCCGTATTGAGCGTATCTTGGTCAAGAATGTTGCGCGGCGCTGCGTGATTGAAAGAAGGAGATTGCACTAGCTGTACACGTAGAGGTCGTTTGGCAGTTTTGTTAGGTGGTGTCTAGCTGTATTTGCGCTGACACGTGGAAAAATGGGTGTCATAACCCAAACCCGCCCCTATAGGTTTAGTATCATAACCGACCAATAATCCGTGATTACCGAAGGCCTGTTTAACAATCCTGACAATAATACAATATAACGGGGCTGGCGGAAGCCAATCGATAATCTACATCATCCAATGAGCTGTGAAGACCTGAATGGAAGTAACTTTCACGGACATAACCATATTCATAGCCATTTATACCAAAAATACATGTACAAGGTAGCATACACGTTAGGGACATAATTCCCTCATCAAAATTGTACAATCAAAAGTCTTAGACATTCATTACACTTAGCAAAATGGTGGATAGAATCACCCAAGAAGCCTTAACTTGTGCGGGTTCGGAGCCTCGATGTGAGGCACAATGACTGGCTTGACAAAACATGAGCTTAGGTCGGCGCCTCTAGCTTTGATCCGGTGCTTGGCCACCTACATATATATATATATATATATAAAATGTGAGCTATAGCCCAGTGAATAACAAATTCATAAAGGGTTTAAGAATGATGTCCTTCAATTTTTAAAACAATCGATTAGCATTAGAACATTTTCAATCAATATCATTTGTCAAGCCATCATTCAATTTTATCAATCCAATCAATCGATAACTATGCAAGTCATACATGGTACACCCGATAGCAACAATACACCTGGTCTTAAAAGACCGAACAATCAATTGATGGCTATCATACAATAACAATAGTTCTCATATTTGGAATTGACAGAGATCTTTGTAACAATAACAATATCAATAGCAATAACAATCACAATACGCTATGGATGCCACGAATACAATTCAAAAGATGATCATCATTCAATCAATAAAAGTATCATTTCAGGAAGCAATATGATTTATCAATCTAAAAATAAATACGATTAAACATATCTTTACAACGTTGTTACTCACAGATAACGGGGCTGTAAGTAGGCTATTCAGCTTTTTTGAGGCACGGAATCTACACAGTTACAGAACAAACGCATGCTAAATTACACACCCAGAATTAATAACTTAGTCCTTTTTACTTGTGTTGATGTGATTCTACCTCATTATCCTCATTATGATGTCTTTAGTATGGCCTAGGAATGCCTAGGATGGAATGAGAATGCAAAAATGTACTTAAAACTATTTTTCAAAACTTGTTGAAAATAGGGGTCTCGCTCGAGCGTAGCTTTCTTCGCATGAGCGAGCATACAGAATGTGAGTGGTCGCTCGAGCGCACACTCCTTCGCTCGAGCGGTCTGCAAAATGTGAAAAAGTTTTGGTTGCAAGAAATTTTCGCTCGATGCTCGCTCGAGCATGAGACACAAGTCCTCGCTCGACCGCAAGTCTTGTCGCTCGAGCGTGCTTCCAAACACACAAATTTCTGAGAGCATGCAATTTACGCTCGAGCTAACCTTTTGTCGCTCGAGCGAAAGTGTAAAAATAAATATGGTCGCTCGAGCGTAGGATCCTTCGCTCGAACGTGGAAGCAAAATTTTGGGTTTTCCAGATTTGCTCCCAAGGCTCAAAACACGAATTCAACACTCCAAAACTCATCATTTTGGGCCAAAATTCTAGAAAACACTTCGAAACCCACAGCACATCATGATTTAAAGGTAATTTCATAAAATCAAAGCCCAAAACTATTCCAATTGTACACAAATTCAACTTAAACTTTATGAATGTTTTAAAAACATGACATGCGTGAATTCTTTTGAACTCCACCACTTCAAAACATGATCAAGCTTGGCAAATTGATAGAAAGCATGATGATTTCCTACAATTAAGCTCAATCTATGACATGCATGAGAGAATTCCTCCGAATGTAATGAAATGAACATACATGCATGGATTAATCTTATTTCCTACTTCTTAAGCTTAAATCTTATATCTCCTAGCTCAATTCACTTGAATTCAAAGTTGATTCAACTTAAATTCAAGACTAGGGGCTTAACTTCTTACCTTAGATGTTCAACTGGGCTTTAGGTGCTAAAATCTTAAGCTAGATGAACAAATCTTCAAAGTTTCTTCTTTTCTCCTAGAAATTCCCCCTTGTTTGAGTTCAATTCTTAAGCCTAGGACCCAAATCCCCCTATTCTCTCCCTTTCTCACTTTTGAGCATCAAGTTAAGGAAGAATGAGATGTAAAATTGAACTTAGTGGGGTCAAAATGGCCCTATTGGTGGTAATTGATCAAAGTTAATCAAATGACATTAATTTAATCTAATTTAATCATTCCGAACCGAATTTTAATTAAACCTACCATAAAATTATATAAATCCTAATTAGCATATAAATCAATTCAATTTCTGAATCGGTTGCCGATAAGGCTTTCAATTCGTAAATCGAAATCAAAACATGAACAAAGCTTTCTACATCAAACAGATAAGAATGCATTTAAAGCAACACACTCATGTAGTGAATTTAGGATTTCGTCTTAATCATTTGCTTAGCATGCTTAATCATGAATTAGCGTTAATCATAGGTCAGGGTTGTCACGGCTTTCCCCCCTTAACAGAGTTCGGTCCTCCAAACTCGAATTACCTTCATTTTGGAAGAACACCGGATTCAAAGGGAACAATTCTGGATATCTTTTCATCATGTTGTCTTCTCTTTCCTAAGTTGCGTAAACGCCACCATGGTTTTGCCAATCCACTTTCACTAACGGGATTTCTTTATTTCTCAACATCTTGATTCGTCGATTTACGATCTGAATAGGCCGTTCTTCATAAGTGTAGTCGTCACTCAATACCACATGAGTAGGCTCAATAACATGAAAAGGATCCCGAAGATAGTCCCGCAACATTGACACATGAAAGACATTATGCATATGTTCCATCTCGAGAGGGAGTGCTATTTGGTATGCCACTGGATTAATCTTTTTGATAATTTCATACAGCCCAACATACCTTGGTGCCAACTTGCCCTTGGTTACAAAGCGAGTCTGCCCCTTCATTGGTGTCACTTTAATAAAAACATGATCGCCCACTTCATATTCCCTATCTCGCCTTCGGACGTCCGCGTAGCTTTTTTGTCGGCTTTGTACGGTTTTCAATTTTTGTTGGATTAATTTCACCTTTTTTGTTGTTTCATGCACAATCTCAGGCCCAAGTAAAGGCCCGTCTCCAACTTCTGCCCAACAAATAGGAGACTGACATTTTCTACCATATAAGGCCTCGAAAGGCACCATACCAATACTCGAATGAAAACTGTTGTTGTAAGCAAATTTAGCTAAAGGTAAGTGACTTTCCCAATTCCCTTGGAAATCAAGCACACACATACGCAATAAGTCCTCCAGGGTTTGGATTGTTCTTTCTAATTGGCCGTCAGTCTGAGGATGGTATGCACTACTTAATCTCAATTCGGTACCCAATGCCATCTGCAGACTTTGCCAAAATCTCAATGTAAACTTTGAGTCCCTATCAGAAACAATGGACACAGGCACTCCATGCAATCTAACAATCTCATTAATATAAATTGTAGCCAACTTATCCACAATATAAATTGTTTTGACAGGTAAGAAATGAGCAGACTTAGTCAACCGATCAACAATAACCCAAATTGAATCCATACCTCTACTGGAGCGAGGCAATCCAACAATGAAATCCATAATGATATGCTCCCATTTCCATTCTGATGTTGGCAAAGGTTGGAGCAAACCCGCGAATCGTTGATGTTCAGCTTTAACTTGTTGGCAATGTAGGCATTTTGACGCAAACTCAGCAATTTCTTTCTTCATTCCCGGCCACCAGAAATTAAGCTTCAAATCTTGGTACATTTTCGTATTCCCTGGATGGATAGAAAGTTTTGAACTGTGGGCTTCTTGCAAGACTCGCTTTTTCAATTCAGGATTATTTGGTACACACAACCTTCCTTGAAATTTTAACACATCATTTTCAA
The DNA here is from genome assembly GCA_030407325.1 of Camellia japonica. Classification (NCBI taxonomy): domain Eukaryota; kingdom Viridiplantae; phylum Streptophyta; class Magnoliopsida; order Ericales; family Theaceae; genus Camellia; species Camellia japonica. The sequence goes on along the minus strand of JAPPVO010000019.1, from coordinate 71,850,907 downwards.
ATCTAAAATCTGGCCTCGGTTTGGATTCTCGTTCATCGATAATCTTTTTCAGAAGTTCATCTTGTTGTTGTTTCTCTTTGATTTCCTCAATAAGTGCCAGTTGAGCAGAAATGGCAGCCAATATCCCACCTTGTTCTCGCAAAACAATTTCAACCTTAAATTTCTCAAGGTCATGTAGTAGTTCTTTTTGCCCAGTGAGTAAACAGGCCAAATTCCCAATTGATTTCCGACTAAGTGCATCAGCAACGGTGTTAGCTTTTCCCAGATGGTACAAAATTTGCAAGTCGTAGTCTTTTATCAATTCTAACCATCTCCATTGTCTCATGTTCAACTATTTCTATGTAAAGAAATATTTTAAACTCTTGTGATCTGTGTACACTTTACATGTTACCCCATATAAGTAGTGGCGCCAAATTTTCAATGCAAATACTACTACGGCAAGTTCCAAATCATGAGTTGGATATTTCTTTTCATGTGACCTCAATTGTCAAGAAGCATATGCGATGACTTTACCATTCTACATCAATACACACCCCAAACCCTTATAAGAAGTATCACTAAAAATAGTAAATCCATCCGTACCTGAGGGTAAGGTGAGAATCGGTGCAGTCACAAGTTAGGTTTTTAATTCTTGAAAGGCTAATTCTCTTTGGTCGGTCCAGTCGAACGATACCCCTTTCTGTGTCAACTGAGTCAAAGGCAAAGCAATTTTTGAGAAATCTTTCACAAATCTTCTATAGTACCCGGCTAAACCCAAGAAACTCTGAACTTCAGTAACATTAGTCGGTCTAGGCCAATTCACCACTGTTTCAATCTTTTGTGGATCAACTGAAATGCCATCTTTACTAATCACATGCCCCAAAAACATAACACTATCAAGCCAAAATTCACACTTTGTTAGTTTTGCATATAGTTTCTGTTCTCTCAAGGTCTGCAAAGCAATTCTCAAATGATGTTCATGTTCCTCCTTACTCTTGGAATAGATCAAGATATCATCTATAAAAACAACCACAAATTCATCGAGAAACGGTTTCAAAATTCTGTTCATAAGATCCATAAATGTAGCAGGCGCATTAGTAACTCTGAAAGGCATAACAATAAATTCATAATGTCCGTACCTTGTTCGGAAAATAGTCTTTTCAATGTCTCCAGCTTTGACTTTCAATTGGTGGTATCCGAATCTAATGTCAATTTTGGAAAAGACTTGAGCACCTTGCAGTTGATCAAATAGGTCATCAATGCGAGGTAATGGGTACTTGTTTTTCATTGTCACCTTGTTCAGTTCACGGTAGTCAATACAAAGCTGTAATGAACCATCCTTCTTTTTCACAAATAAAACTGGAGCACTCCACAGTGATATACTAGGCCTGATAAACTTTTTGTCCAACAACTCCTGCAACTGGGTTTTCAACTCCTTCAATTCAGTAGGTGCCATTCTGTACGGAGCCTTGGAAACTGGTTGTGTACCCGGTAACACCTCAATGGTGAACTCAATCTCCCTATCAATCAGATCCCCCGGCAAATCATCTGGCAAAACATCTGGGAATTCTCTAACTATAGGGATACTGTCCACATTAGCTTTAGCGTCAGCAGGCACTATCAGTACACAACATGGATACCACTTACATTCCTTTTTAATCAATTTAAATGCTTTTATAGAGGAAATCAAGTATGGGGGAGATATAACACCAACTCCATTAAATATAAATTCAAGCAATCCAAGCGGATGAAAAATAACTTGCTTTGCTACACAGTCAGTGGAGGCATGATATTTTGTTAACCAGTCCATTCCCAAAATTACATCAAAATGATCAAGATTCAGAGGTAATAAATCAACGTATAAAAGCACATCCCCAATAACAATCTCACATGTAGGATACATATAAGCACAAGTCATGGATCCCCAGCAGGTGATGATACAACTAACAATAGTTCATGGGTTCCAGTGGTCTATTTAATTTTCGTGAAAAAGGAGAAGCGAGAGGACAGTCTTTAACTATGTGGCCCACCTTGCCACATTTGTAACATGCTCTGGAGATTCTAAACAAACCCCTTTGTGTTTTTGCCACATTCTAAACAAGGCGGGTATAGAATTGTTGCCTTGACTAGAACTACTTGTTGACCCCGTGTTTTTCTTTTTATTCAATGAACTGTTTTGGCCTTTTTTGAAGTTAAAACTTTGCCTCTTACCCTGCCATTCAGTCGCCGGTATTTTAGCTTGTTTTAACGCTGCAATGTTTGCCTCAGCTATAATAGCTCGGTTAAGAACATCCACATACTTGATTAATTTGAGAACATTGATCCGGTCAAGTATTTCCACATTCAGTCCACCCTCAAATTTTCTGGCCTTTTTATAGTCTTTGTCTACCATATGCGGTGCATAACGTGCAATCTCAGTAAATTTTGCCTTATATTCGGCCACGGACATAGTACCCTGCTTTAATTCCCCAAACTCGGATACCTTATGGTCACGGACACATTGGGGAAAGTATTTATCATAGAATGCTTCCTTGAACTGGGCCCAAATCATTGCATTATTATCTTCACGTACAAGCATCCACCATCGTCTTGCCTCTTCTTGTAAAGTAAAGGTAGCTAGTAACACTTTTTGTGCCTCAGAACATGGGAACACTTCAAATAATTTTTCAATTTCGAGGATCTATGCCTCAGCTTTTAGTGGTTCCAATCCTCCCTAAAATGTCGGTGGCTTCAATTTATTAAACTTCTGAGTCAAGTAGCTCATCGTCATTGTGTTCTCAGGTTGATCGGAGTGAAGCGCAGCTTGGACACAAGGAGCACGGACAGCGACGGATATTTTTTCCCTGTACAGTTTCTATGAATGTTTAGTGATCCAAACTTGCAGCCTTCATTTGCACAATTCATGGTGGCTCTAAAGCCATTGCAGCGTCTGGTCATACCATCGCATTTTTTGACCAGCAAAGTTCACCTCTGCCACAAGAGATCTCGGTGAGTACCACTCATTGAAATGTCTCAGTTCTTTCTCAAATGTGAATAAGGTGACATTTTGTTGTGTATGAACTCTACTACGCAATGTGGAGTTGGAATAGAGGATGATATATAACCTGTTTATGGAAAGCATTGGGGCTAATGATTAATGGTTAATCAAATGAAGGCATGTATTGCTGTGCTGCTCAAAAACTGCGGCAACATTATTATATATATAATATATATTTTTTTTTTACAGTGGGGTTCATATATGAGATGTGTAATACCTGAAAGAAATTGTCAAATTGTATATTTTAAAATAAATAAAAAACTTTAATGATTCTGCGTCAGACTTTTATTTTGTGATTTTGGATGTCAAATGAGTTCGCAATGGATCACAGTTTAGTCCCAAACAAATAGGGGGAGAGTTTTTTAAATCAAATTTTATTTTTTCAATTTCTTATGTTAATTCATGAAAACAATGTCTTCGCACATAGTAGTAAGATTGGTTACACTCAAAACTCCTCAAACTTCGTAATGACTAGAGCTTCATACAATGCATTGTTGGAAAATTGGTTTTATTAGGCTTATTTTGGGCCATCTTTGAGCCCAAAATTGAGTGGGGCCCAAACGTTTTTTGGGGCGGGTCCGAAGAGGTGACGTGTTCCTTGCCACATGGCAAGTCACATGGTGAAGACCGTTCGTCAAAACCATTTATGAGTGAATGGGAAGTTGACGTCGTTTTCGGGTTCATGGAATGAATAGTTAAAGAAGTAAATATGGGTTTCTTTGAAATAGGTTGTCCCACATTGAAACTTTAAGAGAGCTTGTGTATGTATATAAACTCTAAACTACAACACTTGGGTTGGGCCCCAAGGGGCACCCCAAGTTTGTAGAAGGGAGGAGTTATGGACAAAGTGAACCTTAGCCCAAACCACCACACACGCGCGCCACCGTCCTGCCGGGCGCGGGTGTGGATGGTGGGTCGGGTCAGGTCAGGTCAATTCTAATATTAATTTTTTAGAAAAAAATTAATTTGAATTTGAAATTCAAATTGTTGTCCAACAATTGTGTCTCTTCCTTTTATTCCATAACAGATTTTTGAGCCCAAACTGTTTTTTCAATCTGTTCAAATCCGGACAGTTTCAGATTCAAAAAATCTGGACAGTTAACAGATCTGTTTGAATAGTAATTGCATTTGTTCATTTAATTCTTCAACAGATTTATTTTCAAACAGTTTTAAACTGTTTTGAACAGTGTTATAACTGCCCAGCAGTTACAGATCTGTTACTTCCGAACAGATTCAAAACCTGGCTGCAAATCTGTTTGAATTCAAAATAGCATATGTTCAAAATCTGTTTCACAGCTGCTCATTTCTTTTGTACCTGTTCGGATAGGACCTTTTTGCCTATAAATACCTACAGTTCCAGCAGTGTTGGAGCATCCAAAAACAGTCTAAAAATTCATTCTTTGCTGTCCTATTTTCTGCACTTTTGCATACATTCTTCATTCTAGTTTTAGAGAAAAATCAAAGAGAGTATAGAACACAAGATTCTAGCTCGCCGGATAAATTTGTTTGGAGTGCTATTACAAATTTGTGAAGATTATTGTATCCTGGGAGATAGACGACATTAGTCCGTAAGCACCGAAGTAGGGCGAATCTGTCTTAAGGACAAAGTGTCACACACTTGACTTGGTCTTATATTTTTGGGTGAATTATACTAATAGTCCCTATATTTTGGGGCTTGTGTCACTTTGGCCCCTGACTTTTCAATTGTGACACATTTGATCTTGAATTTTGAATCTTGTTCCAAATAAGGACAATCGAAGGTATCATTAGATTTTTCAAGGGTAATATCGTCAATTTGACAAAATATAAACTAATTTGACAAAAATAAATGTTAAATAAATATTTTTGAATTTTTAAAAATTATTTCTACCCATTAAAAATAAAATTATGTAAAATTGATAAATCTTTTAAACATTTATTTATTTTTTTACCAAATTAATTTTTATTATGTGTTTGGATGATGATCGTGTAAAATTAATTTTTAAAAATTAATCATGGAATTTTTATCAATTTTGCATAATTTCATCATCGGTGGATAAAAATAATTTTTAAAACATTAAAATATTTTTTTGACATTTATTTTTATCAAATTAGTTTATATTTTATTAAATTGACGATTTTGCCCTTGAAATTAAATAATGGTATCTTCAATCGTTCTTATTTGGAACAAGATTCAAAATTCAGGATCCAATGTGTCATAATTGAAAAGTTAGGGACCAAAATGACACGAGTCCCAAACTATAGGGACTATTAGTGTAATTTGCCCTTTATTTTTCCATTCAATTCGACAAAATAAATTCTATAAATTTTTATTTTATTTTGTTTGATTTAGTTTCAATTTATTTTATTTACACAAAAAATTATTTCAACATGCAACCCAAAAAATAGAGGTTATATATTGCGAGATAGATTTTAAGGGTACTTACCAATTAGTCCTATTCACTAGACTTATTTACCTACGGGTCCTAACTAATAAATTTAAACACTATAAAAATAAGAGAGTGATAAATTTATCACTAAAAAATTATTCATAAAAAAAGAGACTGATAAATTTATCACTATAAAATTATTCATAAAAAAAAAGACTGATAAAATTTGTCTTTATCACTTAATAAATTATATCAAATAGGACTTAATGGGTAATAAGTCTCAAAGTAGGACCTATTAGGTAATAAGTCTCCCAAGTAGGACCTATTGGTAGTTTACCCTAGATTTTATCAAAATTTTCACATTGATCCACACAATCTCCTTGTATCTGAACCTCTCAGACTCCACAAAATGACAATAGCCTCCAGCATTTGAACTGCCTACATTAATCCACATAACAAACACAACATACCTAATATAATACTATAATGACGCAAGTGATAAAAATATGTAGCGAAATTCATCCGGTACAAAATCACTTTCCCCACAAAATATAAGAAATTACATATAATGAAGATTGCATACACTTATTTTTTTCACCTCACAGTAGCGGGAGACTCGTGTACTTAGACAGTTCTACTACATTGATTCATATAACCAACATGATGTATACATGATGAGGCAAGTAACGAAAAATATTACTGAACTTCATCCGTGACAAATTGCAAATATCATTTTCCGCACAAAATACAAGAAATTACAAATCATATTCGTGGATATGCAGGAATGGTATCTATAGACAAATAAAATAAAATAAAAGTTTATACACAACAAATCCTTTTAAGATTATCCTTACGTTGTGTTTGGTTCAAAGATTGGGATGAAATTTGAAAAGGAAAATGAAAATGATAGTAAAATATTAATAAAATATATTTATATTTCACTTAATTTCACACACCTTTTCCTTTTTCCTTTCATTTTTAAATCTTTCCCTAAATCCATGAACCAACCGTAGCCTTAAGAAACATGTATTTCCTCAAACAGAATACTACAAACCCATATATTTTATCCAAAATTTACCTAGAAACATCAATATGTTGTTCAGGTTAATTCTATAAGTAAACTCCAGAGTACATATTTTCAATCTCTGCCACACAATCTATTCTCGACCAAAATTTGGAATCCAAAATCTTGGTGCCAGACTTTCTATTCCTCAAATGCCTCACATTGAGAAATCCAACTTTCTCCAACACGCTCTGGGAGGCCCTATTGAGGACCTGTTTGGGACTATTGAAGTTAGTCATTGCAACAAATTAAGATTTTAAAGATAAAAAATTAAGAACAAAATTACTTTTTAGAAATGAAATATTTTTGTTGGCAAAAGTGTCATTATTGGTCATTTAATGATAAATTACTATCTTTTTGGGACCAAAATTTGTCTCAAAAATAAATATTTTTGAGATCAAATTATTTTGTCTTAAAATTTATTTATTAGCAATATTTTTAAAATTTTGTCGCGAAATTTCTTCTTTCTTTTTTCTGTCTTTTTGAGATGATATTTTAATGACTATTCTCAATATGAAAAGAATTGATTCTCAATATTTTTTGCAACAAAATTTTTATTTTTAAATAAAAAATTTAATCCTTAAAACTCTTACGTGTTTGATTGATTAATGAGAGAAAATAGAAACTAAAAAATACTCAGTATTCTTCAATTTTTAGATAATCAATGTCTTTTAACATAGTACTATGTACCTACTAAAATAGTCTTGGATAGAATTGCGTATGGTTGATGTCGACGAACAAAAGACTTGGAAACTTCCCTTCTAACACAAATAAAACGGCGAAGAAAACAAAAACAAGTGGTTCTGTTTTTGCATAAATTTATTTATACAAATACAGAATTTCATGTGATTCCTTTATTTTAAGTCAAAACATTTATTATTATAATTCAAAATTATAAAAATAACAATATCACATCAATATATATGAATTTTATGTATAAAATTTTGTTTATGAAACATATTTCTTAATGTCAATATCAACGAAAACTTGAAATTATATTTTTTTCAAAGTCTAAACCCAAACAACACGGCAAAAAAAAAAAAAAATTTAGAACCTACTACAATAATAGAGTTTTGATAGTTGAAACGGACCACTAAAATATTGTGACAGGAAATATTTATAAAATTGATTAATTTGTGTTATGATGTGTCATGTATTTACTTTATACTGAAAAATGCTATAAAAGATTTTTTTACAGAGGCAGATGTGGAGACACAGTAAAAGCCCCAAAAGAGATTCACTCAGGCCCTTGTGGGTGTAAAAATTTTGCACAATAATTTGTATAGAATTGTTGCGTAAAAAGTTGTTCGCTAAACTTGTCAACATTTTTTATTTTCAATTGTGCAAAGATTTGTTAGAAAGAGTTGGTTAAACTTGTCAACTTTCTTTGGTGCGAAGATTTATTAGAAAAAGTTGGTCAAACCTACCAACCTTCTTTGGCTGAAGTAATCATCTCGGTCAAAGAATGTAAAAATTTATTAGTCAAACCTGCGAACCTTCTTTGGCGAGGTAACCATCTTGATCAAAGAGGGCAAAAAATTGTTGATCAAACCTACTAATCTTCTTTGGCCGAAGTAACCATCTCGGTCAAATAGCACAAAAATTTCTTGTCAACCTATCAACCTTCTTTGACCAAGGTAACCATCACGGTCAAAAAGTACAAAAAAAAATTATTGGTCGAATAATCTAATAGAATAATAATATAAATAAATAAATAAATAAATAAATAACACCCAAAACAAAATATTAACAAGTTAATGAACTATTTGCTTTTTCAGTAAAAATGCAAGTCAACTACGCCAAAACATATGATTCCAACAAAGACATTTCATTTTCACTCTGAGATTATATATATCATTTTCTTTTTCCCGCAGTTTCTCAGAAATCAAACAAAACAACAAAACAACGGTAATCGTATTTGAATACTATGTAATAAAAAAAAATTAAAATATATATGTATAATGACTTTAGATTGTTATAAAAATTGAACAATAATTATTTTAAATCAATTTATAAAATAAAAATATTAAACAAAATAGATTCTGAAAATAGGTTTTTAACAATTTGATAAAACTATATATATATATATATAGAATAAGAAGAAGATAAATAAAAAGGTTCAGAAAATAGCTTATGTAATTGTGAGAGATATGTTAAAGACGTTGTCCTAAAAATTGTTTTGTCCTTCCTCTGCGCAAGTTTTAATGATCACAAACAACTCCAAGGTACAACTCAAAATTTCACAGGATCTAACACAATGCACAATTGTACTAGAAGGATTTGCCAAGTATGTATCAATTGCCCAGAAATATGAAATATTATATACAGTAAAGAGGAGAGAGAGAGAGAGAGAGAGAGAATCAGAGAATGTTGTATATTTTTTTTCTGAGTTAGTCCAATTTATATAGACTCTTTGATGTCTGTTAGGAGAATTTGGGGGTGCCTGCTGTGCTGGGTGCACAGCAGACACTGCTAATCGTTCACATTTTAGAGTACATAGAGTAGAACATAGTTGCCAAAAATCAAGTTAATAGGATATCGTTAATCTTTTCATCCACTCACATTTGTATCTTGAAAAATAAATGATATTGTGATTTAAAGTATTAAAATGAATACAAATGTGAATGGATGAAAGGGTTAAGGATATCCGATTAACTTGATTTTTGGCAAGTATGTTCTACTCAATGTACTTTAAAATGTGAACGGTTCAGATTATCAAAATGGACCCCGAAAAAGCTTATAAGGCCGCACAACAGTGCCTGCTATGCTGGGTGCACAGCACAGCAGGCACCCCAAATCTCTGTTGGGAACAGACACACCCTTCCTTTTTGAATTCAAATACTATTAGAATTATAAATTGTAGGAAAAACAAAAAAATAATCATATACAGCATAAATAAACGAATTCAAGTATATCTTTTACGCTCAAATCGAATTCATGGATCATGTGGATGAATCACGTGCTTCCATTGATATCTTCGAATAATTCTCAGTGGGGTAGAACTATTAGAAAACTACACACACTCTTCACAGTACAAAGCGTGTGAGTGATTTTCTGACCACACTGCCAACTTAGTATTCAGCTAGAGAGCACTGGCAAAATAGATGACACATGTCTGACCTGCAACAGAAAGAGAAGACTCCGGCGGTGGTTCGTCCACCCGGGGGCACTCCGACGATCAAGTCAGTATATCTCTCAAAGATAAATCAATAGTGTTTAACTCACTATTCAGAGCATCAAAAGCATACCTTAGACCCATGGGGTGCCTCCCTTTTATAGCCAACACAATCCTAGTCCCAATAGAAGCCTAACTTCAATGGACTCAGGATTACTACTAATCTGGGACTCCCAGTAGGATTAGGATAAACTCTCTAAGAGTCTCATCTTTACCTAAACTGAAGTCTTCTCCCATTCTAGGACTCTTGTCCCTTATCCGCTTATCTCGGATTCCGGTATTCTCACAGATAACCTCGGCCTAGCCGAGATGACCTCGGCGTCATGACCAGGACACGTGGCACCTCGGCTGACACTTCGGTGTCACCTCGGCCACGTGTTGTCATTCAAAAATTATGTCCCCACAACTGCCCCCTAGGTTCTATTACCTCGGCATTCTGAGGTGATGGAACCTATATCGGTACTTTCTTCCAGTACGTCGGCTTAAAGTATCGCAGCCGAGATCATCGTTAAGGCCGACATGTCTCTTTAAAGAACAAGAATTCCAAGAACCTGTTTACGCGTATGAGCTGTCATACATAATCTCGGTTTAACTTTAACTTGTAAACTTTTCTCAAGTTTTAACAAGTGTTAAACAATAATCTCGGTTTAACTTTAACTTGTAAATTGCTACAAATTTCAACAAGTGTTAAACAATGATTTCGGTTTACTAACTTCAACTTTTAATTGCTATAAATTTCAACAAGTGTTAAACAATAATCGGTTTAACTTAACTTGTAAACTTGCTACAAATTTCAACAAGTGTTAAACAATGACCTCGATTTAACTTCAACTGTAAATTGCTACAATTCAACAAGTGTTAAACAATAATCTCGGTTTTAAATTCAATTTGTAAATATGCTACAAATTTTAATAAGTAGCTATCAACAATGACTCCAGTTTCAAAACTTAACTTGCTAAATTGCTAACTTCAAACAATTGATTTATAACAAAGTGTATAAACCAAACAATCTCATTTTAACTCAAACTTGTAAATTGCTAAATTTTAATTTTCACATCAAGACTGTTAATTATATATAACTCTCGGAATTGTAACTTCAACTTGTAAATTGTCTACAAATTTCAACACAAGTGTTAAACTGATTCTCGTAACTTAACTGCATAATGCTACTAACGTCAACAATGTGTCACAAAATTTCAACAAGTGTTAAACAATTGGTCGGTTTAACTTCAACTTGTAAATTGCTATAAATTTCAACAAGTGTTAAACAATAATCTCGGTTTAACTTCAACTTGTAAATTGCTACAAATTTCAACAAGTGTTAAAACATAATCGCGTAAAACTCTCTCTTCTCGGACTTAATCATCTTAGGCCGAGATCTTGTCTTTTGGGATCTGGGATCCGAGATCTGGAATCCGGGATCGGCTTACTTGGGCTGAGCTCTTGTCTTTTCGGACATAACTATCTATGCCGAGATCTTTTCTTCTAGGATCTAGGATTCGGGATCTCTCACTTCGGCTGAGCTTCTGTCTTCTCGGACTAATTATCTAGGCCGAGATCTTGTCTTATGGGATCTGGAAGGGTGTCTTCATCATGCCCTCTTATCTTTGCATTCATACCTTCTGAAAGGGCCTTCATTCCGTCAGTGTTGACGCATTCTCCATCTTCGCTGAACTCGTCGTTGCCAAAACGTTGATCTTGCACGGTGATGACCATCTAATTCTAACTTGAAGGGCGTCTTCATTATAATACCTGCTCCGGTCTGATTTCTTCAGTACGCCGCCCTCCTGGCTGATGTTCGTTCCTCCGTGATTCTTATCACGAGTCTCTTCATTGCAGTTGTCTTCTTTGACGTCAAGGTCAATATGTTTCCCACTCCCAGTAGGAGTGTCGTCCCCAACCTTCTCTTTCTGTCCGTCGTTGGCCATCTATTCTCCTTTCTTTCCCACAGACGGCGCCAAATTGTGTGAGTGATTTTCTGACCACATTGCCAACTTAGTATTCAATTGGAGAGCACTAGCAGAATAGATGACACCTGTCTGACCTGCAACAGAAAGAGAAGACTCCGGCGGTGGTTCGTCCACCCGGGGGCACTCCGACGATCAAGTCAGTATATCTCTCAAAGATAAATCAATAGTGCTTAACTCACTATTCAGAGCATCAAAAGCATACCTTAGACCCATAGGGGTGCCTCTCTTTTATAGCCAACACAATCCTAGTCCCAATAGAAGCCTAACTTCAATGGACTCAGGATTACTGCTAATCTGGGACTCCCAGTGGGATTAGGATAAACTCTTTAAGAGTCTCATCTTTACCCAAACTGAAGTCTTCTCCCATTCTAGGACTCTTGTCCCTTATCCGCTTATCTCGGATTCCGGTATTCTCGCAGATAATCTCGATCTAGCCGAGATGACCTCGGCGTCATGACCAGAACACGTGGCACCTCGGCTGACACTTCGGTGTCACCTCGGCCACGTGTTGTCATTCAAAAATTATATCCCACACAAAGGTATGGTTATTCTCCCCTGACAGAGAGCTAGAGAGAGAGTCTCTTTAAGAAAAAATTATTCGGTTAAAACCCATATTACGTCATACATAATATGTATAGATGTAAGAAATGTAATCACCCACAACTCTATCTCCCCAGAAGATAAGATTGTGAGTTATTCACTGATTTGAAATTTAAACTAATGAGGTCACTATGTGAGTTTGGGTCATAACACCATAGGCGCCCAAACGTGGGTATGAAACCCGACCCAATTTCCAACATAAATAAATATGACTATTTAGAAAAAAATAACAAATAAGTAAATATAAATAATATAATAAAATAAATACAAACAAAATTTTGAAACTTCAAAGAAATTTCCAACAGGTGTCAACAAAGAAAAGACTTGGAAACTTCCCTTCTAACCCAAACAAAACAAAACCAAGTGGTTCTGTTAAAACGCTGAAGAAAACAAAAAAACAAGTTGTTCTGTTTTTGTATAATTTTATTTATACAAAAACAGAGTTTTTGTATAAATAAATATACAAAATTATATAATTTTATGTGATTCCTTTATTTTAAATCAAAACTTTATTATTATAATTTAAATTATAAAAATAATAATGTCACATCAATATGTATAAAATTTTGTTTATGAAACATATTTCTTAGTGTCAATATCAAGGAAGACTTGAAATTATACTTTTTTTTCAAAGTCTAAACCCAAACAACACGGCCAAAAAAAATTTATTGTAGAACCTACTACAATAATAGAATTTTGATAGTTGAATCAGGACTACTAAAATATTGTGATAGGAAATATTTATAAAATTTATTAATTTGTGTTATGATGTGTCATGTATTTACTTTATACTGGAAAATGCTATAAAAGATTTTTTTACAGAGGCAGATGTGGAGACGGAGTAAAAGCCCCAATAGAGATTCACTCAGGCCCTTGTGGGTGTAGAAAATTGGTGATATATATTGTAATTTCCAAATAAAGTTTCATAAAGTGTTATAGGAAAGAGAGTAATGAAGAGGTTGAGAAGTGAATTTGGTTTTATTTTTCACAGTGAACGTAAATATCCTGCTAAAGGATGTATACCTTATATTTTTATTCTTTTATTCACTGCTTTGTTATGGGTTTGAATCCATGATTTTGCACAATAATTTGTATAGAATTCGTCAAAATACAAATAAACAGAAATTTCTTGTAAAATATTGTTATGGAAAATAATAGTGAATTGACCAAAGGTGAGTGGTTGAAGGTTTTGTCATATTTCTTAATGTTAATATCAACGAGCACTTGAAATTAAAATTGGAGAATTTATTTAACAATTGTCCTTTTACAAAAAATTACAAAATCGTGAAAAAATTTATGGTTTTGATTATTAATATTTATGAAGTTTATTATTTATCTGTAATTGTTTTTTTTTCAAATCTTACACTGAATTGAAATTCCCCCATTAAAATTTTCTCTGAAGTCTTACCCAAATAAAGAAGAAAGAAAAACTAACACAACTTATAAACTCCTGTTATTCATTGATGTGAGACACACAAGAGTAGAATTTTGGAAATTAAAATAGGACATAATAAGAATAACTCATGTAAGTAAATATATATATACACACACTGGAGGGAGGTGTGTGCAATTTGAAAATTGAATATGATAATTATGGTAGTTATTTGAAACAATTGGATTTAATTAGAGCTAATTTATAACAATTATCATGTTTTGTGGGCATTTTTAGAAGGAAAAAATTGTAACAATTATACAATAGAGATGTTCGCTTTATATATTAATATATATATATATATATATATATATATATATTTGTATAATATATTCAAAGTAAAAATAAGCAGAAATTTCCTGGAAAATATGGCAAGAGTGGAAAGAAAAGTAAAACTAACATGTGGCCTATATGCTGAATAATTGGACACTCTATAGATATATAAATATTTGTACACTATATTCAAAGTAAAAATAAGCAGAAATTTCCTGGAAAATATGGTAATAGTGGAGAGAAAAGTGAAAGTAACGTGTGGCCTGCGTATGCAAAATAATTGGACATTATATATAGTGGCCATATCTACTTCATTGATGTCAAGACAATACAATACAATACAATACAATATATCTCCCACCTGTTAGGTTTTGCATGACCATGAATAGATCAATGCAACCTGTTGCAATTCTTTTCTTCCTTCTTGTCTTTCTTACCATAACATCCATTCATTTTAGCTTCTGCAATACAAACCATGATGTGGTCATGTGCATGGAGAGTGAGAGACAAGCTCTTTATGCCTTCAAGCAAGACCTAGTAGATCCTTCAAACCGACTCTATTCTTGGGAAGTCGAAGATGATTGCTGCAAGTGGGAAGGAGTTGTTTGCAACAACTTAACTGGCCATGTCCTCGAGCTCCATCTTCAAAATCCTAATACTTCATTTGGTTTTGGTTCTGAGGTTACCGCATTGAGAGGTGAAATCAGTCCTTCTTTGCTAAATTTGAAGCACCTCAAGTACTTGGATCTAAGTCTGAATGATTTTGGAGGAATACCAATCCCATCCTTCATTGGATCTCTGGCAAGTCTGCGATGTCTTAACTTGTCTGAAGCAGGATTTGCGGGAATAATTCCCCATCAACTTGGAAATCTGTCAAGTTTACATTTTCTGAGTCTTAAAAGTATACGTTTTGGTTTTGGTTGGATGTATGTTGAGAACCTTCAATGGCTTCTTGGTCTTTCCCACTTGGAACACCTTGACCTAAGCTCCGTGAGCCTACACAACTGGCTGCAGGTAATTAACGAACTCCCTTCTTTAGTAGAGTTACATTTGTCTGGTTGTCAACTTGATCTCAGTCCTCATCTACTCGATGTTAATTTTACATCTCTTGTCATCCTAGACCTTTCATGGAGCTACTTTGGCTCTTTAATACCCATACCCAGTTGGATCATTAGCCTTAGTAGCCTCGTTTCTCTTGATCTACGCGGGAATTTTTTTGTAGGCAAGCTTGAAGGTCCATTTCCAAAAGTTTTCCAGAACATGACCAGTCTTCAACATCTAGATCTATCCTATAATGAACTTGAGGGTCCATTTCCTATGCTTTTGTCCAACATGACCAGTCTTCAACATCTTGATCTATCTAGTAATAAACTAGAGGGAAGGCTACCAAAATTCCTGGGAAATCTTTGCAACTTGAGTTTTGTTGATCTGTCATTCAACAACTTTAGCGGGGAATTGCTTATAAGTTCATCTAAATGTGTAGTATATGCTTTGGAGACATTGTCCTTGTCTGGGAATCATCTTTCTGGTCATTTACCTGATGAATTTGAACAATTTAAAAATTTGCGATACTTTAGTCTCAGGGATAATTTGCTTTCCGGTTCCATTCCAACCACTATAGGAAGATTGGCATTGTTAGAAATATTGGATTTAAAAAGAAATCAACTAAATGGAACTCTTCCCCAAAGTTTTGGACAACTTTCAAAGCTGAAAACTCTTGATGTGTCTAATAATTTGCTGGAAGGCATTGTGTCAGAAGTTCACTTCGCCAATCTCATCAATCTGAGGAAATTATATGCCTCTGGAAACCAGTTGACTTTAAAGGTGAGTCCTAACTGGATCCCTCCTTTTCAACTTAAAGAAGTAAAACTTGCTTCATGGCATTTGGGCCCAAGGTTCCCCATGTGGCTCCAATCACAAAAGGGCCTTGAGTACCTTGACCTAGCCTACACTGGAATATTAGATGCCATACCAATTTGGTTTTGGAACTTATCTTCCTCCCATTATTTTCTAGATCTCTCCCATAACCAAATCCATGGTGAGATTCCATATCTTCTTGCTCCTCCTGAAGGCCAAAATATTTACTTGAATTCCAACCGTTTTAACGGTCTTTTACCCCGTATTTCTTCCAATTTGAATCATGTTGATCTTTCCAACAATTCATTTTCTGGGGATATCTCCCACTTCCTATGTGATAGGAAGGACGGACAAAAAAATCTGGTAGTTCTTGATTTAGGAGAAAACCTTCTGTCAGGTGAAATTCCTGATTGTTGGATGAGTTGGCAATCACTAATAATCATAGAAATGGGAAACAACAATCTAACAGGGAATATCCCAAGATCCATGGGGCTTTTAGGAGGTTTGCAGTGGTTACATTTGCGCAGGAACCATCTCTCTGGAGAAATTTTTTCATCTCTGCAAAATTGTAGAAGTTTACGGGTAGTTGACCTCAGTGAGAATGAGTTTCAAGGAAGCATACCTACATGGATGGCGAAAAGGCTGCCACATTTGATTGTTCTTATCCTTCGTTCCAATAAGTTAGATGACGTAATACCTCCAGAACTTTGTCGCCTCTCCCATCTTCAAGTCTTGGATCTTGCTAACAACAATTTGTCTGGAGCAATACCATGGTGTATCAACAATTTTACTGCCATGGTAAGAAAAGTAAAACAAGTGCATTCTATTGCAAATGAAAATCCTATGTCTGAAAATGCTATGTCTCCTACTGTTGTTTCTGCTTCTGCTCCCTTTGGTAGCAAAGATTTCTCAGAGAGTGAAGTTTTGGTGACAAAAGGAAATATAAATCAATATGACAAGATTCTTTCTCTTGTGACTAGCTTGGACCTTTCGAACAACATCATATCTGGTAAGATCCCTGAGGAACTAACTAGTCTCCAAGGATTGCATTTTCTGAATTTGTCTGGAAATCATATAACTGGTGTGATTCCAAAGAATATAGGTAACATGGGTTGTTGGAATCTCTTGATTTATCCAGAAACCAACTCTACGGTGAAATTCCTCCAAGCATGTCAGGTTTGAATTTTTTAAGTTACTTGAATTTGTCTTATAATAGCTTGTTCGGAAAAATTCCATCGGGTGCCCAACTCCAGAGCTTCTATGCTTCTAGCTTCACCGGCAACAAGCTTTGTGGACCTCCACTCACAAAGAATTGTAGCGATAATGGCAAAACACCTGAGGGGAATGAAGGAGATAACGAAGGTGCTAGATGTGAAGTGGATTGGTTTTATGTGTTTATGGCTTTAGGATTTGCTGTTGGTTTTTGGGGCGTCTCTGCTCCAATATTGTTCGTTAAGTCATGGAGGTATGCATATTTTCGATTTCTAGATAATGTCTGGACTAGACTTGTGTTACTATATGTGAGTAAATGTGTTTACATTGTACAAGTCATGCAGAAGTCTTCTATTTGTGTCTTCTAAATATTATGAATAAATTTGTTTTCTTGGAATGTCTTCTTTATGCATAAAGTTCTTGTGATTTTATAATGAAATTTTCCATATCATGGTTAAAGTTTCTGTCAAAAAGCAGCTTATGATTATGTGTAAAACGAAAAGTCTGAGAATCATTTGAGGAGTCGAAAAACTTCTAAAAGAAAAATTGCTTTTGTAAAATATATTGAGAGAGAGGAATTGAAAGAGCAAATAAGCTCTGTGTTTGAATGTAATAAAACTTGTAAGAATAGGCTCCATTATATAGGAGTTTCTATCAAACATCATTATGATAGAAAAACATATAAAATAGAAAAGAGGCCGAAAGCAGCCGAAAGCAAGCAGCCGAAAGCAAGCAGTTGAAAGCATCATATACTCTGTCTGTCCTATAGTGATTACATTAACATATATTATACTATATACATTATTATACATTAACAGCCCCCCTCAAACTCAAGGAGGACAAACATCAACCAACTGGAGTTTGGAGACAAGGTCAACGAAGCGGCCAGGAGAATGAGCTTTGGTGAAGATATCAGCAGGTTGATCAACAGAAGAGATCGGATGGAGATGAACAGTACCATGAGTGACGTGTTGACGAATAAAATGACAGTCAATCTCAATGTGCTTGGTGCGATCATGAAAAACATCATTGTGAGCAATTTGAAGAGCACTGTGATTGTCACAAAAGAGGCCAGTAGCACCAGAGGGGGTAACTCCCATGTCAGCAAGAAGCCAACGAAGCCAGAGAAGCTCCTGAGTAGTATCAGCAAGAGCACGATATTCGGCCTCGGTACTGGAACGAACAGTAAGAGATTGTTTCTTGCTGCACCAAGAAATAAGAGAATCACCCAGAAAAAAGCAGAACCCAATAGTAGAGCGGCGGTCAGTAGGATCTCCAGCCCAATCAGCATCGGAAAAAGCACGAAGCTGGAGAGATGAGCGGGCGGAATAATGAAGACCATAAAATATGGCGCCTTTGAAATACCGAAGGATACGAACCAATGCAGCATAATGAGGGGTACGAGGAGCCGACATAAACTGGCTGACAATATGAACGGCATAAGCAATATCAGGACGAGTAACAGTGAGATAGACAAGACTGCCAACCAGCTGACGATATAGGGTAGCATCAGAGAGAAGAGTGCCATCAAGAGGTGTAAGACGACTCTGAGGCTCCAGGGGAGTGAAGGCAGTCTTGCAATCCGTAAAACCAGCACGTGTGAGAAGATCAGAGGTATACTTAGCCTGAGAGAGGAAAGAACCTGTAAAATCATGAAAGATTTCAATACCCAAGAAATAGCTGAGAGGACCAAGGTCTTTCATCTCGAAATGATGGCTAAGAAACTGTTTAAGGCGAATAATACCATCGAGATCATCACCGGTGATAATCATGTCATCCATATAAAGCAAAAGCAGGGTGGTCCCTTGAGCTGTTTTCCGGATAAAAAGAGCAGTATCATAAGAGCTGGAGGTGAAACCATATTCATGAATAGTAGAGCTGAACTTGGCAAACCAAGCACATGGAGCTTGTTTTAAACCATATAAAGCACGCTGAAGTTTGCAAACTTTATGAGGCGGATAAGTAGACCCAGGGGGAGGTTCCATGTAGAACTCCTCGAGAAGAACACCATTAAGGAAAGCATTTTTCACGTCCAGTTGAAAAAGATCCCATTGTCGGGTGGTAGCAACAGCAATCAATTTGCGAACAGAGGTGAGACGAGCAACAGGAGCAAATGTCTTCTCATAGTCAATACCATATTCTTGGTTGAAGCCTTTGGCAACAAGGCGGGCTTTGTAGCGCTCAATAGATCCATCAGAACAAGTCTTGATTTTGTATACCCATTTACAGCCAATGGCAGTCTTTCCAGGAGGAAGATCAACAATGTCCCAAGTATGAGTTTTGTCTAAAGCCTGCAATTCATTAGTCATAGCATGCTGCCAAAGAGGATTAGAGCGAGCCTCACGATAGAAGGTCGGTTCATAAGTAGAAAAAGCAGTAGAACCAACAATAAAGTCACGAAGACGAGTAGAAGGTTGGGTTACCCGGTGTGGTCGAGCAGAGGGAGGAGGAGCCAGAGGAAGAGACTCAGTAGGAGGGGAGGAGCCCAAGGGAGCAAGAGTAGGACCATCAGAGCGAGCAGGAGCATGGGACAGACCAGTAGGCAAGGCGATCTCGAGAGAGACTGGCAGGGGCGGGGGAGTAGGCATATCAGAAAATTCGAGAGAGGCTGGCAGGGGCAGTGGAGTAAGCTCATCAGAAAACAGATCTGTGTGAAAGGATCAGTAAAAACAGAGAGGGTGAGGGAACGGATAAACGGAAGAGAGAAAGAGAGGAAAACATTTTGTGTTCCCAAAAGACCACATGACGAGAGATACGAAGTCGCTGGGATAGAGGATCCCAACAACGATACCCTTTATGTTCAATACCATACCCCAAGAAGCAACAAAGGCGGGAACGGGGTTCAAGTTTGGTACGTTCATGAGGTTGGAGAAGACCAAAACAGGCTGATCCAAAGACCCTAAGGTTGGTGTAAGGAGGACGGGTGCCATGCAGATGCTCATAAGGAGTGTGATTATGAATGACAGGTGTAGGGATACAATTGATAGTGTAAGCAGCAGTGAGAGCTGCCTTTCCCCAAAAATGTTCCGGACAAGAGGAAGACAGAAGGAGAGCGCGAGTAGTGTCGAGAATATGCCGATGTTTCCGTTCAGCATGTCTATTTTGTTGAGACGTACCGGGACAGGAACGATGAGGTTGAGTACCATGACTCTGAAGGAAGGAAAGAAAGTCAAAATCTTTATATTCCATGGCATTATCGGAACGAAAAAGCTTAATAGTTTTAGAAAATTGTGTTTTAACCATTGCAGCAAAATTGTAATAAAGTTGTTTGAGCTCAGAGCAATTTTTCATAAGAAACAACCATGTAAAACGGGAAAAATCATCTATAAAAACAACAAAATAGCGGGCGTCGCCCATAGTAGGAGTAGGAGAGGGGCCCCAAATATCAGAATGGATGAGATCAAATGGTGCAAGAGAAACAGAGTCACTTTTATTAAACGACAAAGTAGGTTGTTTGGCAAGTTGACATGACACATAATCTAAAGCATCAGAACTTACAGGACCTAAATGACCACTAGAAATTAAAGATTTTAAACGACCAACAGAAAGATGGCCTAAACGATAGTGCCAAAGCTGAAAAGGAGATAAAGGAGGAGCAGTGGTAGCAGTGGTAGGAGCTGTGATCTGAGAGGAATCCGGAACATGAAGATGGATGAGTTCGTAGAGACGTCCATGCTTACGGCCTATCCTAAGAGTTTGCCCCGTCCGAGGGTCCTACACCAAACAACCAGTATGGGAAAAGGTAACAGTTAGACCATGCTCACATAATTGACTAATGGAGATAAGATTTAAAGTAAGAGCAGACATAAGTTATACATGGGATAAAGATAAGTGAGAGGTGGAAACAGAACCAACATGACTTACAGACAGAAGAGACCCATCAGCAGTATGGATAGAAGGAACATGAGGAGTAGAAGAAAGAGGAGTAAAAATAGTAGGGTCAAAGGTCATGTGATTACAACAAGCGGAGTCAAAGTACCAGGAAGTGTTACCTGCAGTGACAGACAAAGCAGTAGATGGAGGAGTACCAGAATTCTGCCAAAAATGTTGAAACATGGCTTCGACATCGGTTTGAGAGAAGACTGGAGTGGAAGGATCTATAGGGACAGAGGAAGGTAAATCCTCTGAGGCAGCAGCAGCAGTACGTTGAGCAGGCATGGGTTTAAATGGAGTCCCAGAACGGTGAGAGTTGCTGCGGGAAAAATTCCCGGGGGAAGGACCATTGCGAGAGGTACAGGTGAGATTGCGGAAGCAATCTTGCTGGAGATGACCAGGACCAGTCTTGTTGCAAAACCGACAGAGACGAACTGGACAATTAACTAGAAGATGAGTCAACGGAAGATTGCGGTTTTGACAGTAGTTGCAGACAGTGGACCTCTGTGGTGAAGGTGGTGAAAGAGAACTCCGAATCTGGGGAGTAGCAAGAACAGAGTCCACAAGGTGCGGATGGAGAGTACTAAACCTGGTTTCCTCTGACAGTAGTTCAGAAATTGCTTGCTCAAGAGTGGGTAAAGGAGTGCGATGAAGGAGAGATGTGCGCACTGGCTCAAAACAGGGAGTGAGAGCCATGAGAAACTGAACCAAGCGCTGTTGGTCACGGTAAGTAGTAAACAAGGCAGCATCCTTAGTACAATCCCATGGAGGTTCAGAAAGAGCGAGCTGATCCCAAACATAATACATTTGGGAGAGGAAATCATTAATGGTCTGAGTTGTTTCTTGGCGCATACGGTGAAGATGACTCAGAAGCTGATATTGGTGAGCAAGGCCAGTAGTCTGATAGCGTTCTTGTAAAAAATCCCAGATGGCCTTGGCTGGAGAGGAAGCAGAGTCAAGTTGGAACCGCCCAAATTGAAGGCTGATAGATGTAATAGAAGTATTGCGAAGCCAAGTGATGATCTGATAGTTTTTACTATCCCAATCCTCCAGACGGTTGACATATTTGGCAGCGGATTCCGTGGTGGCAGCGGATTTCATGGTTGCTTGGATGGGTTTGCACACATCCCCAGTGATGATGCGCCAAAGTTTCTTTCCTTTGAGGAATCCAGACATAGCTTGTGCCCATAAGACATAGTTAGTCCCGTCAAAAACAATGGAAATAGGGTGGTTAGAGGAGTCCGGGCGATCCATGAAAGAAAAGTAGTACTATCGAGGTAGAATTTGAAAAATCCGAGGGCACCAGTGAATGCAGAAGGTCCAAATTAGTGGGGAACCGGGCTGAACCGGCCAGAAAAGTCCAAAAATAGGGGTGAATCGGCTTGGGCAAGGTGCTGAGCCGGTTTGAGCTGGACCAGCCGAGGGGCACAGGCGTGTGCAGGTGGCGCGAGCCGAAGACGGAGGCGGCGCGAGGCGTGTGACGCGTGCGGGAGAGCCGGCTTGAGCGGATGGCGTGAGCGGCTTGCGGACGCGTGTAGTGCGTGAGACGCGGAGAGAGGTGGCTCAATCGACTGGTGGACGCGTGGTGCGCGTGGGACGTAGAAGGCGGAAGCGGTGACGCGCCGGCGACAAATGTGGCGCGTGCGGGCGCATGTGACGTCAGATGATGATGAATCTGGTGGCGTTGGATTCAGAGTGAAGAGACGAAGGTTTCTGTTGTGTCCAATATGTAATTTGGACGAGATATGCAACAATCTGCTAAACAGAAAAGGTGATGCAGAGAGACTAGGAAAAAATACCTGTGCTCTGATACCATGTAAAATATATTGAGAGAGAGGAATTGAAAGAGCAAATAAGCTCTGTGTTTGAATGTAATAAAACTTGTAAGAATAGGCTCCATTATATAGGAGTTGCTATCAAACATCATTATGATAGAAAAACATATAAAATAGAAAAGAGGCCGAAAGCAGCTGAAAGCAAGCAGCCGAAAGCATCCTATACTCTGTCTGTCCTATAGTGATTACATTAACATATATTATACTATATACATTATTATACATTAACAGCTTTAAATTTGGAAATTATAGCAAATTCAGAGCAGGACCATGGAGTAGTTTTCCCTTAAAACACCAAACACAATAAAAAATGAAATGCGTGTATATATATGACTTCTACATGAAACTTTGTTTTCAACTTGTTTTCAATCAAATATCTTAAAGAGTATACCACAGAATAGAACACATTTTATCCCATACTTGTCATCTATATAATCTTCAAACAGTTAATGTTTTAAATATGAATTTGTAGTTCAAGAAATTGAAAAAACTTGTTGCCAATTATTCAGTTTCATTCTTAACAGATTGAGGAGGAAATTAAGATATCTATTCATGTTATTTTGTTAAATGTTTAGGTACCTCCTTCATAATTCCAATTGTCTTCCAAATTAGGCTCTTTGTCTGCATAACATTGTCTTTCTGGGAGAGGACAGCCTTGGTAGGAGTTGTTGTCAAAACAGTGCCACAAAAGCTTGTCCCAATACGGATCCTGCAAACACATACGACTACTGTCAACGACATACTGTACTAACATATTACTATGCTAAACGTCATAACAAGTAAGGAAACTCTGGAATTTGAAACGAGACCCAAGTAGAATAATATGATAGGGATAATGGTAATTTAGACAAAATTCAACCCACATCAATATATCATTATATGAAGTTACAATACAAAATTCGGTTCAATTTTTGGTCCTAGCAGCATTACTCTTTTCAAATAGTCCACTCTCCAACTCAGATTGGAATCAACTGGAAAAAAAAAAAAAAAACAAGATTGATGCAAGTAGATTTCATGAACAATGTAAATGAGGGAAAAAATGACCATCCCAAGGTCAAAGTGCATGCAGGTCAACGAGCATGCAATCATACACAATAAAATAGAGTATGGATAGTTTCTTCGATAAACTCATATTCCCAACTTTCTATATACTCTAAAAATTTCATGCCAATTTAACAACATTCACAAACTATATCAACAAAGTTCTAAACATAAGATACCCTTAAAAAAATGAAAAAAACGAAAGAGTTCTAAAGATAAACTATGAACTGTAAAGGTAAATGATAAAGGGAACTTGATCCCAAATTGTTGGAGTGTTTGGTACATTTTTCTATGATTGTGAAAATTACTCAAGCTAATAGTTTTCCATTACTATGGATGTTAGATTTCAAGTACCATAAAATACTACAGATGCATCAGTAGCTAGAAAAAAACAATATTGACAAATATAAGGGATCCACATATGAAAAATATGTTGACCATAAAAGGCTGATATTGAAGCTTGAAAAAATTTCAAGATATTGAAGTATAATGAAAGTAATAAATACTTGGTATCAATATCGAAATTTCTACCATATATAGTCATCAAACATAAGGATAACGTGGATTTATGGCCTTTTCGTAGTATTTTAACATTTGGCAAAGAAAATTTATTAACCAATGGACAATTTCAGAGATGTTCATAGTAACCTAAATTTTGTGTGGTTGTGTGTGCGTGTTTGTGCCTTTCAATTATAGAAAAAAAGAAAAAAAAAAGAAGACAAAAAGTCCTTCAAAACAAAGATCTATGTTATTTTGGTATTAGAAAAAGAAAAACTCAGTTGAAAAATGAGTGGAAATCTCTCTCCCCTGCCTACTGGAAAATGAACAATCAAAGTTTTAATCTATTTTTCTTTGACTACCATTTCTTAATCCAAACAGACTTTTTTGCTAGAAAATTCTTGAACTTACAATCACAAGCATACAATGACAAAGAGAATATAATAAAGAGACAATGTGCAAACTTAAAAGCTTAAAGGGTAAATTACACTTTCTGGCACTATAGTTTGACCCAAATTTTACTTTGGTCACTATTGTTTCAATTGGAACAATATTGATTAACCCTATGCTTTAAATCAAGTTCCAATTTGACCATTCCATCAAAATTATCTTCAAAATGGTCTGTGTACTCCTCACGTGATTGACACGTATTACAATAGTGTGAGTTCAACATCCAATTTGGATGGAAGCAACAAATTGAAACTGGGCTTGAAGTATAGAGTTAACATTGCTCAAATGGAAACAATAAAGACCAAAGTGACATTGTGGACAAATTACAGGGGTGAAAAGTGTAATTTACCTAAGCTTAAAATATATGGAAAGCTAGAAGAAATCATAACAGATACATAAACAACACAAAGTACCTTACTGACAATATGTGGATTCCCAACTATGATAAGCAAGGACTTCACCCTAGTAACCACAACATTAAACCTCCTCGGATTGCTAAGAAAACCCAGACAATAGGTTTTATCAAACCCATTGTGTTTGGCTGTTGACCTCATAGTTGAAACAATTATAACTTCTCTCTCTTGTCCCTGGAATTGCTCAACACTCCCAACCTTAACACTGCCCATATAAAATGATTCCAATACTTTACTTATCTTCACCACTTGTTGTCTATAAGGTGCTATTACCCCAATAACTTCCTCCCTTAGACCTTCACTTCCTCTAAGCTTCTTTACAATATCGACAACCTTGCTTGCCTCAATTCGATTAAACCATGATGGATCCTTGCCTTCTCTCTCATCACAGCCTTGAATGCCAATGAAAAAAAGGGGAAATTCCTTGTTAGAAAGGAGGCTTAGCCAAGATTTCAAAGAAGAGATATCTTCTTTACACGCAAGCAATTTCTCTCCGTAGAATAGCTTCGAAGGTAAGTGTAGAATTGCGGGGTGACACCGGTAATTCCTCACTAATTTTGTGATGAAACTTTCATCCCTGTTGTGGTAATATTCACTTCAAAAAGTCTTTGTAGATAAGATTTTCCTATCCCGAAAACCTTTGCATCTTTGGAATACACAATCGGGCCTAGTTGCATGGGGTCTCCTGCAAGAACGACAACTGTTTTGCTTTAACAAAGATTGGATATGGGGATGGCTTCTGGTTCTGAAGCTTGGCCAGCCTCATCTAAGAAGATATGTGAGAAGTGGCTGCAACAAATACCTTCTATGTAAAGTAGTGATGAACTCATATAGGTGGAGATGATGACCCTATAATGCATTAAGGCCTTGAGCGGAGGACATTTGAAAATGAACTCTTCAAAAAAGCAAAAGCGAATGTGATTAGCTTGAACATCCTCATAAGACCGGTTGGTTGCATTTAGCCTGAAAATCTCATTCTCTTTGACCCCAACCCCTTCATTATTGACGAGTTTCTCCAAGATATGATCTGCGGCACTGTCTGAAGCAGCACAAACAAGAACATGAGCGTCTTTTCTTGTTGCATATAGTTGTAAGATTGCTTCCACCAAAGTCATTGTTTTGCCAGCACCTGGAGCAAGGATCAAAATTTTGTTTCAATATGTTGCTGTAATTAGCTTATGTTTCAGAAACATGAGGAAAATGACAAGAGAATTTGGGAATGTTTGAAAAGGTTTGGAAATAAAAACTAAAACCTATATAAATGTTAATACGTTCTTAATAATTAAATAATTGAATATGTTGATGTAGTTCCGCTTCTTGCTCTAAAATCATAAAGAGATTGATGCATATAAAAAACTCATAACAGAAAAGGTTTAAAGGCGTAGTTGAGGAAGGGGGGCTTTCATTATAAGAAAAAACATTAAAAAAATGTAAAATTCTAATGTATCATGGATGAGAGAGAGAGAGAGAGAGAGAGAGAGAGAGAGAGGTGACAATCTTTTTGTAAAGAGTACATTATGGTAATAAAGAAATAGAATAAATGACTTAATTGTGCTTTTTTATCTTCTCCACTCTATCTCCCCTTTACTGTGTTTGGATATTCCGAATAGGTGTCGAAACAACTGGTTTTCGTAGCATTATGGTGCATTTGGATTTTCATACTCCACTAATGTTTTGTTTTGATTTTTCAAGAAAAAAAAATGTTTCAGCCATTTTGATGGCAAAGAAATGAAATTTTGTTACTTGACCTGGAGGCCCGTGGATGACATAGGGAGGAGCTCCTTTTTTTGATCAGCAAAAAAGACACTATATTGATGTAAAAATAGCACAAGGTACAAAATTAATACACCAATAAGGAAAAAGGGAATGCATAAGCATCACCCCAAGTTGGTGAGGAACCAACGAGGAAAAGACAAGAACCCAAAACCAGCAGAGCAGCCCACTAATTGACTGCTGCTGCTAGTTGGCCAGAAGAAGAACAAATACACTCCTATTTTGGGACACTACAGCAGACCAAGCCAGATCAGGACCCAACATGCTGCAGAATTTCGATGAGCTAAATCAGGACCCAGATCAGGAGCCGAGACCAAGCACAACCTCCACTGCAATTCTGAGTGCATACCTGCCTTGATCCACCCAACAGACCTCAACCCACCAGCCACACCAAACAACCATAGCAGATCCAACACAACATGACCCTATCAATCCTACTCCATTTTTCCCCCTCCTGAGCATTACACCATGTGTACTTCCTACCAAGCAATGGTGTATCATTCAACTCACACTTATCAATGAACGCATTTAGTTCCTTCATCCCCTTGTCCCTTCCAGAGCAGCCCCTCCTTTCCCCATTGAATCTGATCTCATTGAGATCCCCCCCCAAGCACCATGGATGTGGAAAATCAGACTTTAATTTTATTAAAGTATCCCAAAGCATACCTCTACCACTCACATCATTGGGGGCATAAACATTTAGTATAACACAGTCAAAAGAATTCAGGAGAGAACCTGACAGGAGAACAAATCTTCTATTGGAACAACAGTCCTTCAATTGAAATATACTTGGATCCCAAATACAGAGTAATCCCCCTGCTAACCCTTCTGAATCTACTGCCATATATTCCATGGTCCTCCTTCCCCACAAGGTTCTAACTTCACTTTCTGAAATAGAGGCTTTCTTAGTTTCCTGCAATAGAACAAAGTCAACCCTCCTATCACTAATGAGCTTCCTAATCCTTCCCCTCTTCACAGATTTCCCTAATCCTCTGATATTCCATGACATTAAAATCATCAGTAAACATATGATACGCCAAATACCCCTAGATGAGACACTGAGACCCTTATGCGATCTCCCTCTCTTTTCTTCTTCCTCTGTCAATTGATTCAAGCTCCACCAATTTCTCCAAAACTTCACCATCTTTACCATTGTATTGAATTCCCAGAACTTTACCCAGCTGAAGATTAGCTTGAGCTTCACTAAGAATATACCTCCCTTTGCTTGAACCACTCTTAGTTGAAGCCGAAAGAGACCATGCTGCTGCAGCAGCCCTGAAAACTGCGCACTTTGGGATAGACTTGCTAGATGGGTTACCTTTTTGACCATACAGACGAGCTAGCCTCTTATACCCAACCTCCTCTGTGTTATGCTCTGCTGCACCCGGCCCTCCCACTTTCATTTTCCCTTTCCTTTTTGCCTTCTTTACAGCGTTGGGGCTTCCATTGATAGTAGTTTGGCTTGATTGCACCAAGAGCCCTTCTCTCCTGGTGCCGGCCCAATGAGATTTAGTTGTGTTGAATATAGACGTGCCCACCCCCTCTTCACACAGTCCATTTGGAGACACGGGCCCATGAATATGGCCCAAACTGACTTCTAAGTGGATACCAGGCCTGTACCCACTTGCCCCACTAACACTCTTCATAAACCCAGGGGTAAAGAGCTGCTCGTCAACCCTCTGGTTACCATTACCCCCTGCAGTTCACCGGCTGCTATCCCCAATAAGGATCTATCCATGCGTGCCTCGAACCCCAATATGTTTCCCACGCCACATTCAGGCTCAACGACCACTGTATTAACTTGGACAGCTTTATTGGTCGGCTCCTGCCCACATTGGGTCTCTACCACTACGGTATCAGACTGTGCCAGATCAGCATCTTCTTCCTCAACCCCGTTAGCCATGTCATCTGCTTCATTTCCAGCACCACACCCAGCTACTGGTTCTTGATTAACAGCTCCATTGGAGCTATGGACATCCTCAACCTCACTAAGTATCATACTTCCATTATCCAATATGCTAACTGGTTGCTCTTCCCACACCATAACAGGGTATAGCCTTCCTTTGCATTCCAGCTTAATGGTTTTATTGATGAAGTCCATACACTGAGTTGCAATTCTGACTCTTCCATAACTGAAGGACTTGGGTTGGCAAATGTCTCCCTCCAATCGAATAACACTTCCCCAAATGTTGCCAATCTTACTAAAAGTGTTTCTATTCCACATACTTAGAGGAACCCCATGGCATCTGAGCCACAGACACCTCTCTTGTTCTGCACAAGCTCCTGGTTCCCACTCTTTAACAAACTCACACCAATCCCTGCACCATTCCCTGACCTGTGATAGTTTTGCATCCTTAGCTTCTTTGGATCTAAAGGTGACCACCACATCTCTACCTCCTCCATGCCTGACCAATACATCCTCAATTCCTTTCTCCTTAAAAATCTTCTCAATGTCATGTACCGAGTACTCGTCTTTGAATCTCAAGATCACACTCTCGTGCAGCCAACCATGACCGGCTTCATCCACCATGATAGTAGTTTCAACTTCTCCCGCAGATCCTCTAGCGTTTGTTTTTAGTACTTCAGCATATGACCTCTGTAACCCATGCTGATAGTGAACTTTTCCTCCACCTGCTTCATTGATACCTTTGCTCCCTTTCGTCTGGTTTCTATTCTGTGGTCCTTCCTTAAATCTATCGTACTCTGCCATTTTAACTTGAATCTCCCTGTCCTCTACCCATAGACCATTAGCTTTAGAAACTGCAACCCTTGCTGCAACTGAGCAGTCGAACCTGACAAAGCCAAACCTGGTATTTGTGAACTTCCTCCTCTTCTGCGGGATAAATACATCTTTCACTATTCCAAACTTCGTAAACAATTTGAACAATGTTTGTGGGGCCATACTGGAAGGCAGATTATCCACAAACACTGAAAACAATTCATTCCTTGGCTCCTTGCTCCATGTTCCTTTCCCTCTTCTCTGCTTCACGACTGGAATCCACCCTCCTTGCTCCATCATCCCATAGGGAGGAGCTCCTTAGCAACCAAGGATTGTCTCAACAGCTCACTACAATATATAAGACTTTTGGCGACCAATTATTTTGGTCCCTAAAACTATTATTTTAGTCTCTAAATGATTTTTGTGACAAAATTAATTTCGTCACTAAAAAAGTCACTAAAAGTGCGTCCAGAAAAGTCTTTAGCGACCAATTTTTGAAAATGTCCCCAAAAATGACAATTAGTGACCAATTTTATATTGTCACAAAATGTTTAATTTTACAAGACTAAACATTTGGTCGCTAATACTTCGTCATAAAATGTCCCAATTTGGTCGCAAAAAACAAATAATGACACTTTTAACGACTATGATATTTGGTCGCTAAAAGACATATAACTTTCTCTACAACACATATTCGTCGCTAAAAATCAAAGTTAAATTTTGTAATCATTTAATCTCATAGCTAAAATGCACAAAATTAAATGTCATCCAATCATATTAAAAAAAAATTGACATTCACATATCAAACCCACTCTATTCCCAAACCATAATGAGTATATAGAAAGTAAATTTGACAAAAATTAAAACTGAAAGTTTCCAAATTCAAATCAAAGTAGTAACAGTTCAAATGAAGAATAGCAACAATACAATAGTTTCTTCAAAAAAAATATCTAAAAAATCATTTTCTCAACATCAATATCAGGCTTTATATCAGACAGGCTTGGCACAAGAGGCTTCAAGCTGTACTTAGGTGTGACACCCTTTGGACATCCCTGCAACCCAAAATTCAAAAAGAAGAATCAAATAATAAGAATCAACACAACATAACCTCATTAAATAATCAATAGTCATTTATAATCAAATAAGTTACAAATAATGAAAAAACACGTTATCTCAGTGTACTTGAAGTATTAGTGAGCTATAATAAGAATCAACACAACAAGAAAGTGAGTCACCTAGAATCAACACAATAAGGTTATCATAATCCAAGCACGTTATCATAATCAAATGTTCTAAATAACAAGCACACTAAATTTATAACTATGACAGATCTATCTAGGCAAAAAGTACTCACTATGATGGTAAATCAGAAGTGAAACCTCCCCGACTAATTTGTTGCAGCACCAAATCAATCTTGGCATTGACCTCCACGCTATTAGACTCCAAGTTGTGCACTCTTGCATTCAGTTCCTCATTGATTCTCCGTTGCTCTTCAAGCTCCCTTCTAGTTTCCTCATTTTCTATCTCAAGAGCAGCACGAGTACGTCGACCAGATGCTGTTGTACTAGGTTTAGGACCACGTCCTAAACCACTTATGTAGCCGGACTTACGCCCAAACACCTCAATGGAAAGCTGCTCATCAGATAGTGGGCCAGATCCATCTTCTATAGCTTCATTCTCCCGCTCTTTAAGTTTTTTCTACAATTGCTCATGAAATTAAATATAGTCATTTTATATCTACATTGTAACAGAGCAACTGAAGACATTGATTTTCCTATTTACTTATCCTAGAGAGAACATAATAACTGGTAGAGAAAGCACCATAATCTAGTAGCAGGTCTGATATTCTAACTGAATTTTCTAACTTTAAAGTAGCATTTCCCAAAAGCTGAATTTTCTAACTTTAAAGTATTAACAGGTCTAATATTCTCTTCAAACATGCGTTTTTAGATGCCATGCCATCCTTGTTTCTAGGTACCAGACAACCTATAAAAGCATATCAATCATAAGTTTCATTATTCACGCTTAGCAAACATTAATTAACAATACCCAATTTATTTGAGTTAGTATGAATTGCATTTCTAGTGCTACCCTTGGTAAGTTTATCACTGGATCAAGCATGACATAGTTTATGGTCTTAGGACCAAGTTGGACCAAGATGGATTATTAGGTCAGTGCCTATACAGTTAAAGCTCCTACCAAACCTTAGCCTTGCAGCAACAATGCTGCAAATATTCAAATCATACCATTTTGTCTCATAAACTTTCACTCCAATATTTCCAAACTTAAAAACAGGTGATCTAGTCCTAATCATTTACATTCATAATCATGTACGTTGTTCGTTTTTAGTGCTAAAGATTCACAACACATGAGCCTTAGACAAGTAATCATTAATAGGAAAATACTTATATTTAACATTAGAAAATTCTTACATGTCTAATTTCAGCTTCATTATGGACCCATGCTTGCCTTTTCTGACTAAAGTGTGTCTTGTGATACAAATCAACAAGTCCAAGCTCCTTTCCATCCTTGTCTCGCTGCCAAAACCTTTATAGTTAGCATCCTATGGAGTACATACATCACCAAATAAAAGAAATAAAAAAAGTGCCATGTAGACCCTATGATTTAAAGGTCAGTTGTTTACCTCATCGTATTGCACCTTTCTAAATGCCTTTGAGCCAGCTGTATGGAGGACTTTAAGCTCAAACCGATTTTCCTTGTTTTTCTGACATTTCTCCTGCATTAAGTGTAAAAATATATTCAAAAGAAATCAAGTCCATGTGCCCAAATGCTTAGTAACAGCAGCAGCTACATGTATAGTAGTAGCCTCCGCCACAACAGTAGCTGTAGCATCATCAGCAGCACAAGTACAAGCAGCCTACACAAGAGCTGCAGCCTCACCACAAGTGTGTGCAAGTGCATTACAAGTGTGTTCAACAATTACCTGGTACGTCTTATCATCCCATAATTGACACAGGTATCGCCACACCTCTTTTTCGATATCTTCATGTGGGTTTGCAAGGGCTGATTCCATTGTAGGGAAACTTCTAAAATGTTGGCGTAGATTAAAGTGGTAGGTCTTGTACCGGAGTTTCATCATTCCAAGGATAGAAGCAATAGCATAAGGTTCATTACTAAAAATGAAACCTTCCTGCCATACCAATAAAATTAAACACTTCAAAACATTAAGCAACATAATTCATAAACTAAAAGGGAATATTAAACTAGACTAAAAAAAAACTATCTTACTCGAAGGTATGCAATTAGCATTTCTTTATCCTCAGGGCTAATAAAACTCCACTTAGGCACATTTTGTGGGGCAAATTGCCTAGTGACGATCCCCAACTCGGTGGTGAATTTATCAGACCACGGTCCCAATGGATTCCCAGTAATTCTACAAATTTCAACATCCAATCGCTTCCCTTGACTTTTTATCTTGAGTAATGCGAGGCTTCGTGACTTTCCACGTCCTTTCTTACGCTCTGTTGTATCTATTAAAAACAACATATAGAAAAAACACATCAATGTCTAACATATGCATTGGATGAAAAGAATAAACAACCAACCAAAAAAGAATATAAAACTAAAATATGTACAAACCTATCAGCAATACAACAATCCGTGCTAGAAGTATCCAAGTATGAGGCTTGTGATGTAACTTCATGCATAGATGCTGATGCTGATGCAGCTGCAGATGTTGATGCAGATGTTGTTGGGGGCACAAAATTTGACGTAAATGAAGGAATTGACTGAGTAGATGTGGATGCAAAAGATGTAGCTGCTAATTTGTTGGGCACATAGCCTCCCTGTCCTGTACCTCTAAAAATCAATAACAAGAACAATAAAATGGTTTCAGCTGTCTTACATAGAAATGTCTAGTGTATCTATATGATGATCTTAGTAGGTTTAGTAATATAAAATGGTTTCAGCTGTCTTACATAGAAATGAAGTTTCTGAACAAATTTTGCAGCCTTCTACTTAGATGAAAAAGATAAACTCTACATTTTCATGCTCTATTTTCCAATTCTATTGCTAACTTCCAAAACTTTGGACTGAATCTCCTATATCTTTATCATAACACTTAAAATTTATTTTGAATGTAATGTGAGTTGTATTTAGAATAAATTTAATTTATACATTTTAAAATTATGAATACTTTTTAAATGAAAATTCTGAATACATAACATTACTTTACTGTATCAAATTCCAAATGAGATACAGAGGCCAGGTCTGTGCAGGAAATTAGTGTTGCAAAGCCACTTCAACTCCAAGTAATTAGTCTAATCTAATTGTATCTAGCTTTAACTAGCCCTACTTTCACCTTCACCAATGTTGGTGTCAGATGAACCAACCAATCAGCACCAAGAAGGTATTCAGTTCAAAAAAAAAAAAAAAAAAATCCCAACAATTTGAAAGTCGTGTTTATTTAGTTTCATAGGTGGGATCGGATTAGAAACCAGTTAACTCCATATAAATCACAGTTGGTTGGAAAAAATAATGGGGGGACTAAGAGTTGTATGGGATTGTTAAGGCCCACTTTTAAAAACCAAATTATAAAATGGTTTTAGCTGTCTTTTTTTTTTTTTTTTCCTGCCATACCTTTCTTGGCGAAGTTTTTCTGCCATAGGATCCAGTGGCACTTCCTTCACTACTTCAAGAATTTTTCCCTTCTGTACACTCGCTTTTGCATTTGTCTTCTTGAGGACCTTTTCTGCAGTAGCTGCAGGTGCAGGTGCCTGAACATATCACATGAAAAACAACAAAAGCCAAGTGAGGATAATAAATAACAAAACAGCAACAAATAATACATACAATGCCATTACAATTCATATGAATTCTGAAATGCAGAAAACAACAACAGATCCATTTATTCTTAGGTCATCAACTGTTGTTGGCTACAAGTACGTCTTTCAATTATTCACATTTCACATATTTAACGAAATGAACATTTCTGCAATGCATAACACCTTCTTACTAAAGATTGAACCATTGAACATTGAAATTAAAAAAAGAAGACAAAAAATGTAGAAATTGCAAAACAGTCTAAATATGACACCAGTGAAGAAATTGCAGCAATTACTAAAGATTCCTTATTAATAGATAATAAGGAATGATGCTTATTGATAGTACCTTTGCAGCAACAAATTTCGTTGCATGCTTCCTCCATAGATCAGCTTTCCGAGTTTCAAATTCCTCTCTACTCATGATGGGGGGTCCACGATTGATGCCCATCCTAAAATCCGCAAGATCCCTAAAATCCGCAAGAAAATTAGTCAAATTGTCTTGAAAAAGGATAACATTACATTAAAGGCTGAATAGATGATAAAAAAAATGTAAAGCCCATTTCATTGCTGATAGTCAAATGATCATACATCATAACAATTATTGAACCATAAAAGCTTCAAATGATTCATAAACACAGAACTTGGTTAAAGACTCTTCCAATACAACTAAAAACTTTTGGAGTACACTATCAGCCGCAAAGAGCAAAGGGATTTGGTACTCATGAACAAGCATAGAGAATCCAATTCACAAACAGAACTATGTAGACCACCATCTAAGATTTTAAAAAATAAATAAACAAATAAGAGAAAAAAAAATTAACAAAATAGTCATGGATTCAGCCACAACCATCCAGAGTTCCACTTCTAACTCAACAGGACACCAAAATACCAGTTTAAAGTAACAAGGCTCTGGCAAAAGAAAAGAACAATCATGGAATGGTCAAAAGAACTAGGGAAAACCACACACATGCACATATACTTTTTTGGGATGGCAATGCTTGTCAAATAAATTAGCAGAAGTAATATACTTACTATAAAAAGCATTTTATAAAAAAACCAAGTGTCCTAAGTTTTTAAACTGAGTGTCCTAAGTAACATGTGGCCTGCGTATGCAAAATAATTGGACATTATATATAGTGGCCATATCTACTTCATTGATGTCAAGACAATACAATACAATACAATACAATATATCTCCCACCTGTTAGGTTTTGCATGACCATGAATAGATCAATGCAACCTGTTGCAATTCTTTTCTTCCTTCTTGTCTTTCTCACCATAACATCCATTCATTTTAGCTTCTGCAATGCAAACCATGATGTGGTCATGTGCATGGAGAGTGAGAGACACGCTCTTTATGTCTTCAAGCAATACCTAGTAGATCCTTCAAACCGACTCTATTCTTGGGAAGTCGAAGATGATTGCTGCAAGTGGGAAGGAGTGGTTTGCAACAACTTAACTGGCCATGTCCTCGAGCTCCATCTTAAAAATCCTAATACTTCATTTGATTTTGATTATGAGCTTCATGACTATTGGTTTAAGAAGTCAGCATTGAGAGGTGAAATGAATCCTTCTTTGCTAAATTTGAAGCACCTCAAGCACTTGGATCTAAGTCTCAATGATTTTGGAGGAATGCCAATCCCATCCTTCATTGGATCTCTGGCAAGTTTGCGATATCTTAACTTGTTTGAAGCAGGATTTGCAGGAACAATTCCCCATCAACTTGGAAATCTCTCAAGTTTACATTTTCTGAGTCTTAAAAGTTTTCTCTCGATGGATGTTGAGAACCTTCAATGGCTTCTTGATCTTTCCCACTTGGAACACCTTGACCTAAGCTATGTGAACCTTACCAAGGCTCCCAACTGGCTACAGGTAATTAACGAACTCCCTTCTTTAGTAGAGTTACATTTGTCTGGTTGCGAACTTGATCGTAGTCCTCATTTACTGGATGTTAATTTTACATCTCTTGTCATCCTAGACCTTTCATTGAACTCCTTTGACTCTTTAATACCCAGGTGGATCTTTAGCCTTAGTAGCCTCGTTTCTCTTGATCTATACTGGAGTTTGTTTGTAGGCAGGCTTGAAGGTTTTACAGAAAATGGATTTGAAGGTCTATTTCCTAAGGTTTTCCAGAACATGACTAGTCTTGAATATCTTGATCTATCACTTAATGAACTTGAGGGTCCATTTCCTGTGCTTTTGTCGAACTTGACCAGTCTTCGACATCTTGATCTATCAGGTAATAAACTAGAGGGAAGTCTACCAAGATTCTTGGGAAATCTTTGCAACTTGAGTTTTGTTGATCTGTCAGTCAACAACTTTAGCGGGGAATTGCTTATAAGTTCATCTAAATGTGCAGTATGTGCTTTAGAGACATTGTCCTTGCGTTTTAATCAGCTTTCTGGTCATTTACCCAATGACCTTGAACAATTTAAACTTTTGCAATACCTTAATCTCAGGAATAATTTGCTTTCTGGTTCCATTCCAGCCACTATAGGAAGATTGGCATCCTTAGAATATTTGGATTTAGAAAGAAATCAACTAAATGGAGCTCTTCCCCAAACTTTTGGACACCTTTCAAAGTTGCAACACCTTTATGTGTCAAAAAATTTGTTGGAAGGCATTGTGTCTGAGATTCACTTTACCAATCTCATCAATCTGAATGAAATATATGCCTCTGGAAACCAGTTGACTTTAAAGGTGAGTCGTGACTGGATCTCTCAATTTCAACTTATAGGAGTAGAACTTGCTTCCTGGAATTTGGGCCCAAAGTTTCCCATATGGCTCCGATCACAGAAAGACCTTGCGATTCTTGACCTGTCCTACACTGGAATCTTAGATGAGATACCAATTTGGTTTTGGAACTTCTCTTCCTCACTTTATTTTGTAGATCTCTCACACAACCAAATCCATGGTGAGATTCCGTATCTTTTCATTGCTTCCAAAGTCTAATATATTTACTTAAATTCCAATCATTTTAGCGGTCCATTACCCCATATTTCTTCCAATTTAGAAGATCTTGATTTTTCCAACAACTCATTTTCTGGGGATATCTCCCACTTCCTATGTGATAGGAAGGACAAACAAAAAAAACTGGCATTTCTTGATTTAGGAGAAAACCTTCTGTCAGGTGAAAGTCCTGATTGTTGGATGAGTTGGCAATCCTTAATACTCATAGAAATGGGAAACAACAATCTAACAGGGAATATCCCAAGATCCATGGGGCTTTTAGGAGGTTTGCAATTGTTACACTTGCGCAATAACAGTTTCTCTGGAGAAATTTCTTTGTCTTTGCAGAATTGGACAAATTTACGGGTGGTTGACCTCAGTGAGAATGAGTTTCAAGGAAGCATACCTATGTGGATGGTAGAAAGTCTTCCAAATTTGATTTTTCTTACCATTCGTTCAAATAAGTTAGATGGCGTAATACCACCAGAACTTTGTCGCCTCTCTTCTCTTCAAGTGTTGGATCTTGCTAACAACAATTTGTCCGGAGCAATACCACGGTGTATCAACAATTTTATTGCCATGCTTAGAAAAGAAAAACATGTGCATGATATTCACTCTTTATATGCAAATGAAAATGAAAACACCATTGCTTCTCCTGTTGCTTCTCCTATTGCTTCTCCGGTTGCTTCTACTTCTACTTCTGCTTATGCTCCCTTTGGTAGTAAAGATTTCTTAGAGAACGCAATTTTGGTGACAAAAGGAAGTATATATCGATATGACAAGACTCTTACTCTGGTGACTAGCTTCAACCTTTCCAACAACAATATATCTGGGAAGATCCCTGAGGAACTAACTAGTCTCCAAGGATTGCATTTTTTGAATTTATTTGGGAATCATATAACTGGTGTGATTCCGAAGAATATAGGTAGGATGGTGTTGTTGGAGTCTCTTGATTTATCCAGAAACGAACTTTACGGTGAAATTCCTCCAAGCATGTCAGGTTTGAATTTTTTGGATTACTTGAATTTGTCTAATAATAACTTGTCAGGGAAAATTCCATTGAGCACCCAACTCCATCCTTCCAGCTTTATTGGCAACAAGCTTTGTGGGCTTCCACTCACGAAGAATTGTAGTGATAATGGCAAAACACCAGATGTGGGGAATGAAGGAGATAGAGAAAGTGCTAGATCTGAAGTGGATTGGTTTTATTTGTTTATGGCTTTAGGATTTGCTGTTGGTTTCTGGGGCGTCTCTGTTCCTATATTGTTCATGAAGTCATGGAGATATGCATATTTTCGATTTCTAGATATTGTTTGGACTAGACTTGTGTTGTTATACATGAGTAAATGTGTTTAGATTGTACAAGTCATGTAGAAGTCTCGTATTTGTGTCTTCTTCATAATATGAATAAATATATTTTCATGGAATGTATCCTTTTATGCATAGATGTCTTGTGATTTTATAATGAAATTTATCATATCATGGTTAAAGTTGTTGTCAATAAGCAGCTTATTGAATCTATGTAAAATGAATAGTCTGGGCTCATTTGAGAAGTCCAAAAACTTTCTAAAAGAAAATTTTCTTCAAATTTGGAAACTACAACAAATTTAGATCCGGACATGCTAAAATCACCAAACATCAACAAACTAAAGCCATGGAACAGTTTTCCCCTAAAACCCCAAACACAAGAAAAAATTACATCGAACTGTGTATTCAACTTACTTTCAATCAAAGTATCTTAAAGAGTATACTAGAGAAAACATTTTATCCCATACTTGCCATGTATATAATCTTCAAACATTTAATTCTTTTAATTATGAATCTGTAGTTCAAGAAATTGAAATAACTTATTGCCAATTATTCAGTTTGATTATTAACAAATTTAGGAGGAATTATAGATACCTCCTCCTCCATAATTCCAATTGTCTTCCACATTAAACTCTTTGTCTGCATAATATTGTCTTTCTGGGAGAGGACAGCCTTGGTAGTAGTTGTTGTCAAAACAGTGCCCCAAAAGCTTGTGCCAATATGGATCCTGCAAACCTATATGACTAGCATCAACGGCATACTCTACTGACATTTTATAACGCTCAACATCAAAACAGTAATGAAACTCTGGTATTTGGAATGAGACCCAGTAGAATAAATATGATAGGGATAATGGTAATTTATATAAATTCAACCCACATCAATATATCACTATGAAGTTACAAAATTCAGTCCTAGCAGCATTATTCTTTTAAATTACTCCACTCTTTAACTCAGATTGGAATCAACCAAAACAAAAAAAAAAAAAAGATTGATGCAAACAGATTGCATGAACACGATGTTAATGAGGGAAATAATATCCTGTTAGAATGTGTCCCACATCGTCTGGAATTGCCCCCATCTGTGTTGGTTATAACCTATAAGGCTCTAGTTTCCCTCTTCTTAATATCTAATTTTAAGGAGAAGTATGGGTTGAACTTTTTAATTTGGTATCAGAGTTTGATTGGGCCCATGATTGGTGTGTCGTTTCAATTTGTCCATCCCAAGTTCAAACTGCATGTAGGTCAACGAAGCATCAAATGCATAATTCAGACGTGCATAATAAAATTACAAGTTTATGTTCTTTCGAGAGTATGGATAATTTCTTCCATAAACTTATATTCCTAGCTTTCTAAATACTCTGAAAATTTCATGCCAATTTAACAACATTCATAAATTATATTAACAAAGTTCTAAACATAATATACCCTTAAAAAAAATGAAAAAAACAGGAGAGTTACAAAAATAGACCACATACTATAAAGGTAAATGATATAGGGAACTTGATCCCAAATTGTTGGAGTGTATGCTACATTTTTATATGATTGTGAAAATCACTCAAGCTTATAGTTTTCCAATACTATGGATGTTAGATTTCAAGTACCATAAAATACTACAGATGCATCAGTAGATGGAAAAAAACAATAGTGCCAAATATAAGGGGTCCACGTATTAACAATATGTCAACCATAAAATGCCAATATTGAAACTTGAAAAAAAATCGAGATATTGAAGTATAATGAAAGTAATAAATACTTGGTATCCATATATAGTCATTAAACATATGAATAACGTGGATTTATGGCCTTTTCGTAGTATACGAACATTTGGCAAAGAAAATTTACTAACCAATGGACAATTACAGAGATGTTCATAGTAACCTAAATTTTGTGTGGTTGTGCATGCGTGTTTGTGCCTTTCAATTACCAAAGAAAAAAAAAAAAAGGACAGAAAGTCCTTCAAAACAACGATCCATGTTGTTTTGTATTAGAAAAAGAAAAGCTTAGTTGACAAATAAGTGAAAATTTCTCTCCCCCGCCTATACTGGATAACGAACAATCAAAGTTTTAATCTATTTTTCTTTGACTACCATTTCTTAATCCAAATAGACTTTTTGCTATAAAATACTTGACAATAATGGAAGCTGTGGAGCATAGAATACACATAATTCAATAACTACAAAAGTTCTTGAACTTACCATCACAACACAAACAATGTCAAAGAGAATATTATCTGATAAAGAGACAATGTTTAAACTTAAAAGCTTAAAGGGTAAATTACACTTTCCAGCCCCATAGTTTGACCAAAATTTCACTATGGTCGCTATTGTTTAAATTGGAACAATGTTAATTAACCCTAGACTTTAAATCAAGTTTCAATTTGGCCATTCCATCAAAATTATCATCAAAATGGTTAGTGTACCCCTCACTTGATTGACACGTATTACAATTTGTGAGTTCAATATCCAATTTGAATGGAAGCAACAAATTGAAACTGGGCCTGAAGTATAGAGTTAACATTGTTCAAATTGAAACAATAAAGACCAAAGTGAAATTTTGGACAAATTTCAGGGGTGAAAAGTGTAATTTACCTAAGCATAAAAATATATGGAATTCTAGAAGAAATCATAACAGATACATAAACAACACAAAGTACCTTACTGACACTGTGTGGATTCCCAACTATGATAAGCAAGGACTTTGCCTTGGATTAAACCTCCTTGGATTGCCAAGAAACCAAGACAATAAGTTTTATCAAACCCATTTTGATTATGAGCTTAATGACTATCGGTTTAAGAGGTCAGCATTGAGAGGTGAAATCAATCCTTCTTTGCTAAATTTGAAGCACCTCAAGTACTTGGATCTAAGTTTGAATGATTTTGGAGGAATACCAATCCCATCCTTCATTGGATCTCTGGCAAGTCTGCGATGTCTTAACTTGTCTGAAGTTGGATTTGCAAGATCAATTCCCCATCAACTTGGAAATCTGTCGAGTTTACATTTTCTGAGTCTTAAAAGTTCAAATTTTGGTTTTAGTCTTAATTTTAGTTCGATGTATGTTGAGAACCTTCAATGGCTTCTTGGTCTTTCCCACTTGGAACACCTTGACCTAAGCAACGTGAGCCTTTTCAAAGCACCCAACTGGCTGCAGGTAATTAACGAACTCCCTTCTTTAGTAGAGTTATATTTGTCTTTTGTGAACTTCATCCCAGTCCTCATCTACTCGATGTTAATTTTACATCTCTTGTCGTCCTAGATCTTTCATGGAACTACTTTTACTCTGTAATACCTAGGTGGATCTTTAGCCTTAGTAGCCTCGTTTCTCTTGATCTACGCATGAATTTTTTTGTAGGCAGGCTTGAAGGTTTTAGAGAAAATAGATTTGAAGGTCCATTTCCTAAAGTTTTCCAGAACATGACCAGTCTTGAATATCTTGGTTTATCAAATAATGAACTTGAGGGTCCATTTCCTGTGTTTTTGTCCAACATGACCAGTCTTCAACATCTTGATCTATCTAGTAATAAACTAGAGGGAAGGCTACCAAAATTCTTGGGAAATCTTTGCAACTTGAGTTTTGTTGATCTGGCAAATAATGAACTTGAGGGTCCATTTCCTGTGCTTTTGTCCAACATGACCAGTCTTCAACATCTTGATCTATCTTGTAATAAACTAGAGGGAAGGCTACCAAAATTCTTGGCAAATCTTTGCAACTTGAGTTTTGTTGATCTGTCATTCAACAACTTTAGCGGGGAATTGCTTATAAGTTCATCTAAATGTGTAGTATATGCTTTGGAGACATTGTCCTTGTCTGGGAAGCATCTTTCTGGTCATTTACCAGATGAATTTGAACAATTTAAAAATTTGCGATACTTTAGCCTCAGGGATAATTTGCTTTCTGGTTC
This sequence comes from Camellia japonica, assembly GCA_030407325.1. NCBI lineage: Eukaryota > Viridiplantae > Streptophyta > Magnoliopsida > Ericales > Theaceae > Camellia > Camellia japonica. Next base: position 71,808,396 of record JAPPVO010000019.1, on the reverse strand, counting down.
CATTCCAACCAACCACTATAGGAAGATTGGCATTGTTAGAAATATTGGATTTACAAAGAAATCAACTAAATGGAACTCTTCCCCAAAGTTTTGGACAACTTTCAAAGCTGAAAACTCTTGATGTGTCTAATAATTTATTGGAAGGCAATGTGTCAGAAGTTCACTTCGCCAATCTCATCAATCTGAGGAAATTATATGCCTCTGGAAACTGGTTTACTTTAAAGGTGAGTCCTGACTGGATCTCTCCTTTTCAACTTAAAGAAATAAAACTTGCTTCATGGCATTTGGGCCCAAGGTTCCCCACGTGGCTCCAATCACAAAAGGGCCTTGAGGACCTTGACCTAGCCTACACTGGAATATTAGATGCCATACCAATTTGGTTTTGGAACTTATCTTCCTCCCTTTATTTTCTAGATCTCTCCCACAACCAAATCCATGGTGAGATTCCATATCTTTTTGCTCCTCCTGAAGGCCAAAATATTTACTTGAATTCCAACCATTTTAATGGTCTTTTACCCCGTATTTCTTCCGATTTGTATGACCTTGATCTTTCCAACAATTCATTTTCTGGGGATATCTCCCACTTCCTATGTGATAGGAAGGACAAACAACAAAATCTGGTATTTCTTGATTTAGGAGAAAACATTCTGTCAGGTGAAATTCCTGATTGTTGGATGAGTTGGCAATCACTAAAAATCACAGAAATGGGAAACAACAATCTAACAGGGAATATCCCAAGATCCATGGGGCTTTTAGGAAGTTTGCAATCGTTACATTTGCGCAACAACCATCTCTTTGGAGAAATTTCTTCATCTCTACAAAATTGTATGAGTTTAGTGTTGGTTGACCTCGGTGAGAATGAGTTTCATGGAAGCATACCTACATGGATGGCGGAAAGGCTTCCATATTTGATTGTTCTTACCCTTCGTTCAAATAAGTTAGATGGCATAATACCTCCAGAACTTTGTCGCCTCTCCCATCTTCAAGTCTTGGATCTTGCTAACAACAATTTTTCTGGAGTAATACCATGGTGTATCAACAATTTTATTGCCATGGTAAGAAAAGAAAAACATGTGCATTCTATTGCAAATGAAAATCCCATGTATGAAAATGCTCCTACTGCTGCTCCTTCTCCTTCTGTTATTTCTATTGTTGCTTCTGCTCCCTTTGGTAGCAAAGATTACTCAGAGAATGAAGTTTTGGTGACAAAAGGAAGTATTTATCAATATGACAAGACTCTTTCTCTTGTGACTAGCTTGGACCTTTCGAACAACATCATATCTGGAAAGATCCCTGAGGAACTAACTAGTCTCCAAGGATTGCGTTTTCTGAATTTGTCTGGAAATCATATAACTGGTGTGATTCCAAAGAATATAGGTAACATGGGATTGTTGGAATCTCTTGATTTATCTAGAAACCGACTCTACGGTGAAATTCCTCCAAGCATGTCAGGTTTGAACTTTTTAAGTTACTTGAATTTGTCTTATAATAACTTGTTCGGAAAAATTCCATCGAGTGCCCAACTTCAGAGCTTCCATGCTTCTAGCTTCACTGGCAACAAGCTTTGTGGACCTCCACTCACAAAGAATTGTAGCAATAATGGCAAAACACCTGAGGGGAATGAAGAAGATAACGAATGTGCTAGATCTGAAGTGGATTGGTTTTATGTGTTTATGGCTTTAGGATTTGTGGTTGGTTTTTGGGGCGTCTCTGCTCCTATATTGTTCATTAAGTCATGGAGGCATGCATATTTTCGATTTCTAGATAATGTCTGGACTAGACTTGTGTTGCTCTATGTGAGTAAATGTGTTTACATTGTACAAGTCATGTGGAAGTCTTCTATTTGTGTCTTCTAAATATTATGAATAAAATTGTTTTCTTGGAATGTCTTCTTTATGCATAAAGTTCTTGTGATTTTATAATGAAAGCTTCCATATCATGGTTAAAGTTTTTGTCAATAAGTAGCTTATGATTTTGTGTAAAATGAAAAGTCTGAGAATCATTTGAGAAGTCGAAAAACTTCTAAAAGAAAAATTGCTTTAAATTTGGAAATTATAGCAAATTCAGAGCCGGACCATGGAGTAGTTTTCCCCTAAAACCCCAAACACAATAAAAAATGAAATGTGTTTATATATATAAGTTCTACATAAAACTTTGTTTTCAACTTGCTTTCAATCAGAATATCTTAAAGAGTATACCGTAGAATAGAACACATTTTATCCCATACTTGTCATATATATAATCTTCAAGCAGTTAATCTTTTAATTATGAATTTGTAGTTCAAGAAATTGAAAAACCTTGTTGCCAATTATTCAGTTTCATTCTTAACAGACTGAGGAGGAAATTAAGATATCTGTTCATGTCCTTTTGTTAAATGTTTAGGTACCTCCTTCATAATTCCAATTGTCTTCCAAAGTAGGCTCTTTGTATGCATAATATTGTCTTTCTGGGAGAGGACAGCCTCGGTAGGAGTTGTTGTCAAAACAGTGCCACAAAAGCTTGTGCCAATAAGGATCCTGCAAACACATACGACGACCATCTCAGCGACATACTCTACTAACATATTACTACACTAAACGTCAAAACAAGTAATGAAACTTTGGTATTTGAAATGAGACCCAGTAGAATAATATGATAGGAATAATGGTAATTTAGACAAAATTCTACCCACATCAATATATCACTATATGAAGTTACAAGAATACAAAATTTGGCTCAATTTTCGGTCTTAGCAGCATTACTCTTTTCAAATAGTCCACTCTCCAACTCAGATTGGAATCAACTAAAACAAAAACAAGATTGATGCAAGTAGATTGCATGAACAATGTTAATGAGGGAAAAAATAACCATCCCAAGGTCAAACTGCATGTAGGTCAACAAGCATGCAATCGTACATAATAAAATTACCAGTTTATGTTCTTTAGAGAGTCTGGATAGTTTCTTCGATAAACTCATATTCCCAGCTTTCTATATACTCTAAAAATTTCATGCCAATTTAACGACATTCACAAACTATATTAACAAAGTTCTAAACATAAGATACCCTTAAAAAAATGAAAAAAAACGAAAGAGTTCTAAAGATAAACTATGTACCGTAAAGGTAAATGATAGAGGGAACTTGATCCCAAATTGTTGGAGTGGATGGTACAACTTTCTTTGATTGTGAAAATTACTCAAGCTTATAGTTTTCCATTACTATGGATCTTAGATTTCAAGTACCATAAAATACTACAGATGCATCAGTAGCTAGAAAAATACAATATTCACAAATATAAGGGATCCACATGTTAAAAATATGTTGACCGTAAAATGCTGATATTGAAGCTTGAAAAAATTTCAAGATATTGAAGTATAATGAAAGTAATAAATACTTGGTATCAATATCGAAATTTCTACCATATATAGTCATTAAACATATGGATAACGTGGATTTATGGCCTTTTCGTAGTATTTTTACATTTGGCAAAGAAAATTTATTAACCAATGGACAATTGCAGTGATGTTCATAGTAACCTAAATTTTGTGTGGTTCTGTGTGCATGTTTGTGCCTTTCAATTATAGGAAAAAAAGAAGAAGAAGAAGAAGAAGACAGACAGACAGTCCTTCAAAACAACAATCTATGTTGTTTTGGTATTAGAAAAAGAAAAGCTCAGTTGAAAAATAAGTGAAAATTTCTCTCCCCTGCCTACTGGAAAATGAACAATCAAAGTTTTAATATATTTTTCTTTGACTACCATTGCTTAATCCAAACAGACTTTTTGCTAGAAAATTCTTGAACTTACCATCACAAACATACAATGTCAAAGAGAATATTATCTAATAAAGAGACAATGTTCAAAATTAAAAGCTTAAAGGGTAAATTACACTTTCCGGCCCTATAGTTTGACCCAAATTTCACTTTGGTCACTATTGTTTCAATTGGAACAATGTTAATTAACCCTAGGCTTTAAATCAAGTTCCAATTTGACCATTCGATCAAAATTATCATCAAAATGGCCTGCGTACTATATTGTGAGTTCAACATCCAGTTTGGATGGAAGCAACAAATTGAAAATGGGCTTGAATTATAGAGTTAACATTGTTCAAATTGAAACAATAAAGTCCAAAGTGAAATTTTGGACAAATTACAGGGGTGAAAAGTGTAATTTACCCAAGCTTAAAATATAACAGATACATAAACAACATAAAGTACCTTACTGATAATGTGTGGATTCCCAACTATGATAAGCAAGGACTTCGCCCTAGTAACCGCAACATTAAACCTCCTCGGATTGCTAAGAAAACCCAGACAATAGGTTTTATCAAACCCATTGTGTTTGGCTGTTGACCTCACAGTTGAAACAATTATAACTTCTCTCTCTTGTCCCTAGAATTGCTCAACACTCCCAACCTTAACACTGCCCATATCAAATGATTCCAATACTTTAGTTATCTTCACCACCTGTTGTCTATAAGGTGCTATTACCCCAATATCTTCCTCCCTTAGACCTTCACTTCCTCTAAGCTTCTTTACAATATCAACAACCTTGCTTGCCTCAATTCGATTAAACCATGACGGATTGTTGCCTTCTCTCTCATCGCAGCCTTGAATGCCAATGAAGAGAACGGGAAATTCTTTGTTAGGAAGGAGGCTTAGCCAAGATTTCAAAGAAGAGGTATCTTCTTTACACGCAAGCAATTTCTCTCTGTAGAATAGCTTCGAAGGTACGTGTAGAATTGCAGGGTGACACCGGTAATTCCTCACCAATTTTGTGATGAAACTTTCATCCCTGTTGTGGTAATATTCACATTCAAAAAGTCTTTCTAGATAAGATTTTCCTAACCCGAAAACCTTTGCATCTTTGGAATATACAACCGGGCCTAGTTGCATGGGGTCTCCTGCAAGAACGACAACAGTTTCGCTTTGACAAAGATTGGATATAGGAACCATGGCTTCTGGTTCTGAAGCTTGGCCGGCCTCATCTAAGAAGACATGTGAGAAGTGGCCGCAACAAATACCTTCTACGTAAAGTAGTGATGAACTCATATAGGTGGAGATGATGACCCTATAATGCATTAAGGCCATGAGCAGAGGACATTTGAAAATGAAATCTTCAAAAAAGCAAAAGCGAATGTTATTAGCTTGAACATCCTCATAAGACCGGCTAGTTGCTTTTAGCCTGAAAATCTCGTTCTCTTTGACCCCAACCGCTTCATTATTGACAAGTTTCTCCAAGATATGATCTGCTGCACTGTTTGAAGCAACACAAACAAGAACATGAGCGTCTTTTCTTGTTGCATATAGTTGTAAGATTGCTTCCACCAAAGTCATTGTTTTGCCTGTACCTGGAGCAAGGATCAAAATTTTGTTTCAATATGTTGTCGTAGTTAGCTTATGTGTCAGAAACACAAGGAAAATGACAAAAGAATTTGGGAATGTTTGAAAATGTTTGGAAATAAAAACTAAAACCTATAAAATCATGAGGAGATTGATGCATTCCTAATAATTAAATAATTGAATACGTTGATGTAGTTCCCCTTCTTGCTCTAAAATCATGAGGAGATTGATGCATATAAAAAACTCATAACAGAAAAGGTTTAAAGGCCTAGCTGGGGAAGGGGGGTTTTCATAGAGTACATTATGGTAATAAAGAAATAGAATAAGTGACTTAATTGTGCTTTTTTATCTTCTCCTCTCTATCTCCCCTTTACTGTGTTTGGATATTCCTAATAAGTGTCGAAACAACTCGTTTTCGTAGCATTATGGTGCATTTGGATTTTCGTACTCCACTAATGTTTTGTTTTGATTTTTCAAGAAACAAAAATGTTTCAGCCATTTTGATGGCAAAGAAATGAAATTTTGTTACTTGACCTGGAGGCCCATGGATGACATAGGGAGGAGCTCCTTCGCAACCAAGGATCGTCTCAACAGCTCGCTGCTGCTCCTCATTGAGAGGTGTGAAAGGCACAATTTGAGTCATTTTGACTGATCTTTTTGTTGATTGAGATGGAAAGAGAAAATTTGTATCTAAACTCTCTGCTGCTTGGACAGCATGATATAATCTTCGCATGTTCACCCGATTATATGAAAATCTAATGTTGTACAGAACTCCAGCCATCATGTGGAAATTCTTGCTGAACTTCAGAAGCACATCGTCAGCCTCAATACGGTGGATGATGCCCTGCAAAATAGTTATTTATAAACCGGCCTGAAAACACAAAAGATAAATCACAAGTATTGCTCTCTCCTCCCTCCCCACCAGCCATCAGATATTGAAACTTGTTTCCTTGCAAACGATCCCTAAGAGACGGACGTGAATCTCCTTACAAGGGAGTAAACCTGGTGCCATAAAACTAAGTAAAGAAATTTGCTAGTTTTATCTAATACATAGAAGAAAAAAACTAGTAAAACAGACGAAATTTTTTCTTACATGAAAGTTTTATGCACTAAATTGGTCAAACTTCACGTTGGTTCAAAAACATTCATGGACAAACAGATTGACACAGACAATTTATCAGTGCAGCTATCCTTGAATTTCAGGGGTAAAGAGCATAAAGAAAACTTAAATAATCATCAATTCAAATCCCAAAATTGAGTTATGAAAAAATGGTAGCAAGAAAATCAATAAAAGTCGCATATTCTTGTAGGCTCTATATAAAGCTCTGTATCCGATTAAGTAAAATGGGTTTTGGGCTGCTTGGAATTCATTACATATAAAGAAGTAAAGCAACAAAATTTATGCGGCATGTTCAAGCATAAGCTGATGAATTTCAACAACAAAAAAGGGAAGTTCCAAGGGACACAAAAAACACTTTGTGTTTAGTAGTGTTTTAGAATTATGATTTGAGAATAGAGTTGTATTTCGAGTTTGTGAGTTTTGAAATTATGATTTGAGTGTGGAAAATTTGTTTGGTTATGAATTGTGAAAAGAGTTTTGAATTGAGTTAAAATTGAGTGATGTGACATATGATAATTGATTAAAAAATTTACAACTCATAACCAAACACACAATTCAAAATTCTATTCAAAACTCATAAAAAATTTCAAAAGTATTTTTTTATTTAAAATATAAAAATAACAGGTGCAAAAAAAAAAAAAAAAAAAAAAAAAAAAAAAAAAACATGGATACTGTTCCGGTCAACCGGCGGACCGTCTGGAGGGACATCTGGGAGGATTACCGGGTAGACGTGTTTTCAAAGTGAGTGTAGAATTAATTTTTGAAAACTATAACCAAACATCACGTGCAAACCAAGGAGTGGAATTAAAATTGCAAAGCTCTACCAAACGGATTTTTCTTTCCTTTATTTCTTTTTTTTTTTCTTTTTTCTTTTTTCTTTTTTATTTTTAGTAGTCAGCAATGGCTAACCTGGTATGGAGGAGAAGTATCATTTTCACCTTGAAAGGCAAGCATTGCAAAAGCAAAATCACCATGCACAAGTGAACGCCTTCTCTCAGCGAGCCCAGGAACGGCGAGAGCCAACAAATTAGCCCCTTTCCTCCTCATGGTAATGCGCTCCATGTCATGACACCTCATTTCTTTCTGAAAAACAACTACAATTTTGGACCCAACATCTACAACAAGGCCATACCATACCATTTAACTCACCAACCATTAGAATTTAGAACTCACCTCCAAATGTAGCTCTTCCATGTTAAGCAATGTATTGAAGTAAGTAGCATAGTTCTCCTTCATAAGACCTTGTGTAATAACCTCAGGGACTTGCTTATTCTCCACTAGCTCTCTAACGCCCAATGGAATTTCAAACAGAGGAAGTTTATAATCTAGCCCTCGGGCTTTTGTCTTAGCAGACTCATTAGTGGCAAATTGTTTTCTTCTCGGGAATCTTGAATAAGGCTTCTTTGAAGCCAAGGACCGCGAGATCTTGTCTTCAGCCAATACAAAAACTACCCGTTCAATCCTTTCGTCTCCTACATCAAAATGTACCACGGATGTGTGCAGACCAATGTCTTTCGGTTTGCAAGATAACCAAATAGTTTGAGTCTGGAGTGGCTGAAGAACTCTATCCTCGAGAGAAAATCCCTCCAAAAAGTCTTGAATGTAGTCCGCGTCTGAATTGACTGAAGGTGGTTTGAGGAGGGATAAAGTGAACGAATCTGCGGGAATTGAACAGAAAAAGTTGACTCCCCAGAGTTCCACCAGTTCACTTGTTGTGTTTTGTATGGTAATTGGGTGCGTGGAAGTTTCTCCAACAAAAACAGACAGAGGCTTTCCTCGTATGAAGGGAAATGGAATGGAGATAAGAACCGGACCCTCTTCATTTGGGTCATAAGCACACAAAGATTTGTCATCCTCAAAGTCAAGAAATCCGATTTCTCCCTTGTCTCCAATGACGGAGAAATCATCATCACACCATTCCCTGCCAATCATTGTTACTTGATGTTTGTACCAACCAGGTTCTTAGAATGCTGATCAAACACTAAGAATAGTAAATAAACACTCTGAACAAAATTTATGATTGTAGTAAATTCTATAAAATGATAATAAAACAATCCATCTCTAGAATGATTGTGTTAGGGAAAATATCTGATTCGTCACAAGTAAATCAATCAATGGGAATAAAAATTAATGCGGAAAAATTAAATCAGAAGCAACACAAGAATTTTGCGTGGTTCCCTCAATGTGAGGTACGTCCACGGGATCGAAATCCGATTCCACTATCAACCAAATAAGTTCCAAACGATTACAAACAAGACAATAATGGTCTCACAAACCACCCTTAGGTGAATTCCAAATAATCACAAATAAACAAGAGGAAAGAACTCACCAAATAGATGAACCAAAATCTTCAGAATCAGAGTTGAAGAAGACCCAAAATAACGAACCAAATCAACTCCACCAAAACACCCAAACAAAGATGCACGAAATTAATTTGCTGCTGCTCCACAAAATCCCAAAACCAAAAACTGATTGATTTACTATAGTATATCAAACCGCAACACTATTCCACCAATTCCAAAAAGCACGAACTGATTAATCAAATTATAGCAGCCGTACTCCCTCTTTTTCTTGGGAAAACAATGTCAATAATATATTGAATCTAGAGTTTTTTTTATCAAAACCTTAGTTGTTTCCAAATTGGATTGGGTCTCCACAAATTAAATATAATATATAAAAATATATTATAATTAATACTAAACCAAATTAAACTCTTTTTCCAAAACCAATTGGGTCCCACACTCCAATAAGGAGGTATACCCAACAATTCTCCCCCTACCGACTTAGGTGGAGACGTCAACCATACCCGCCAAAGTTCGACACTTTAAATATTTGTCCTTCGACAAAGTCTTTGTCAACATATCCGAAATATTATCATCTGTGTGAACCTTTTCGATTTGTAACAATTTCGAGTCTAACACATCACGAATCCAATGGTATCTCACATCAATCTATTTCAATCTCGAATAAAAGGTAGAATTTTTACTCAAGTGAATAGCACTTTTACTATCACAATTGAAAATCCTATGTGATTCGTGATTAGATAAAGATTAAAATATTCCAAACCTCAAAAAATTCCAAAACACTCAATCTAAAATCATCAAGCACTTACGAGAGTGATTTTAGTTTGTTTGTTTTTAGGAATAAATAATAAAACAACACAAATGATTTTTTACGTGGAAAAACCACAATTGAAGAACCTTCAATTGTAATCAAAAACCACGGGCGAACCGCCACTAATCAATCCACTACAGAAGGACTACAAGGTTACAAAGAAACCATACAAATTACCCAACCCAGTCAATTTGTCTCTGAATCTTCTGTAACTCTTTCACCACGCCTTCGTCACGGAACTGATTCTGAAGTTGATTCCACACCACAACTTCACTTGTCGAATTAACGACTACGTAAAGAATCAAACGCCTTTTGAAACTTTACGTGATGATCTTCGGATCCCACCGAAGCGAACACTCTTGAATATGTAGTATCAAACTCTTTGATGTATGAATCTCAACTCATGAGTTTAGAACTCTCTCAAGAACATCAAAGAAAACTCATCAAATTCTCAGAAGAACACTTCAAATAAAACTCTAGAATTCTTGAATCAGATCTAGAAAAAAGTTAGATTAGTTTTAGGAGAAAACCATCTACTTATAGAAAACCAAAAAGAATCCCAATCCTGAAAGAAACCAATCACTTGAAAATTTCCGGATTCTGAAGCTCGCTCGAGCGAGGCTCCTCTCGCTCGAGCGAGACGCTTATCTCGCGTGATTTCTACTAGTGCCCTCGCTCGAGCCACGAACTCTTCGCTCGAGCGAGGAAACAACACCTTCAGGTTTTTGTATGGAAGCAATTTGTCGCTCGAGCCACCTTCATCTTCGCTCGAGCGAGCATTGACCTTCGCTCGATCCACCAATTCCATGCTCGAGCGCACATTCATGACCTTCAGGTTTTATACTGGACGCAGTCCTTTGCTCGAGCGAGGACATCTTCGCTCAAGCGAGGAAGACAAAAATGCACAAAAAATTTACAACTCAAACCCTGAGTTTTGTTCGCGGGATTTTGACAAGATAGGACCTAACAATCTCCCCCTTTGTCAATACCCGGACAAAACTCTCTAAACAATGTCCTGACCATATTACAACTCAAAGAATGTACACAATAATTACAACTCATCCAATAATTACAACTCATCCAATGATCTAATATATTACAACTCGATAAAAGGATAACAATGAATCTAAACTTGAGGACCATTCAATCTGCACACCAGAATTTGGAAAAGATTGATTATGCACAGAAAAAAAATATCAAGACAGATTCATGATTCAGTGTATATAGATCATAAATGAGGAAAAACTACTCATCCATTGAGTTGTAAATAAAACTGCTAAGCCATTGAGTTGTAAATAACCATCAATCATCAAGCCATTGAGCTGTAAATAACCACCAATCATCGCAATATAACCAAATATAACCAAATCAATCATATCAATGCCAATATATCCAATATATCCAAAACCCAATATATCCAAAACCATCTCCCCCTTTTTGACCGGGAGAGAGACAAAAGCAATATAAACAGAATAAGAGGAAATGGAAAAGAAAAACAAACCAAGAAACCAAACACTAAGAAGATGGTGGAGGATGCTGCAATTGAAGAAGAGAAAGAATCTGTGTCAGCATAGCACTCTGCTCATCAAGGCGTGCATCAATAAGATCAAGACGATGAGCAAGAGCCGGATCCAAGTCATGAGCACCTGCTGCTGGTCCTGCATGGGCAGCCTCGACCTCCTCCTCCTCGGCAAGAGGATCATCATCATCAGCTAAAAAAATGTATCTTTTACCTCCAATGCTTTCAGTGCGAGTAGGACCCATCAAATCCATGTGAACCAATTCAAGAGGACGTTTGGTTGTAAGGCTGTTCACCTTTTTATGAGGGGCACGGGTTTGCTTGCCAAGCTGACATGGTCCACACACATGGCTCAAATTCTTACCTAGTTTAGGTACTCCTCTCACAAGTTCTTTGTTGGCTATCTTAGTTAGGTCTCTGAAATTCATGTGACCTAATCTTTGATGCCATAGATCAATGTTACTAATGATGGCAGAATGACAAGTGAGATCCTTAGTAGTAAGAATCCCATAGCAGTTATCAGATGTGCGAACCCCATGTAAAACAGTATTTCCCTTTTTATCCAAAATTTCACATTTATCTTTTGAAAACAATACTTCATGATGGGAATCACACATTTGACTAATGCTCAAAAGATTAGCTTTAAGGCCATCAACAAGTAAGGCATTATCTAGCTTGGGAAGACCAGCAACACTTATAGAGCCCTTACCAATGACTCTAGAAGTGCCGCCATCTCCAAAGGTAACAATTCCTCCTTCATATTTTTCAAGGGAGGTGAAGTAAGATTTGTTACCGGACATATGACGAGAGCACCCACTATCAAGATACCACATGTGTGAGTCACGTGCTTTTAGAGCAGTGTGAGCAACAAAACAAGTCAAATCATCTTTTCTAACCCAAATCTTTTTAGTCTTGGTGTTCCGCCTAGACATGTAAGGTTGTCTCCTAACCCAAAACGTATTAGAATTTCTGCCTTTTTGAGACACCTTACCAAACAGTTCAAAACAATAAGGACGAATGTGGCCATACCTACCACAGTGATGACAGATAAAAACAGGTTTTACCTCCCTTTTGTTGGTCTTGCCTGCTTTTGCTTGATGAAGAAAAGAGTCATCTTGATCTACCTTCAATTTTCCCTTTGCTTGAGTCTTCAAGTTATGTGAGGTAGAGGCTTGTCCTTTGTGAGCTGTCGCACCATAGCCTAGCCCTCTTTTGTCAGAACCCATTTGTTGAGATCCGAGTATGTCTTCTAGAGATCTGGAACCTTTGTTCCACATGGCAATTGTTGCTCTAGCAATACGGAGTTCTTCATCTTTCTGACTGACTTTCTCTTCCAATGCAGTTTGTGACAACTCAAGACTTTCAAACTTTTCTTCATATGTGGAATACACCCTCAGAAGTTCATTCCTTTCAGTTTCACAGGACAGAAGTTTTCCACATAAGTCTTGCCTGTCACTTGAGATCTTGATGACATTCTGCTTTGCTGTCAAGAGTTCTCCTTTGAGCCGGACATTCTCACTCTCGCATGTTTTGAGCTTGAGAGAGAGTTTGTCGTTGGTTTTAGACAAATTCAGAGATTCCTCGTACAGCTTCTCGTAAGCTTGTTGTAGTTCATCGCCATTGATCTCATCAATGTCTTCAGATGTTTCATCGTCCTCTCTTTGCTTCTCAATCTCCTTAACCTCATCCAATCTGGCAACCAAGGCAGACAAGTTGTTGGATGGAGGTGGAGGTGAATCTCCTCTTTCATGGAATTGGCTCAGAATTTCCCATGCATCTTTAGCCTTTGTGCAGTGAACGACCCGTTGCTGTTCTTCATTAGAAATTGCTCCACGAATAATGATTAGGGCTCTCTGATTGCCCAGATTATCTGCACTTTCTGTATCTTCTTCAATGGTTTGCCAACCTTCTGGTTCAAAGGCTCTCAGAAAAGCCCTCATTCTGATTTTCCAATACAGGTAGTTGGGCCCATCAAAGGTGGGAGCATGATGCAAGTTCTGACCACGGGCTGATTCCGAAGGCTTTGGAAGAGGTTGAGAAACCGTGGCCCAAAATGCCATGAAAGCACTATCCCCATCTTCACCAGATTCGGGTTCTTCAGGTTCTTGCTCCGATCCGCTTTCATCATCCCAAGTTACGGTGTAGACTTTCTTCCGATTCTTTTTCGTAGGGCATTCAAGGGATATATGGCCAAACCCTTGACATTCAAAGCACTTGACCCCTGGCCCCCTAACAACCTTCTTTTCAGTAGTTTGAGCTAATTTTGGTGGAAAGGTTTTGGGTTTGTCATTACTCTTCTCTTTTGAAATAGGGGCTCTGAAATTAGGCTTCTTTTTCAAAAAATTTTTAAACTGTTTTGTAAGCATAGCCGTCATCTCAGACTCTAAATCAAATTCAGTCTCCGGAGGTTTTGCAGTCTCATGAGTACTAGTGAAAGCCATACTTTCTTTTTGCTTTTTCTTGGAAATTTGGTGGGCTTCATAAGTCTGCAAATTTCCAACCAATTGATCGAGCTTGAGGGTATCAACATTCTGAGCCTCCTCAATGGCTATCACCTTTGATTGGAACCTCTCGGGAAGGGACCTCAAAATTTTCCCAACAACTTTAGCTTCCGGGATTTTTTCACCGAGAGTGAAACAGGAATTCACGATATCACTGAGTTTTGCATAGAAATCATCAAACGTCTCATCGTCCCGCATAAAAAGGGTTTCAAAGGCGGAGGTGAGACGTAGAAGTTTTGACCTTTTGACAGAGGTAGTACCTTCGTGAATTGTTTCAAGGATATCCCATGCCTCTTTTGCTATTTCACACGTGCAAATTCGACGAAATTCTTCAGGTGTGACAGAGCAAAAGAGGGAGTTGAGAGCCTTGCTGTTCCAACTCGAGTTCTGATAGTCAGTTGTGTCCCATTTATCAAGGGGTTTAGGAATATCAATGCCATCAATGGTGACAATAGGTTCACTCCACCCAAAGACTACGCAGTGCCAAACTTTCTCATCGATGGATTTTAAAAATGCTCTCATCCGAGCTTTCCAATAAGAATAGTTTGTACCGTCAAGTAAAGGGGGTCTATGAGTTGAGTTACCTTCACGAATAGAATCCATAAGACTAGTCACACAAAATCACACTCCTATAGTTTTGATAAAAACAAAAGTTTTTTGAGAAAACAAAGAGTGACCCGCTCTGATACCAATTGAAAATCCTATGTGATTCGTGATTAGATAAAGATTAAAATATTCCAAACCTCAAAAAATTCCAAAACACTCAATCTAAAATCATCAAGCACTTACGAGAGTGATTTTAGTTTGTTTGTTTTTAGGAATAAATAATAAAACAACACAAATGATTTTTTACGTGGAAAAACCACAATTGAAGAACCTTCAATTGTAATCAAAAACCACGGGCGAACCGCCACTAATCAATCCACTACAGAAGGACTACAAGGTTACAAAGAAACCATACAAATTACCCAACCCAGTCAATTTGTCTCTGAATCTTCTGTAACTCTTTCACCACGCCTTCGTCACGGAACTGATTCTGAAGTTGATTCCACACCACAACTTCACTTGTCGAATTAACGACTACGTAAAGAATCAAACGCCTTTTGAAACTTTACGTGATGATCTTCGGATCCCACCGAAGCGAACACTCTTGAATATGTAGTATCAAACTCTTTGATGTATGAATCTCAACTCATGAGTTTAGAACTCTCTCAAGAACATCAAAGAAAACTCATCAAATTCTCAAAGAACACTTCAAATAAAACTCTAGAATTCTTGAATCAGATCTAGAAAAAAGTTAGATTAGTTTTAGGAGAAAACCATCTACTTATAGAAAACCAAAAAGAATCCCAATCCTGAAAGAAACCAATCACTTGAAAATTTCCGGATTCTGAAGCTCGCTCGAGCGAGGCTCCTCTCGCTCGAGCGAGACGCTTATCTCGCGTGATTTCTACTAGTGCCCTCGCTCGAGCCACGAACTCTTCGCTCGAGCGAGGAAACAACACCTTCAGGTTTTTGTATGGAAGCAATTCGTCGCTCGAGCCACCTTCATCTTCGCTCGAGCGAGCATTGACCTTCGCTCGATCCACCAATTCCATGCTCGAGCGCACATTCATGACCTTCAGGTTTTATACTGGACGCAGTCCTTCGCTCGAGCGAGGACATCTTCGCTCGAGCGAGGAAGACAAAAATGCACAAAAAATTACAACTCAAACCCTGAGTTTTGTTCGCGGGATTTTGACAAGATAGGACCTAACAACAATAAAGCACATACTTTTCTTGCTTTAAACCCAACTCTTGCAAAAATTTCTTCAACCATAACTCTTCTTTGCAAGCTTCTATAATAGCAATAAATTCAGCTTCGGTAGTTGAGAGAGCAACACATTTTTGTAATTTAGATTGCCATGCCACAGCTCCCCCTGCAAAAGTCATCAAATACCCCGAAGTAGATTTCCTAGAATCAACATCACCAGCCATGTCAGAATCTGTGAACCCATCAAGCATCGGCTTACCATCCCCAAAACACAAACACACCTTCGAAGTCCCTCGAAGATACCTTAGAATCCATTTTACCGCTGCCCAATGCTCTTTACCCGGATTAGAGAGAAAACGACTCACCACACCAACGGCGTGAGCAATATCCGGCCTTGTACAAACCATGGCGTACATCAAAGAACCAACTGCTGAAGCATAAGGAACTTTCAACATCTCTTCTTGTCTTTCTCACTTGTAGGACATTGATTCGAACTAAGTTTGAAGTGACCTACAAGTGGACAATCAACCGGCTTTGCTTTATCCATGTTGAACCTCTCAAGAACTTTCTCAATATAGCTCTCTTGAGACAACCAAATCAACCCCTTTTTGCGATCACGAACAATTTTCATACCAAGTATTTACTTTGCCGGTCCCAAATCTTTCATAGCAAAAGACTTGCTCAACTCTAATTTCAACCTGTTAATCATGGTAGAATCTTGACCCACAATTAACATGTCATCAACATAAAGCAAAAGAATAATAAATTTTCCATCCGGGAAATTTTTCACAAACACACAATAGTCCGAAGTGGTTTTAGAAAAACCATTATTCATCATGAAAGAGTCAAATTTTTTGTACCATTGCCGTGGAGCTTGCTTGAGGCCATACAAACTTTTCTTCAATTTGCAAACAAATTTCTCTTTCCCTTTCTCTACAAAACCTTCCGGTTGCTCCATGTAAATTTCTTCTTCAAGATCACCATGAAGAAATGCGGTCTTCACATCAAGTTGCTCAACTTCAAGGTTCATACTTGCAGCCATGCCAAGTACAACCCGAATAGAAGACATCTTTACAACCGGTGAGAAAATCTCGTCAAAGTCAATACCTTTCTTTTGCCCAAAGCCTTTCACAACAAGACGTGCTTTGTATCTCAGATTCTTCCTATCATTCTTCAATTTGAAAACCACTTATTTTTCAGAATTTTCCTCTTCTTAGGCAACTTCACTAAGTCATAGGTGTGATTTTCAAGTAAGGAGTTTATCTCATCTTCCATGGCCTTTTTCCAATCACCTTTCTTTGCATGCTCAATTGCTTCTTGGTAGCTCTCCGGCTCCCCTTGATCAGAAATCAACACAAATTCATTGGGAGGATACTTTCTTGAAGGTTGTCGGTCCCTTGTAGATTTTCTTAACTCAAGTTGTGGTGGCGGTTCTTGAGTTGGATGCTCTTCCTCAATTTCTGGCTCAACTTCATTAGGATTAGCATCATCCTTCACATCTTCAATAGGTGGCTGCACATCTCCCCCATTTTCATCATCAACTGGAGATGAAGGAGATGGATCCATGTCATTGAGATCACTAGTTTTTGGCTCCGGTTGATCACCTTTGCCAAAGTCTTCAATTGTTTGGTCTTCAAGAAACACAACATCACGACTTCGAATGACTTTCTTGTCGACCGGATCCCACAATCTATACCCAAAGTCATCACGCCCATAGCCAAGAAAAATACATTGTCTTGACTTACTATCAAGCTTGGACCTCTCATCCTTTGGAATGTGAACAAAAGCTCGGCAACCAAACACTCTCAAGTGCTCATAAGACACGTCTTTGCCAGTCCAAACTCTTTTAGAAACATCACCATTCAAAGGATAGCAAGGAGATAAATTGATCACGTCAACCGCTGTACTCATTGCTTCACCCCAAAAGGATCTTGGCAATTTAGCTTGTGAAAGCAAACACCTTGTTCTTTCCACAATGGTGCGGTTCATCCTCTCGGCAACGCCATTTTGTTGAGGAGTCTTCTTAACTGTCTTTTGGTGCCGAATACCTTGGCTGCGACAATACTCATCAAATGGCCCAATGTATTCACCACCATTGTCTGTTCGGATGCACTTCAATTTCTGTCCTGTTTCTCTTTCAACCATGGCCTGAAAATGCTTAAATACATCTAGAACTTGATCTTTAGTTTTTAGTACAAAAGCCCAAACTTTCCTTGAATAATCATCAATGAAAGTAACAAAATAAAGTGCACCACTATGTGTTCTAACTTTCAAAGGACCACAAACATCCGAATGAATCAACTCCAAAACTTTTCTTAAAAGAAACTCTATGTTGTTTACCCGCCAAACAATGAACACAAGTTTTAAGATGTGTACCTTTCAAACCGGGTAGAAGCTCTTTCTTGAACAAAACTTGTAGCCTCTTTTCACTCATGTGCCCAAGTCGCTTGTGCCACAATTCAGTAGAAGTATCTTCTTCAAGTGCATTGACAACACCTTTACAAATTTTTCCTTGCATCGAATAAAGTGTATGAGTCTTCTTGCACTTAGCCACCACCAAAGAACCTTTTGTGAGCTTCCATATTCCATCACCAAATTTGTTGTTGAAGCCTTCATCATCTAGCTTCCCAGTAGAGATCAAATTGAGGCGAATGTCGGGAACATGCCTCACATCTTTAAGCAACAATTTGCAGCCCAAATTTGTTTCCAAGCAAACATCACCCATGCCGATAATCTTGGACAAACCTTCATTACCCATTCGAACAGAACCATAATCTCCTGCAGTGTAGGTAGTGAAGAAATCAACTCGAGAAGTCACATGAAAAGAAGCACCAGAATCAATCACCAACTGCTCTCTTGGCCCACAAAATTGATACAATCATCTTCACAAACGACCATGAGATCATCGGTAGTAACTGCTGTTGTGTCTTCTTGCTTCTTATCCACACTTTTGTCACGCCTTTTCTCCTTATTCTTGAGCTTTCGGCATTCCCGCTTCATGTGCCTTTTCTCATGGCAATAATAGCACTCAATGTTTTTCTTTGAAAAAGAACCATCTTTTGATTTGTCATGGCTTTGATCACGACCATGAGGAGTCTTACTCCTCCCCCTTGTTTTGCTTCGGCCTCTCACAACAAATACTTCCGAATGAGAGGAACCCGCTGATTTCCTTCTAGTTTCTTCATTCAATAAGCTACTAGTGACTTGGCCCATTGTGACAACTCCATCGGGTGCCGAATTACTAACTGTCACAACTAAAGTCTCCCAACTTTCGGGCAAGGAACTAAGTAGCATCAAAGCCTGCAACTCATCATCAAAAACAATTTTCATAGATTGGTTAACAATACTCTTTATTTCATTCAGATGTTCCGGAATAGGGCTGCCCTCTTTATATTTTAAATTAACCAACTTACGAAACAGAAAGGCTTTATTTGTGGCTGATTTTCTATCATAAAAACTCTCTAAATTTTTCCATAAATCATGTGCTGAAGTTTCAGTAGCAACATGATGAAACACACTGTCATGAATCCATTGACGGATAACACCAACGGCTTTTCGATTAAGCCTCTTCCACTCATCATCTTTCATATCTTCGGGTTTACCACTATCACCCTCAATGGGTCCATACAAATCTTTACAAAATAATAGGTCCTCCATTTTAGTTTTCCAAGTTACCCAATTGCTTCCATTGAAGCTAGACATACGACCCATATTCCCCTTCATTGATTTACACAAATAAATAAACCCAAATAAACCGTAAGCTCTGATACTAGTTGTTAGGGAAAATATGTGATTTCCCACAAGTAAATCAATCAATGGGAATAAAAACTAATGCGGAAAATTAAATCAGAAGCAACACAAGAATTTTACGTGGTTCCCTCAATGTGAGGTACGTCCACGGGATCGAAATCCGATTCCACTATCAACCAAATAAGTTCCAAACGATTACAAACGAGACACTAATGGTCTCACAAACCACCCTTAGGTGAATTCCAAATAATCACAAATAAACAAGAGAAAAGACCTCACCAAATAGATGAATCAAAATCTTCAGAATCAGAGTTGAAGAAGACCCAAAATAACGAACCAAATCAACTCCACCAAAACACCCAAACAAAGATGCACGAAATTAATTTGCTGCTGCTCCACAAAATCCCAAAACCAAAAACTGATTGATTTACTATAGTATAGCAAACCGCAGCACTATTCCACCAATTCCAACAAGCACGAACTGATTAGTCAAATTATAGCAGCCGTACTCCGTCTTTTTCTTTGGAAAACAATGTCAATAATATATTGAATCTAGGGTTTTTTTTTATCAAAACCTTAGTTGTTTCCAAATTGGATTGGGTCTCCACAAATTAAATATAATATATAAAAATATATTATAATTAATACTAAACCAAATTAAACTCTTTTTCCAAAATCAATTGGGTCCCACACTCCAATAAAGAGATATACCCAAAAGATTGTACCTCGTTCTGTTCCCGATTATAATCTCTGATGAAAAATATAGCCCCGTGAGCAAAAGCTCCTGAATTAGCACATAATATTCAAAGGCCAAGGATAATTAGATGATCAGAAAACCTTAAAAAACAGAGAGATGGAAAGAGAGAGAGAAGAAGAATAAGAAGATAAACAGAGATTCATTCGTTGGCTATCATTTTCAACTATTCCCACTAGCGTTGTGTTATACATAAACAACTTTTAACAGATTTTTTTCCATCATTAGACACAGATATATTGAACCCACATTAATAAATTCGCTATCATATTTCACTCCGACTATAAACTGATGCCATTGTCAGGCTAAGAAACTTGTGATCAAATACCAAGAATGGAAACTATACTCGTTTGCTGGAAATTAATGTAATGAAAGGTAATAACACAACCATACATACCATCTATAACAAAGAACCCACAAAAGTTACAAAAAGTTAACCCATGAAAACAAAAAATCAGAAAAAAAACAAACAAACATAGGACATGAACAAAAAACAAGATTACAAGTCTAGAAGGAAAGAGTAAAATCATTAGTTAGGCATATCAGTTATCATCCCAAAATTGAGACTTGTATAACTAATATTATAGCCCAAACATCATTAAATTACCCTCTTTTTTTTTGTTGCACTCACTAGTGAATAGGTTAGCACTATCAGGTGTTTTGACACTTTTTCATAAATTCGAATCTGAAATATCTCCCCCTAGAAACCTAAAAGCACAAACATTTGAGCATGACTACTTAGATTTGAGCTACACTCAAGTTCCATCCAATATCAGGGATTTCTAGTTTAATGCTAAAAATAAAAAATAAAAAATGACGCCCAATTAGTACACATTAATGTGTGTGGGAGGGAAAAAATTAAGTACACACCTAACCTTTGGCATAATACACAAAGTGGTGACCCTAAGATTTAAACCCATAGCCTCAAGATTATTAGGTCAAGTCTTGACCATTGAACGAATGGTCAGTGGGTTAATGCTACAAAACAAAATGAAGTGGCCATAGCTATGTGGGTTCCATAGCTATGTGGGTTGAATCTCCAAACCCTGAATAAAAATTTTAAACAAAACCAAAAATTGAATAGCTGATTGAACTCCCACATTCAACATATCAGATTTTACAAAACATTTCATGAAGAAGAAGCCACAAACACAAATGGTAAAAATCTATAATGCAGCTCAAAGACATAAAAGAAAGATATCATTCATACCTTTGATCAGAAGCTGAAGAAAATGGTTTCTGGCGGAGGGAAAGTAGAAGGAACCAAAGAGAAAGTGGTTGAAAATAAAGAGAACCCAGATGTGTAAACAGAGTAAAGATGAGTTTGGAGTACAACAGTCAAAATTTACAGATGAGAGAGAACGGAAAGTCATGAAAAGGGTGAGTTTTGGGTTTAGTTTTGCATGCAGAGACAGGTGAAAATGCTCTTCACATTTTTGTTCGGACGAATAATATGTTATGAATAATGTGCAGGACCCCCTTTTTAGGACCCCCTTTGGACCCCCTCTTGATTTGATTGGTCACATTTTTCTTCTTTTCTCTTTTTTTTTCTTTTCCCTCCAATCACCACCCGCCACGTGTCAAAGGGGGGGGGGGTGGTGGGGGTGGTGATTTGAGGGGGTGCCAATCACCACTGATATGTTATATCAATTTACAGAGTCCCTGTTTGGCAACCAACTTTTTTTTTTAAATAAAAAAAAAAGCAAGGAAAAAAATTGTTTAGTTTTGAATTTTCAAATACAATTTTTTATTTTTTCTATCTTGTCTTTTTCATATTTTGTTATCTTTAATAAAAAAAGAAGAAGATATTTAAAATTTTTTTTTTTTAAGATGTACCTAAATTAGATGCACTTAAAATGTAAAATATTTATATAAAAAAATAGATAAATTACAAATACACTTTCTGAAATTTGCTTAAAATACACATTGCCCCTTGTATTTCTAGAAATTATATCCCGTCCCCTGACGTTTTCATAACAAATGACTGCTTTTATCAATAAATGATCAAGTCAATTAACAGTTTTTAATTATGTCAAAAATATATTTTAATTAATAATTCAAGTAATTTTATTATTGTATAAGAAAGTAGTTAGAAATTTTATTTTTCTAATTAATTTTCTTAAATAAAAAATTCTTAAAAAGGAATATTTGTAATTTTTCAAATTACAGAAGGCAATCCATATTTTAACTATACCTCAAAGGTGTGTTTGTAATTTACCCAAATTTTTTTTTATAAAAATGTATACTAAATTTTTAGAAAGAAGAAAAAAAAACATTTTATTTTTCCTCCACAAATCTAAGATGATCCAAACACAAACTTAATGAAAAAGAAACAATGACTTATAAATCTTTTTTTAATAGAAAAATGTTTGGAGGCCCTAATTTTTGTGGCTCAAATGGCTCAAAATTGTCAAAACGACGTCGTTTTGGCAATTTTGATGTTGTTTTGTACTCAAAACGACGTCGTTTTGGCAAATTCGAGCCATTTGAGCCACAAAAATTAAGGCCCTCTACCATTGCTATTTTTAATATATATATATAGAGAGAGAAAATTACTTCTTTCCAGTCGGATCAAAGAGAACAATCCAAGCGACATGTTTTACTCTTTAAGTTCCACCTCAGCATTTTTTTGTAAATCAAATATTTAAATTTTGTATACCCATTAATATTGAATCAAATCTAATATTGACTTTGTAAATAAGTGGACAAAATATAAACAATTAGATTAAAAAAAAAAAAATACCAACATGACGACCATTTAGTACCCAGACAAGACGTCCAAAGCTCCACCAAGGATCCTCTAGAGTGTTTTTTTCCTAAAGTTTCCTAAAGTGGTGTATTGTGTGGTTGAGATTTAATGCTGAAAAATTGATATGACTTGTCATTAAATCTCAACCACACAATGCACCACTCTAGGAAACTTTAAGAAAAAAAAACTCTAGAGGATCCTTGCTCCCAAAGCTCGGGCCACACAAGCGGGAGCGCTCATATATATATATATACTAATATACTCCCTTCCACCTTCAAACTAGTGATCTAACTTCGAAGAGTTTCATAAGGAAGCCTAAGCTAGTAAGTGCAAACAAAGATATGAACAAAAGATGTATAAATGGTAAAAGTGCTACCACTTCCTTCCTCAGCCTCTTGCCTAAAGATCAAATCCAGATCAACAGACTTCCCAGCTGAAAATTAAGTTGACAACACAATGTTCAATAACAATGGATGTTTTTCAGCATTCAATAGTTGAATCTATTCCATCCTGAAATCACTGCTTGAACAATGTACAAACTACAAGAAGCCGCTGAACCCATGGGCAGACCATTTTATCAAAATGAGCAAAAATCAACAAGCATTTTGGGTCATGCATGCTTTCCTGTTGGCAAAATGAACCAACAGCCCTTATGAGCTATCACGAACAATTCCCAATAAATTCTGCATTCTCCAAGAATGATCTCACCGATCCAGAGTTGCATTTCAAATTTTTATTCTATTTCTTTCAGTATGCTCTCTCCTTCTTCTTTAATCCTTCCCACAGCACCTTAAAAACCAACAAATGTAAAGAGAAATAAGTATAAAGGCCTCACTGTTATTTTACAAAAGGGCCTATACAATGTATTGATAGAAACGGACGCAACCCAAGTCGTGAAGCTAATGGAGGAAGAAACTGTGGACAACTGCCCCTTTAGAAATCTGGTGGATGATGCAAAAATTCTGTTTATTAGAGGCTGTGAATGCACAATTCAACACATTTGGAAAGAAGGAAACTTATGTGCGGACGCCCTAGCCACACTCGGAGTAGAACAACTTGAAGATATACTGGTAATGAATGAACTGTCAGCTGAAATTAGAGGCTTCCTAGTGAGAGACATGATTGGATTATCTAGTGACGGGCTTAGCCCTTTGTTTGTAGTTTTTTTTTTCCGATGTAACCAAAAAAATAAATAAAGATAAATAAGTGAATCAGTTTAGGGAACCAATTATATGTATATAGAACATGAGCAGAACAGATTTTTCAACCGTCATTTATTGAAAAATGACTGTGTGTACTAAATACCACACTAGATGATTGTGGATTAGAGCTCCACACACTTGATTAGACTGTCCAGGAATTGAGGCCCTGCAACAAGGAGCACCGTCAGAGCTGCCCGGCCGGGGTTGACCAGATAACCCTTCCAGTGTGGGAATGAGTAATTGGAGAAGGAGGAAGGTGCTCTCTAAGTGTAGAGAGTTATGTTTCAGTGAGTAGGGTTTAGCTTAGATCAGTTACCTTCAATGTGAAGTCAGTGTAGTTTATATAGAACTCTTTGCTTGTTGCCCAAGATGGTTTCATGGAGCTCTGGTGCTGCCAAGTTTCTTTTTAGCATTGCCCAAGGTGGGGGACCATCTGGTAGCTGACTAGGGGTTTATATACTCATTGTAACCATGCTTGTAACAGATCACATTCCTCCTATCAACTATTTCCGTGATTCTATGGGGAGGGGACCAACTGAGCTGGTAACTTGCACATGTATATACTCACAGCTTCCACGTTTCTCTAGTGTGTTCCTTTGGCTCAGCATTGTTGTGCCTCAGCTCGGCCCTATATGGGATTGCTTGTAGAGATAAATCGACCCAGTATGATATCTTTGTGTGGGCTTGGCGTCTTTTGGGTTCTATCCAAGGGTTAGGTCCTGCGGCTCGGCCCAGCCCAGCATCGTGGCTGGACTGACCTTTCTACCACAGGCTGGGCCCAAGTGCTTGAGGACTTGGGTGGATTGTTGACGATGTAATTGGGTTGATCTGACTGGCCCACTTGGTTATCCTGCTTCTCAGGTCTTGAGTCTAATGGATTGGGCCGGCCTAAGGCTTGGATCCGACCCATTTCATATTTAGCCCCTTCATTTGCCCCCTAGCTCGGGCTAAGGTTCCCCTTAGGGGGAGCTATTGCTCTGTACTCCAAGCGTCGCGTCGCTTCGGATCCGCTCCAGTTCGGTCTTGGTGACGGTTGAAACCTGACACACGCCCCCTGCATATGTCTTTTCAGGGCGACACGTGGCGGCGTGGTACTAATGCACATAGATAGTGCGCCGATTCCATACTGATGGTCATGATTTATGTACCTTCACGCCTGCTGGTGCAATAAATGCTCTAGATTTATCAATCCAAATCCCTTCATCTGTTTTCAAACTTTTAGAGAGTCCAAAACCCTTTCCGTTCCTCTGAGTTGGTGTCGTCGGTGCTTTGTCCAAATGTTCCGATACCGTTCTTGTTTCAGTGCCGTCTACTTGTCACTGCTGTTCCAATCTCTATAAGTTTCCCTGAGATTCTTCTTTTCTTGTCTTTTTTTTGTCTTGATCGCCCTCTTTGGCCCTTGCGCCATTGTCTCCGACATCTGGTTTTATTTTCTTTCTAGTTTGAGTTTTGTCTTCGTCCTATTAGGTCTGTTTAATAGGGAAGTTTTGATCATTAGTTGATACCCCCGAGGCTATGGCCATGTTTCGCCGAGACTACGGTATCCCTAACAATGTGAACCTTTCGCTGACGAAGGTTGACACTAAGCGTATGGGCACTAAGAGTACTGTTGTTTTTCCAGTTGCGACCATTGTTGAAGGAGGGGTCCGTTTTCCCCTTGATCCTTTGGTGCGTCGATTCTTGGACCAAGTTCAACTTACCCCTATGTAGATGTCTGTTAATTTGTTCCGAGTCGTTTGCGGTGTCTCCACTCTTAACAGGTGGTTGGGTTTAAATCTGGACATCTGGGACATTTTGGGTTGCTATACTCTTTCACACAACAAGGATCACAACATGTACTACCTTTGTGTTCGTTCGGTTGATTACCATCTTCTGACTGGTTTACCTGATTTGGACAAATATAATGACGATTTTCTGCAAGTCGGTGGTAATTGGGAGTTTCCTACTGGGATTGAGTTCCAATATGAACGGATGCCCCAGAAGGATGGCTACCCAAGTGCGAGTCCTTCCTTCTAGTGTTTTCTGCGCTTTTTGAATGTTGCTCTAATGTTGCCCTTCTTTTCTGTAGAGGCTTCCCGTTTTTAGCGCAGGCCGAATCGAGAGAATATCGAGGCCATCAAAGCTGTTTTAGGTACAATAAGAGGTCTGCTCCCAAGCTATTGGATTACCAAGCGACTTATCGTTCCACCATCTCGAAGAAAGTGAGACTCGTTGCGTCTCTTCTGGATTCTGACATTGAGACTGATACATTCCTTACCCCTCTGGTCACGAATCGCCGCCGAAGCCAAGGTGTGCCGTCTGAGAGGACACCTTCTCCTGCTCCCAGTTTCGCAAGGGGTGGGTCTATGTCAAAAAGGAGAGTGTTGGTGGATTTGGAAGCGGAGGCTTTTGGCTCCTTTGACGCTTTAGGGACTCCTTCAGTTAAGGTCGAAATGAAGAGCCTTATAGATGTGAAGTTAGAGATAGGAGCTTTTGGCCCTTATGCTGCTGCTACCGAACCCTCTGCTTTGGTTGCTGCAAGGGTGAAGAAGAGGATGAGGGAAACTGGCAAGGCAGTAGTTGAGGAGGCTTCTAAAGATCCTGTTGAAGATGAGTCGTTTGAGAAGTGGGAGCCGCCAATGTTGCATTAGGGCAGACCCATTTCTACTTCAGATTCAGTTATTGCTTTCAGAGACTTTATTTTTGACCTAACCAAGACCTTGTTAATGCTAGTGGACATGGCTGATCACAACGGGCCCCGCGATATTCCCGTTCTGAGGGGGACCCTTCAAATGATGACTGTTGTAAGTGTGTTTTTTTTTTTTTTGTGGTGTTATGCTACTGTTTTCTTTCTTTTAATACCTTGCTATCTGTTGTAGTGTATTCAAAGGATGCGCTTGTTAATCACCAGAGCAGAGAAACTGGACAAAGCCGTACTGGAGGCCTCTATAAATGCTGAGAGACTGTCAGTGAGCTTGGAAGCCGAGAAAGAAGGATGCAGGACTGCCGAGAGGGAGGTGTTCTGTCTGAACAAGGTTGTTACCTCGGCTGAGAAGTCTAAGGAAGCTGCCATTGGGGTACAGGCCCAACTTGAAGGGAAGGTGGCAGAGTTGGAGGCTATTATTGCAGTGATGGCCACTGAACATTCTGCGTTGAAGGCTAAGTACTGGCAGCAATGTTGGGATGAAGCCGGGGTTGCTTACAAAGAAAAGGTGCTGGTGTTGTGGGATAAGCTCTTTTTGAAGGGTTGGTCAAGTGCTCTGGCCACTGCTCAGGTTCCTGAAGGGTCTCCCTTGTTTCAGGATGTTCCTGTTCCCTCAAGATCCTTGGGTCCAAAGATTCCTGCTACCCATGCAATTCTTCTAGCTAAGGTTTCCCAAGGACCTGATTCTGTAACCAAGACTCAGGAGAGCGATGTTGCCAATGAAACAGTGAACGTTGAAGGGGGTGGAACCCTAGAAACTGAAGTTGTAGGAGATGTGGTTGAGGAAGATTGTGCTCTTTAGGTAGAACTCCTTATATTTGCCAAGACAATTTTCTTTTTTTGTTGCTGTTTGTGAGGCCAGCTGTGCCTTTGTTGGATGATGGAATTTTCCTTTTGATTTTGCAATCTGATGCTTTCTTGCTTTTATGTCTGAATTTTATCTGTACTGTTTGCCCTCGGCCGAGCACTATTGGGACCTTCGGGCCGAATAGCTGCTCGGTCTGGTTAACGAATATATTGTACCACTGTGCCTGGTTTTGTAATGAAAGGAGAGGGTCTTACTTAGGTCCAGGTTGGTTCTGAAAAACAATTGTTTGCCCCCACCTGGAGCTAAGTAAGATTGGTACTGAAGATTGTCCTCTTTAGGCAGAACTGCTTAAGTTTGTTGCAACATTAGTAGTATGAGTGTATTTGAATGAGATAAAAGTATAAAGAGGTGTCTTACTCAAGTCTAGGTTGGTTTGCCTCCAGCTAGAGTTGAGTAAGACTAGTGTTGGAAGTTTGCTCCTGATAGAATTTGGCTAAGTTTGTTCTAACTCTGTTTGTATGCAGCAGTGCTGAAGTGTTGATATGACGATACTTAAGAAATTCTGTGGACTCAAAGATGTTTATTTAAATTTCCACCAAGCAATTCCACTTGGCTAAAATCCAATTTAGTTGCCAAACATAATTCTACAAAGCAATTCCATTTGGCATGTTTGAGTGCTAACTAAAATTAAATCCCGTTCAGTTGTTCTGAAACTGGTTTGGCATGTTGCAAATAATCTAAAAAGTCAAAAAGTTACTAAAAAAGTTAAAAAGTTACCACTATTCACTAAAAAAAATAATAACAATTTTATACAAAAATTATTACAACACATTCTGTCGTCCACAGACTTTTGAAATGAACTTTATGGAAAATTTGCACAGGATCAGTTCACAAACAACAAGGTCCTGTTTGGCCTGTGGGGCCCGTCATGGGTCCCGTTTTGATAATCTGAACTGTTCAATGTGTAGAACTCATCGAGTACTATATGCCTATAAAAAATCACGTTGATCGGATATCGCTAACTATATGATCAAATCAGTTTTATATAAAAAAAATGGATAGTGTTATAGTTAACGGTTAAAAAAAAAAATCTGATCAGATAGCTATTGATATCTGATCAACGTGATTTTTTACAGGCATATAGTACTCGACGAATTCTACACATTGAACGATTCAGATTATCAAAACGGGACCCGTGATGGCCCCCACGGGCCGAACAACACCGTCCAATGCAATATTCGAAAGGTAGGCAACCATTTCTTATGTCAAACTTCTCTGCCAGACAGGTCGGCCGTACTGCTACTCTTCCAAACTTCTCCTACACACTTTCTTATATAATTTTTTAATACACATTTTTTCGTAAAAAGTCAAAAAGTTAACCCAAACATCCATATTTTTTTCATCAACTTTTTAGTCCAAAAAGACAAAAAGTGCACTTATTGAGGGCACCCCAAAAGTTAGGTCCGTTTGGGTTAGACCAAAGCTAAATCCATTTGATAAACATCAAAGCTAATTCCGTTTGGTAAACAACAAAGCTAAATCCATTTGGTAAATACCAAAGCTAAATCCGTTTAGTAAACACCAAAGCTAAATCCGTTTGGTGAACACCAAAGCTGATTCTGAAAATCTCTTGCAATGAAGCCGGTAAGATATTAAGCACGCACACAAAAAAAAAAAAAAGGAAAAAGAAAATTGAGAGAAGTGAGGAGGCATTTGTATTGATCAAAAGATAAATGTCATTACACTCTGATAAAGAAGTTAGGGGATAATTCTATTCATAGTATTTCTTGAGATTTGCTACATTCCAGGGCCGAGGTATGGCTCTGCCTTTGAGATCCTCTAGGTAGTAAGCTCCATTTCCAGCAACGACTGTGACTTTGTATGGACCTTCCCAGTTAGGTCCAAGTTTTCCTTTGCCAGACACCCTTTTGTAATCCATAACTTTCCTCAAAACCAGTTCTCCAGGTGTGAATTGCCTTGGGAAAACTTTTTGGTTGAAACTCTTGATGAGCTGCTGCTGATATGCTACAAGTCTGATCAGTGCTGCTTTTCTTCGGCCTTTTGCCATATCCAGTGCTTGTGCAATAGCTTCTTCATTACTTGTGCTTTCAAATAGTTCAGATTGGAGGGTTGGGAGACCAACTTCAAGTGGGATAATAGCCTTCATTCCATAAGTTAAGGAGTAAGGTGTTTCCCCCGTTGAGCGTTGTGTCGTGGTTTGGTAAGCCCATAACACGTGGGGTAACTATTCAACCCACTTTCCTTTTGCATGTTTGAGCCGCTTCTTTACTCCGTTGATGATGGTTTTGTTCGACGCTTCTGCCTGCCTATTACTTTGTGGGTAGCCCGGAGAAGAGTTTCGATATTCGATTCTGAAGTTGACACAAAATTTTCTAAAGATCTTTCTGTCAAACTGTGTTCCATTGTCTGCAATCAGTACCCGCGAGATGCCAAAACAGACCACGACGTTCCTCATGACAAACTGCTTTGTGTCCGCTTCTTTGATACTCGCCAATGCTTTAACTTCAATCCACTTAGTGAAATAGTCGATTGTAGCGATGAAGAATCATCTGTTCCCAGTGCCTCGTGCCAACGGTCCAACAATATCCAGACCCCATTGGGCAAAGGGCCATGGGCTGGTGAGTGGAGTGAGAGTTTTGGCTGGTTGATGAATCAGTGGAGCAAACCTCTGACATTTATCGTACTTCTGAATGTACTGCTATGCATCTTGTTGCATCCATGGCCACCAATACTTATGAGTGAGGGCTCGGTGCGCCAGTGACCTTTCACCAATGTGGTATCCACAAATCCCATCATGAATTTCGTAAAGAACATTTTCGACTAGATTTGGACACACACACAAAAGATAAGGACAGAGATAGGAGCATCTGTATAGTTTCCCAGATGGTGAGACCCAGAATCGAGATGACCTATGTCAGATTTTGTTGGCTTCCTTCTTGTCTTCAGGGAGAGTGCCAGATTTCAGAAAAACAAGTATTGGATCCATCCAGCTTGGCTCTAGGTTACTGCAAAGGATTGGAGATGCAATGCTTGGTTCTGGCACAAACTCAACCCAAACTTTTCTAGCGCCTTTGGCATCTACTGACGAGCCGAGGCAGGCCAGAGCATCATCATAGCTGTTTCTGTCCTAACTGATTCGTTTCACTCGTATGGATCGAAATTTTTTGAGTAGATCCTTAGCCTTGCCTGCATACATGGCCATTCTTTCGTCTCATGTTTCGTAAACCCCAGTAAGCTGGTTTACTACCAATTGAGAATCGCTGAAAACTAGAAGTTGCTCTGCACTGAAGTGTTCGGCACTGCGTAAACTAGCCAACAGTGCTTCTTATTCCGCCTCATTGTTAGAAGCCTTCCAACCAAGCCTAAGAGCTTGCTCCCATATAAACCCTTTTGGTAACATAAGTACTATCTCTGCTCCCGAGCCTCGATTATTGGATGATCTGTCGACATAGAGCTGCCAGATGTTACTAATAAAGAGTTTCTATGCTTCTGTAGCGCACTGTTTTCCTAGTTCGGTGGTGCGTGGCACCTGTACCGACCCAGAGTTCTCGAGCTCGGTGCCCTGGGTGGGAGTGAATTCGATAGCAAAATTCGCCAAGACTTGGGCCTTGATCACTGTTCTGGGTTGATATCGAATGTCAAACTCACCAAGTTCAACCGCCCATTTCGCTGTTCAGCCGAAGAAATCAGCTCGGCTGAAGACGAATCTTAGGGGGAATTCAGTGAGGACATTGATTGTATGACCCTGAAAGTAATGTTGCAGCTTGGGTAGGTACCATGTTTCGACATCTAGTAAAGTCTTGCTAACGTAGTATACTGGCCTTTGTTCCTTGCCAACCTCTTGGATCAATACCGCACTTACTGCGTGATCCGAGATTACTAGATATAGGTACAGTTCCTCCCTTGGTTCTGGAGTGGACAGGAGAAGTGGTGTATTGAGGTAGTTTTTGAGACTTTGCAATGCTTCGGTACATTCAGGACCCCATTCAAATGCAGCCTTTTTTCTTAGTAACTGGAAGAAGGGCTTCATCCGATCTGAAGAGTTGCTGATGAACTGATTCAGGGTGGCCGCCATTCCAGCCAGTTTCTATAGCTCTTTTGCCTTTGTTGGTACTTCAAGCCCTTGTATTGCTTTGATTTGATCCGGATTTGCCTCGATTCCTCTGTGAGTCACCATGTATCCCAAGAACTTTCCTGTTCCTACCTCGAAAGCGCATTTCGAGGCATTAAGACGAAGCTGATGGCTTTTCAGGCTACCAAAAACTTCTCTTAAGTCTACAAGGTGGTTTGTAGCAAGCTTGCTTTTCACTACCATATCATCTATGTAAGCTTCCATGGTTCTTCCGTGCTGGTCCTTGAACATTCGAGTGATCATTCGCTAGTAGGTTGCCTCGGCATTCTTAAGGCCAAACGACATTACTTTGTAGCAATAGGTGCCTCTTGGAGTGATGAATGTTGTCTTCTCCTGATCTGGGCCGAATAGTGGTATCTAGTGATAGCCGCTATAAGCGTCCAGAAAGCTCATACGCTCATGTCCTACTGTTGAATCTACCAGTTGAACAATGCGAGGTAGAGAAAAACTATCCTTGGGACATGCTCTGTTTAGGCAAGTGAAGTCAATACAAACTCTCCATTTTCCGTTCTTCTGCTTGACTACAACTGTGTTGGACATCCATTGTGGGTACTGAACTTCTCTAATCACCCCCGATGCTAGGAGTTTTTCGACTTCAGCAATTACTGCTTCAGTGTGCTCAACTGAGAATCTTCGACTTTTCTGCACGATAGGCCGAGCGGTAGGGATGACGTAGAGTTTATGGCAAACGAAATCCAGATTCAACCCTGGAGTATCATATGCTGACCATGCGAATACCTCTATACTTTTCCTCAGCAAATCCAGTAGATGAAGTTTCTCATCAGCGCCTAGCGAGGTACCAATATGGAAGTACTTTTCTGGATCATCCTCGTTTACTAGGACTTTCTCTAAATCCTTTACTATCTTTTTTGCTGGGGCGCCTCCTACATCTTCCAAGACTGGTTGTTCGACTACTTCAATTATCTGTACTCGATTGCAAAGTTGTTTAGCTTTCATAGCTGCCATGAAGCAATGTTTTGACGCAACATCGTCCCTTGAGATCTGCTCTACTCCGTGTTCCGTTGGGAAGTGGATGAGCTGGTGGTAGGTTGAAGGGACCGCTTCCATTTGGTAAATCCAAGGACGACCGAGTATGGCATTGTAAGGAGAAGGTGTATTAATAACTAGAAATTCTATCTTCAGGGTCTTTGTCCCAGCCACAACTGGCAACACTATCTTGCCAAGTGGCCATTCAGGCTGTGAATTGAAGCCAACCAATGGAGCTGCCGTCGGGGTGAGGTGCTGCTCATAGAGACTGAGCTTCCTGAACAAGTCGTAATACAATATATCTGTTGTACTGCCCTGATCTACTAGGACTTGTTTTACGTCAAATTGTTTCCCAATTTCCACAATTATAATTAGTGCATTAGTATGTGGGTGTTGAATGCCTTCTAAATCCTTTCTAGTGAGCAGGCCCTACTAATATGACCTACTGAATTTGCACAGCTTTGGCAATTTCTTCTTTCAGTGCCTCTTCACGCTTTTGGGTAGTTGTTTCGTGGATTACATTTATTACCAACCGAGGGGGATGCTCAATGTTCTGTTATGGTGGAGGGTTCCCCTGTTCGGCCACCACTTTATCCTGATCAATGTAGTCTCGAAGGTGTCCAGCAGCTACCAAGTCTTTCAAGGGTTGCATCAGTGCTCTGTAATTCTGAGTCATATGCCCCCTGTCTTGGTGATAGGTGCATCTGAGCTTCTGATTGCGCCGAGCTAGATCTCCCAACATTTTTGACGGCCAAATAAAGAAGGGCTCTCTCTTGATCTTTTCCAAAATACGATAGATTGGTTCTTTGAATATGGTCACGATTGCTTCGTGAGATTTGGACTTGTCTACTTCATTCACCGTGAGTCCTCGATGTTCCCCTCGGTCCACTCTCTTCTTGTGCCAAGCTGTCTGTTCAGTTGATGCTACCTCGATGGGGATCTGGCCGTCTTTGAGGTGAGCGTATTGCTCAATCCTGGCATGCAAATCTTTCAGTGCGGTGGCCGGGCGCTTGGTAAGTGACTGTTTCAGCTTACTTTCCGGGCGCAGACTGTGTTTAAAAGACATCGCAACCATCTGTTTGCTGCAGACGTTTTCCTCCAGGTCATTATACTCTTCCTAATACCTCTTAGCATAATTGCGCAGCGTTTCTTCCTGTTCCTTTCAGAGCTCAAATAGTGTATCCGGCTCTTTCGGGATCTTAGTGTTGGAGACGAACTCGGCCAAGAACTCTTTAGAGAGCTGTTTCCAGTCGTAAATCAATCCAATGGGGAAATGATCGAACCATCGAAGTCTAGATTCTCCTAAGCTGGACGGGAAGACTTTGCACATCAGTGCTTCGTCTCGACTCCATAGGGACATCATCTGTCTATAATGGCTGATGTGCGTCAATGGGTCTGACTTCCCATCGTATGACGTGAACTTTGTGGGGGTGAATTTCTTGGGAGGACTTATGGCCTCAATTTCCGAGGAGAATGGAGAGGAGACGAGCCTATCCAACATTCGGTGCTCTCTCTGGTGGATGGTACGGTCAAGGTGATCTCGCCGTTACTCATTCTGCTTGTTGCCAATCAGCCAAGTACGAAGGTCTTGAGGAGGGTACTCTGTCTGCTGGCTAGCTGTCTTCTACCTTTTAGCCCTTCTCTGGCATAAGCCACAGGTGTGGCTGTTCGCCGCCTCACTTTGTACCAAGATTAGCTGGCTCTGTTGCCCATACTCATTTCTGGGAACCATTTTCATTGGTGGTTCTCGATGATGGGCTTCTCTGTTGTAGGCAAGAGGGCTCTGCATCAGTCCTCTTCTCCGTCGGGTCACCCATCACCCTTTTGAGTTGTGCTTTCAGCTCTTGTATCTCCATTCCCATGGAGTTTATGATTCGATCCCTGTAATCCTTCTCTAGAAGAAAGTGATGAGAAGAATCTCCAGCGAAGGGCAATCGATGCTCAACAGATTCGGGGGTCCGGTTGTTGTTTTCGGTTTGTTCTTCCAGGACTGTTGAAAGTGCCAAGCCTTTATCCTTTATCTTCTCCGTCTATGGAGTCTGTGCCGAAGGTGGGATGTCCTCAATCCCCATCGCCAAAATCAAGTGCAGAACTCAGAGACAAAGCAATCCACACTCACCGCACCAATTGTGCGTATCAAATACCGCACTAGATGATTGTGGATCGAAGCTCCGCACTTGATTGGATTGTCCAGGAATTGAGGCCCTGCAACAAGGAGCACCATCAGAGTTGCCCGGCCGGGGTTGGTCGAATAACCCCTCCGATGTGGGAATGAGTAATCGGAGAAGGAGGAAGGTGCTCTCTAAGTGTAGAGAGTTATGTTTCAGTGAGTAGGGTTTAGCTTAGATCAGTTACCTTCAATGTGAAGTCAATGTAGTTTATATAGAACTCTTTGCTTGTTGCCCAAGATGGTTTCATGGAGCTTTGGTGCTGCCAAGTTTCTTTTTAGCATTGCCCAAGGTGGGGGACCATCTGGTAGCTGACTAGGGGTTTATATACTCATTGTAACCATACTTGTAACAGATCACATTCCTCCTATCAACTGTTTCTGTGATTCTAGGGGGAGGGGACCAGCTGAGGTGGCAACTTGCACATGCATATACTCATAGCTTCCACGTTTCTCTAGTGTGTTCCTTTGGCTCAGCATTATTGTGCCTCAGCTCGGCCCTATATGGGATTGCTTGTAGAAATAGGTCGACCCAGTATGATATCTTTGTGTGGGCTTGGCCTCTTTTAGGTTCTATCCAAGGGTTAGGTGCTGCGGCTCGGCCCAGCCCAGCATCGTGGTTGGACTGACCTTTCTACCACAGGCTGGGCCCAAGTGCTTAAGGACTTGGGTGGATTGTTGACGATGTAATTGGGTTGATTTGACTGGCCCACTTGCTTATCCTGCTTCTCTGGTCTTGAGTCTAATGGATTGGGTTGGCCCAAGGCTTGGATCTGACCCATTTCATATTTAGCCCCTTCAATGACATACGTCAGTAGATCTGGTGGTGGGATTGGTAGTGCATGACAGTAATAGCAATGATGGTGGCAGTTGCAACATTTATATTGGTGGGAAAATTTTTAAAAAATATTTGAAAATAGAAATGATTCAATACGAATGATTCCTAGATTGCCTACCTGATAAAGCCAAAATTTTCTCTTATAACAAGAATCCAGCAAGCATTATATTTCAATGGAAACAAAGAACCAGCACTAATGCCCTACTATTCAGTAGTTTGCATGCTTGTCTTGCTAATCCTAATTTAATGTCAATAGAAAGTTTCAGGAAACAGAAAGTACCGCTTTTATCAATTTTTGGAACCACATGGGCAGAGTGCATTCCGACTTATTTGTCCACTTTTAGCCAAGTTCAACCGGGCAAGATCCAATTGTTGTTGAACCCATTAGCTTTTGTTATTATGTGAATATTTAGTTGTCCTTAACCCAAGCATGCCTTTGACATTTTAGATATACTCTAGTCTAACTGAATCCAAATGAATTTAAACAGGGTGCTAATTAAAATCACAGAAGACCATTTAAAAAAAAAAAAAAAAGAAGAGCCAGTCTTACGACAGTGCTTTTCAGCAATGGGAGGGAGGAAGGGAGAAGGAGGGAGGTTTCCCTTGTTTGGTAAGAAAGTTGAGTTGAGGGGACAAAAGAGAAAGGAGTGGGGATGCTCAATTTGCCAAGCCCATATTTTGTCATATGCCCATTTCTAAGCTGTTGAGAGAAAGGGAACAATCTCATGCCTCAAAATACAACTGTTAGGACCCTATTTGTTGTCAAATTCGGTGGACAAACTTGGGGTTTATTGAGTTGTAATTTTCCTTTGGTTTTTGTCTTCCCGCTCGAGCGGAGATTCCACCATCACAGTATTTTGGCTTGTCTGCAAAATATACTGAGTGGTGTGTTTTTACGCTCGAGCGTGGGATCTTATGCTCGAGCGTGAACCTTGGTTTGGGACACGCAATATAGAGTCCCAGCTCGAGCGTCCATTTCTACGCTCGAGTGGACCTCGCGATTTCAGATTCTATAAAACCTCAAGTTGCTCCAAATCTATGGTTACGTTTTCTAGATCTTCTTTAAGGGTTTTAGGGTTTTCTTTTGGGGATATTTTTCTGGTTTTCCTTGATTTTTGATTGAGTTTTGAACTCATGTTCTTATAAGCACACATCAAGGAGTTTGGTTGATCTTCCTTAAGAGTATTCTTCTTCGGTGGAATCCGAAGATTCAAGCACAGAGTAATCAAAGGAGTTTGATGCTGTGTGTAGTCATTGGTTTGAGAATGGATGTTGTGGATTCAACATTAGTCTAATTAATTCCGATACGAAGGTTGCGGTGAAAGATATACAGAAGATTTGAAGACAAATTGGAAGCGTTTGGGTAATTTGTTTGGTATCTTTGTAATCTTTCTTTCTTCAATAGTGGATTGATTTGTGGCTTTTTGCCTGTGGTTTTTTTTTTTTCACAATTGGAGGTGCTCCAATTGTGGTTTTTCCACGTAAAAATCGTTTGTGTCGATTTATTGTTTCGGAAACAACAATCTAAATCATATTCGTACATGCTTGATGATTTAGATTGGTAAGTTTTGTTGTTTGGGAATTAGTACAATTAGTTCTTGATCTAATCACAAATCACTTAAATTTTTTAATTGGTATCAAAGCGGGTCACCCTTTGTTTTTATCAAAACTATAAGAGTGTGATTTTGTGTGATTGGTGATATGGACTCAACCTGCGAAGTTAACTCGACCCATAGACCTCCGTTACTAGATGATACAAACTATTCTTATTAAAAAGCTCGTATGAGAGCGTTTTTAAAATCTATCGATGAGAAAGTTTGGCACTGTATGATCTATGGCTGGAGTGAACCTATTGTCACCATTGATAGTGTTGATATTCCCAAACCCCTTGATAAATGGGATGTATTCGACTATCAAAACTCAAGTTGGAACAGTAAGGCTCTCAATTCCCTTTTTTACTCTGTCACATCTGAAGAGTTTCGTCGTATTTGCACGTGTGAGGTAGTAAAAGAGGCTTGGGACATTCTTGAAACAATTCACGAGGGTATTACTTATGTTAAAAGGTCAAAACTTCAATGTCTCACCTTTTCCTTTGAAACTCTTTTTATGTGTGATGATGAGACGTTTGATGATTTTTATGCTAAACTTAGTGACATCGTGAATTCCTGTTTCACACTCGGTAAAAAAATCCCTGAAGCTAAGGTTGTTGGAAAAATTTTGAGGTCTTTACCCGAGAGGTTCCAATCAAAAGTGACAGCTATTGAGGAGGCTTAGAATGTTGATACCCTCAAGCTTGATCAGTTGGTTGGAAACTTGCAGACTTATGAAGCGCACCAGATTTCTAAGAAAAACACAAAAAGATAGTGTAACTTTCACTAGTGCTCATGAGACTGCAAAAACTCCTGAGACTGAGTTTGATCTAGAGTCCAAGATGATGGCTATATTTACTAAATAGTTCAAAAAAATTTTAAAGAAAAAGAAGCCTAATTTCAGGGACCCTATTTCAAAAGATAAGAGTAATGAAAAACCCGAAACTTTTCCACCAAAACTTGCTCCAAAAACTGAAAAGAAGATTGTGAAGGGGTAAGGGGTCAAGTGTTATGAATGTTAAGGGTTTGGACATATTGCTCTTGAATGTCCATCGAAAAAGAATCGGAAGAAAGTCTATACAGTGACTTGGGATGATGAAAGCGGGTCAGAGCAAGAACCCGAAGAAATCGAATCTGGTGAAGACGAAGATAGTGCTTTCATGGCATTCTGATCCATTTTCACTCAACCTCCTCTAAAGCCAGTGGAATTTGCTCGTGGTTAAGATTTAGACCGTGCTCCTACCTTTGATGAGAGTAATTATTTGTTTTCGGAAGATCAGAATGAGGCCTTTTCTGAGAGCTTACGATTCTGAGGGCTGGCAAGCCATTGAAGAGGATGTTGAAAGCACTGACAATCTAAGTAATCAAAGAGTTCTGACAACCATTCATGGAGCAATTTCTGATGAAGAACAGCAACGGGTTATTCACTGCACAAAGGCCAAAGATGCATGGGACATTCTGAGTCAATTTCATGAAAGATGAGAGTCATCTTCACCACCATCTATCTCCTTTCCTGCCTTAGTTGCTCGACTAGATGGGGTCTAGGAGAAAGAGGAGCAAAAAGAAGATAATAAAGCATTAGAAGACAATGATGAGATTGATGGTGATGATCTACAACAAGCTTATGAAAAGCTTTACGATGAATCTCTGAATCTGTCCAAGATTAATGACAAACTCACTCTCAAGCTCAAAGCATGTGAAAGTGAGAATGCCAAGCTAAGAGGAGAAATTGTAACAGCCAAGCAAAATGTCATCAAGATCTCTAATGACAGGCAAAACCTTTGTGGGAAACTTCTATCTTGTAAGACCGAAAGGAACGAACTTCTGAAAATATATGCCACATATGAAGAGAAGATTGAAAGCCTTGAGATGTCACAAGCTACGTTGGAAGAGATGGTTAGTCAAAAAGATGAAGAACTCAGAGATGCTAGAGCCACAATTGCCATGTGGAACAAAGGTTCCAAGTCATTAAAAGACATCATTGGGTCTCAACAAATGGGTTGTGACAAAAGTGGGCTAGGCTATGGTAATGTGACAGCTCATATGGGACAGGTCTCTACATCACATGACCTGAAGACTTAAGCAAAGGGAAAGCTGAAGGTGCACCAGGGTGATCCCTCTCTTCATCTTCCTAACTGGGGTAAGATCAACAAAAAGGAGGTAAAACCTATTTTTGTTTGTCATCGTTGTGGTAGGTATGGTCACATTCGTCCTTATTGCTTTAAGTTGTTTGGTAAGGTGTCTCAAAAGGGTGGAAATTCTAATACTTTTTGAGTTAGGAGACAACCTTACATGTCTAGGCGGAACACCAAGATTCATGAGGGTGTTCACAATGCTAAGACATTTACCAAGACCGCCAGTCCTGATTTTGTTAAGACCAAAAAGATATGGGTGAGAAAGGATGACTTGACTTGTTTTGTTGTTCACACTGCTCTAAAAACACGTGACTCACACATGTGGTACCTTGATAGTGGGTGCTCTCGTCACATGTCAGGTGACAAATCCTACTTTTCTTCCCTTGAAAAATATGAATAAGGAATTGTTACCTTTGGAGATGGTGGCACTTCTAGAGTCATTGGTAAGGGCTCTATAAGTGTGGCTGGTCTTCCCAAGCTCGAAAATGTATTACTTGTTGATGGACTTAAAGCAAATCTTTTGAGCATCAGTCAAATGTGTGATTCCCACCATGAAGTATTATTTTTAAAAAACAAATGTGAAATTTTAGATAAAAAGGGAAAATACTGTCATGCATGGGGTTCGCATATCTGATAACTGCTACGGGATTGTTACCACTAATGATCTCACTTGTTACTCAGCCAACATAAGTAACATTGATCTGTGGCATCAAAGATTAGGTCACATGAATTCAAAGACCTAACTAAGATAGCCAACAAAGAGCTTGTGAGAGGAGTACCTAAACTAGGTAAGAATCTGAACCATGTGTGTAGACCATGTCAACTTGGGAAGCAAACCCGTGCCCCTCATAAAAAGGTGAACAACTTTACAACCAAACGTCCTCTTGAATTAGTTCATATGGATCTTATGGGGTCCACTCGCACTGAAAGCATTTGAGGTAAAAGATACATTTTTTTAACCATTAATGATCTTACTCGTTTTTCATGGGTAAATTTTTTAAGAGAAAAATCTGATACGTTTGATGCTTTCCAGGCCTTAGTCCTTAAAATCCAAAATGAATAGGGTGTTTCTATTGGGTGTATCATAAGAATCCGAACTGATCATGGTCGTGAGTTTGAAAATAGTTCGTTCTCGAATTTTTGTGATATGCATGGAATTAAGCATGAATTTTCTGCATCGATTACTTCACAACAAAATGGAGTTGTTGAGAGGAAGAATAGAGTTGTTTAAGAGATGGCTAGGGTCATGCTCCTTAGTAAGAAAGTTCTTCCAAAGTTTTGGGCTGAAGCCTTAAATACTGTTATTTATGTCATAAATCGTGTGTATTTAAGGCCTGGCACTTTACAAACTCCATATGAATTGTGAAAGGGATTGAAACCTAATGTAAAATACTTCAAAACTTTTGGAAGTAAATGTTACATTTTTAAAGATAGAGAGCCTTTGGGCAAATTTGACTCCTGAAGTGATGAATGTATTTTTCTAGAGTATTCAACCATTAGTAGAGCTTTTCGTGTCTATAACGTGCGAACTTTATCTTTAATGGAATCAATCAATGTGGTTATCGATGAGACAAGTTCTCCTACTTCAGCGATAAATGAGGAAGAAAATGGTGAGTCTCCAATCCTCGATATTGAACCACAAAGTCAAAGAGAAGCTGAGGTCCAAGCACAAGAAGTTGAGACAGCACCAACTTCTCAGGTAAGTCAGAGTCCAAAGAGTGCACAAAGAGACACCACTTCTGAAGCTTCTGTCACCACAAGTCCAAAGTTCAAACCATCAACAAGGGTGAAACTGAATCATCCAGCTCAACAGGTGATTGGAAGTGTCTCGAATCGAATGAAAACCCGAAGACAAATTCGGGAGGAGGTATTTCATATACGTTATGTTTCATTAATTAAACCTAAGAATATAAAGAGGCCTTACTAGATGATAGTTGAGTCAATGCTATGCATGAAGAATTAGGTCAATTTGAAAGTAACAATGTTTAGACTCTTGTTCTCAGACCTAGAGACATGAATGTGATACGTACCAAGTAGATCTTTAAGAATAAATCTGATGAGAATGATACTGTGGTTAGAAATAAAGCTAGGTTGGTTGCTCAAGGCTATACACAAGTAGAGGGTGTTGACTATGATGAGACATTTGCCCCAGTTGCACGTCTCGAATCTATTCGTATTTTACTTGGTGTTGCATGCTTTCTTGGTTTCAAACTGTTTCAAATGGATGTGAAAAGTGCCTTTCTGAATGGGTACTTAAAAGAAGAGGCTTATGTTGAGCAACCAAAAGGGTTTGAGGACCCTAAATGTCCAAACCATATTTACAAGTTAGACAAGGCTTTGTATGGGTTGAAACAAGCCCCTTGGGCTTGGTATGATAGACTTGCTACCTTTCTTCTTGATAATGATTTTCAAAGGGGTAGCGTGGACAGACTTTATTTGTGAAACATACTAAGTCTCATATACTTGTTGCACAGATTTATGTTGATGATATTGTGTTTGGATCCACTTCTAATCATCTTGTAAAATACTTTTCGGATTGCATGACACATGAGTTTGAGATGAGCATAATGGGAATGTTGTCTTATTTCTTAGGTCTTCAAATTAAACAGTCTCCTTCGGGTATGTTTGTTTCTCAGACTAAGTATGCCACAAACCTTGTGTCAAAGTTTGGTCTTGAGTCAGCCAAACATGCACGCACTCCCATGAGCACCAGTCTTCACCTTTCCAAAGATTCCTCTGATACTGATGTTGATCCTACCCTTTATAAGAGTATGATAAGGAGTCTCTTGTATTTCACAGCCAGTCGTCCTAACATTGCATTTAGTGTAGGTGTTTGTGCCCGCTACAAAGCCTGTTCTAAAGAGTCTCATTTGATTGCTGTCAAACGCATCATTAAGTATGTGAATGGTACCTTGGGTTATGAGATTTGGTTCTCGACCGACACTACAGTTGAAATCAGTGGTTTTTCTAATGCCGACTGGGCAGGGTGCGCTGATGATTGTAAGAGCACATCTGGGGGGGTGTTTTTACCATGGGAATAATTTGGTTGCCTAGCATAGCAAAAAGCAAAATGCCATTTCTTTTTCGACAGTGGAGGCTGAGTACATTGCTGCAGGGAGTTGTTGTGCACAAATGTTGTGGATGAAGCAAATGCTTCATGATTATGGAATTGACCAGAACACTCTCACTCTTTTCTGTGATAACACAAGTGCCATTAACATTTCTAAAAATCCTGTCCAGCACTCTCGCACCAAATACATTGACATTCATCATCATTTTATCCGAGAGTTAGTAAAAGAAGGCCTTGTTGTTCTTGAACATATACCCACTGAGCATCAAAAAGCTGATATTTTTACAAAACCCCTTGATCTTCTTAGGTTTGAATTCCTTAGAAAGAACTTGGGTGTAGTGCTCAGTTACTAGGGTGTTACCTGTTACTTGAGGGGGTGTGAGTGATTGCTTTTATGTGTATTTGGGTGCTATAATCTCATTCTCATTGATTCCTATCATCCCTGCATTTAGACTCATATGAACACCTCTCATGCTGCTTGCTAGATTTCATTTTTCTTTGTTCATAGCTCATTCTGAATGCCCATGCTCATTGACTTCATAATCTCATTCTATACACATTCTTGAGATAAACTGTTGCAAGGGTTTCCGCACAAGTGATCAAAGTTCTCTATGGACCACTAACAGTGCATCTTTTACATTATTGAAGGAATTGACCTATACTAGTATATCATGGGTGATGTTGAGTCTCTTAACCATCTACCATCGTTTTTCACTTTCATGGTTCCTCCCTCAGTTCATTGCAGTCCGAGCATTAGGAAAAGGCTACCTCAAAGGCACCAACCAGGCCATCCTTTCTGATTTCATTCTTCTCTAGTTTGGTCTCCATACTCTTGAGCGTGCAAGCCACCAGTGAGTGCCCACAGAAAAGAAAAGTCACAAAATATTAAAAAAAAGAGGGACTCATTGATTGAGGAGAAGCCTCCGCGTTTACTCAAAAAATACCCCTTGATTCCTAGTGGTTTGACTTTTCTATATGATGTTTCGTTACTCTTGCCGGAGGTCCAGCCATCCAATTACTACGAGGATTAACTCTAGCTCTGTGGCTTCTCAAGGATTGCACACACACACATTCATTATGTGAGCTCTCATGTTTGCTTTTGAGTTGTGCATTCTCATGTAGCTTATGATTATTGATTAAATTTTATCTGATTTGCTCATGATTTTGTGGTTCATAATGTCAAAATTTGCAAGTTTGCAGGTTTCATGGTTTGTGGATTATCCCATCTTAGTGTCACATTCTTGCTGTTATGCTCACCTCTGTTTTGTTTCAAGTCACACTTTCCAGTACGAGTTGGTTTTATTTGCTCAGAAAAGGTATTTTGGTCATTGGTATTTTTTTTGTCCCCGCACAAGCGGAAACTCTTCCGCTCGAGCGTATATTTCATCTCTCCAGCATTTTTGCAGAGTTTTTCAAATTTCTGAGCGCTAGTTTTTGGCGCTCAAGCGTATGATTCCTTGCTCGAGCATAGCCACGCGTGTTCAGGAGTGCTAGAGCGTCCAAACTCTCGCTCGAGCGGACTGGTTTGATTTAAAAGCCCAACCCTTGACTCTTCAGTCCATTTTTTCCCCAAATTCTATCTCTCTCTCTCTCTCATAGGGTCCCTTTGGTGACTCTTTGATCGTCCTTCCTTGGGTTGTTGATTGGTGTGCTCCTCTTAGTTCCTTGTTTCTCTTACTCCATCATCATCTCAGGTATGATTCTATCTTCATCTGTCAATTTATTTTCTTTATTCGCTTTTGGTTGTCTTTGTTCATTCTTATCTTCATCATCTATACTTGTGAGTACTGTTGTAGAATGTGTGTCATCATTACTCCTGATTATGGTCT
Source organism: Camellia japonica (assembly GCA_030407325.1). Lineage (NCBI taxonomy): Eukaryota > Viridiplantae > Streptophyta > Magnoliopsida > Ericales > Theaceae > Camellia > Camellia japonica. Next base: position 71,764,358 of record JAPPVO010000019.1, on the reverse strand, counting down.
GTTGGTTTGGACATTTTTTGTATGCAATGTGATTATCGTTCATCATTCTCTTGAATCTGTGGTTGTGTGCTCTCATGAGTGATGAGATATTGAGTTGTGTATTTGGTATGATCACTGCCTTATGTTCTAGTGTTTTTTCATTATATCTATTTGGCCATTTGGTTATGGTCACTATGTTCTCATTAGCTACTCTATTCTGCATTCTAATATATTGTGATCTCATTGAGGGTTGATCATATTGATTTTCATACTGCTCTTGGCTATTTAATTTTGACAGATTTGACTTTGCTACTAATGGTTTGCTTGTGTGTTTTTGGTTTTGATTCTTGTCTTGGGTTGGGGAGTTTGTGGTTGTTTCTTTTGGGTAATCCTTGGTTTAGCCATGTCCACTTCTAAACGTAAGAAGTCAATTGCCTCTCGCCCCTTTTTTAATACAGACTGGTTTCCTTCGGTTGAAAAAGCCAAGTTGTTTAGAGAGTCCTACCCCTCTAGGACTGTTCATCTTGAACGCAATGTCCAGCCAAACACTTTTGAGTCCATCCACATTCGCCCTTTGTTTGATCCTTTGGGTAGGGATTTGGTTCTTTCTTTCTCGGGTCGTCAAAATCTTGAGTGGGCGCGGGAATTTTACTATAATATGGAGGGGATTGACGATGTTGGTCCTTCGTTCAAGACTTGGGTCAGGTCTAAGTCTATCACAATTACCCCTAACCTTATTCGTGAGCTATTAGGTATTGGTAAAGTCTTTCCTATTTATTATCCTTTCCCTGTTCGACCCACTTGTGATTTCAACGAGGTGGCCATTGCTTTATGTGGTACATCTCGTTCGTGGCTCCCGAGCTCTTTGATCAAACAAAATGAGCTCCTTCTCCAGTTTCATTTACTCAATCTCATTGTTTGTGCCAACATCATTGTGACCACCCACAGCTCCAAAATAAATCAGGAACAAGGTTTTGTCCTTTGTTGCATTGCTCACCACCGTTCTATCGACCTTGCCACCTTGATCATTCAAAATATTGGTCACTGTCTTTGAGCGAAATAACCTTGGTCTTCCTTACGGTTGCCTTATTAACCGGCTTCTCGCCAAATTTGAGGTTCCCTCTTTTGATGAGGATGACTTTGCTTCTCCTTCCTGGCCTTTCACCAAAAAGACTATCTCTCAGAGTCAATCTCATGTTAGGGGGGTCCCTTCTGGAGTCGGTAGTTCTGGTGCAGGTACAGGGGATGCTACTATGGCCAAGGAAGCCAAGTATGATGCTGCTGCTGCTGGTAAGGGGAAGTAGCTTCCTTCGGTTCATACTATCCGAGGCTAGCTACGTCAGTTCGAGCAGTCCATGGTTTCACATTTTGATCGCTTGGAGGGCCGGATGGATATCTTCGAGGCCCGACTTACTGATCTTGAGACTACCGCCGATGCTCGGCTCATAGCATTGGAGGCCTCATCCAGGCGCATTGAGGAGTTAGTAGCTCAGTCCTCCATTCATCTTTCCCAGATCCTGTCCCTCTTTCAGATGCAGCGACCTCTACAGCCACCAGCTCCGTGATATTTGTTTTCTTGGCTAGTATACTCTTTGCATTGTTTTTTTTTCTTGTTTTTGTTTTTTTTCACTTTTGTTTTCACTTATGTTTTCCTCCCGAACAAAAAGGGGGAGTATTTTTTGGATTTTGGGCATGGATATTGAGATATTTTTGATACATGGATATTGGGATACTTTTGACATTTGTTTAGATATATATTTGAATTCTATTTAGCTATATATTTGGTTATTTATCCAGTTCCACAGTTTTGGTTTGTATGGTTGTTTCCACAGGTGGATTGTTCAAGGATTAAGTGTTTCACATTCGCCTTCAGCTCTTGTGGTTTTGTTTTGTTTTGTTTTGTTTTGTTTTTTTGTTTTTTTTGTTTTCGTTAAAGTCCAAGTTGTTGATTGTGTTAGTTAGTGTGTTTAGTGGGTTTGTTTGTTAGGAAAATTGTTAGAAAAGTTTTGTCCGAGAATTAACAAAGAGGGAGATTGTTAGGACCCTACTTGTTGTCAAATTCCGTGGACAAACTTTGGGTTTATTGAGTTGTAATATTCCTTTGGTTTTTGCCTTCCCGCTCGAGCTGATATTCCACCATCACAGTATTTTGGCTTGTCTGCAAAATATACTAAGTGGTGTATTTTTACGCTCGAGCGTGGGATCTTATGCTCGAGCGTGAACCCTGGTTTGGAACACGAGATATAGAGTCCCCGCTCGAGCGTCCATTTCTACGCTCGAGCGGACCTCGCGATTTTAGATTCTATAAAACCTCAAGTTGCTCCAAATCTAGGGTTAAGTTTTCTAGATCTTCTTCAAGGGTTTTAGGGTTTTCTTTTGGGGATATTTTTCTGGTTTTCCTTGATGTTTGATTGAGTTTTGAACTCATGTTCTTATAAGCACATATCAAGGAGTTTGGTTGATCTTCTTTGAGAGTATTCTTCTTTGGTGGAATCCGAAGATTCAAGCACAGAGTAATCAAAGGAGTTTGATGCTGTGTGCAGTCGTTGGTTCGACAATGGATGTTGTGGATTCAACATCAGTCTAATCAATTCCGAGACGAAGATTGCGGTGAAAGATATACAGAAGATTTGAAGACAAATTGGAAGCGTTTGGGTAATTTGTTTGGTAACATTGTAATCTTTCTTTCTTCAGTAGTGGATTGATTTGTGGCGTTTCGCACGTGGTTTTTTTATCACAATTGGAGGTGCTTCAATTGTGGTTTTTCTATGTAAAAATCATTTGTGTCGATTTATTATTTCAGGAACAACAATCTAAATCACAGTCATACGTGCTTGATGATTTAGATTGGTAAGTTTTTTTGTTTGAAAATTGATACAATTAATTCTTAATCTAATCACGAATGACTTAAGTTTTTCAACAACGACGTTGGTTGCTGATTAAATTAAAAATTATATTCCATTGAGCATATTCAAAATTCAACGATAAGTCAAATCTTGCTAACTTAAAATGAAGATCCATTTCCAATCAATTTTCAGATTTAGTTGTTAAACCACTGAATGCGTTCAGTTTTAAGGACTTAATGCTCCATCAAATAAGGCCTAAGTTTCTTCTACTAGCGTATGAATTTTCTTGTCTATTGAGTACAAAAGTCACTTGGAGCAGCAATCCCAATAAAAATGAGAAAAGATGTGATGCACAGACCTCTACACATGCATACTGCACATTCTTAGCTAACTAGATAGAAAAAAAAAACAAAAAACAAAATAACAAAACAACAAAGTTTCACCTTTTTGTAAGTTGTACATACAATTTATTTATTTTACTTTTTTTTATATATATAAATAATTGTACATACAATTTATCAAACTTTCACATGCAACCAAAATGGAAGTCAAACAATATCCCCACCCCACACTGTACATACAATTTATTTATTTACTTATAAATAAATAATTGTACATACATATTTTGTGTGAGTTAGGAATGGCAATGGGACGGGGCGGGGCGGGGCTGGGGATCACACTCCCTATCCCCGATCCCCGATGGCAAAAACTCCCCCGTCCCCGGCCCCGATCCCCAACGGGAAAGCTATTATCGTCCCCATCTCCGTCCCCTAATGGGGATCAGGTTTCCCCGACCCCGATAATTCCCCGGCCAAAAAAAAAAAAACAGAAGCAACATCAACATAAATCATCATCAATAAAATCATCAAGCATCAACAGATCTCAGCTAACAAAATCATCAACAACAGATCTCAGATCTGTGTCATATAGAGAGAGAGAGGACGACAGAGGCGATGGTTTGGTGACTGTGACGAACGATGAAGGAGATTGGCAGCGATGGACGATGGAGGAGGTGGAGCGGCGATGCGAGGTGGACAAAGCTGTCTGCGATGGACAATGGAGGTGGTGGACGTGGATCGGCGGTGCGACGTGGACAGAGGTGGAAGAGAGACGCAAGAGTGAAGCGGCGGTGCGAGCTATACGGTGACTCCAGCGTCTTGGACTGTGGCGGTGGCTCCGCTAAGGAAGAGGAGATGTGTGAGAGAGTAGAGGGGAGAGGGAGAGAGAGAGAGAGAGAGAGAGAGAGAGAGAGACATATGAGGGTATATATGTGAATGAAGGATAGAGGGGGTAAAATAGTAATTTTACTTCGGGGGGAAACGGGGCTGGGGACGGGGACGGGGCTGGGGGCGGGCTAGGGCTGAAAAACGCATCCCCGTCCCTGGCCCAAAAATCACCGAGGATTTATTTTTGAATACCATCCAGGGCCCGTTGGTGGTATTTTTCGGGGAAAACCGCTCTAATCGGGGTCGAGGGAACGGGTCCCCGTCGGGCCGGTTTCAAATTGCCATCCCTAGTCTGATTGTATATAAATTGTTGTAAATAATATATTTTAGATAATTTTTTTATTAATTTATTAAATAATAAAATAATAATAAATGGGGAATCAATTAGGGCCGCAGTACACCACTTTCATCAACTTTCGGCTGGCCACCAACCCCTCCGTTCTTTTCCTTTATTTTATTTTAATTGTTATCTTGCAGGTTCATGGATAATGAATTAGCACATGAGGATGGTATTGCATTGTTGATGCATTAGGATATTTCAAGAGTTTGATGGTAAATAAACGAAGAAGAGCACTTATGATTAAAAAGGGACATTTAATCATGATTGATTGTCTAAACTAATTAGCTTATCTGATCTGATTCAAGAGGTTCTAAGTTCCATTCTTGATGGAAGCATTTCTACCAAAATATTTTTTTGGAGAAAAGAAGTCAATCCAATTGTACCAAGCCTTGATGTACTTTATAGAATTTCATGGTTGTATGTGTTGGAAAGTGAAGACAATGTATATGTGCAAGATGATGAAGTTTGCTGGAAAGAAATGGAAAAGGAAATGAGTGGACGACAATTGTGAGTGCAGGGCCATCATCCACTTCAAAGACACCATCATCATGATGGCATTCCTGCCTATAAATTGTGAAGAGTTTGCAGGGGAGCTCGGGCGGAGAGAGCTAGAGAGCAGATAGTCTAGTTCACATTTCTTTCTTTCTTTCAATCTGTGTATTTAGCTACAATAAGGTGATTGAAGCCACAATAATTGTTTGATTTTTGTCAATTATTCTTCATAGTTTTAATATAAGATTTTATTTTATTGGTTATTTTATTTGGAAAAATATTTTATTTGCATGATTATTTGATTTATCGTTAATTTCGGGTATGGTGAATGCTTAGAATTTCCTGCGAATTAAATTACAAGTTTTGACATGTTAAACCAATCAAGTTTTTATGAAATCATTTTTTGTAAAATATTTTTAATGAACTGAAAATTGTTAAACTTTCCGATTGGGTTCAACTTTCGCATGAATCTCAATTGAGTTATAATGTTAGAATTTTTGGCAAACACCATTCAACTTGTTGGAAGTGTTTCTCACAACCTTAATCTTATTAAAACTTTTATAAACAATCATATTAAATTTCCTGTGACCAAATCAATCTCTGCATCAACTAAAATTTCATAAACTCTTTAAACTTGTGCAATAAATCCCTGTGGAAATGACCTTGGGACTTCCGAGAATTACTATGCTTGATGATGATATTTCCCTACTGTTTGCACCGATTTTCGTAAATTTCCTATCGACAGGTGGATCAAGTCAATTGACGACATGTGGCTAAGTTCAGGTTGGATAGTTGGCATCAGAAAACAAGGGTCATCAGGGTTTGTGAGTATAGGTTAACATTGGATGGTGGAGTAGTTACTGGCATTGATTATGCACTTAGTGGATTCAAGAGGAAGCATGAACAAAGTGGGAGTATTTCCCTGTCGAGGGAAGGTTAGAAGGGCTTGTAGGTACGTGATAACTTGAAGAAGGGGCAATTCAACAAATAGAAGTGAAGGTCTAATGTGATTGGAAGGCCTAGAAGCTAGGAAGCAGTTGCAGCAGTTGCAGATTGAGGAGATCATGGGGGCTTGGGAAAGAATAAGTATAAAGGCCAGAAATTTGCAGAGAGAGGGGACATCAACAACAATACAACAAGTTAGTTCTATCTTAGGAGTAGCTTTATCTAAATTTAGGAGTAGTTTCTCTCTATAATTTGTAATCTTTGTAAACATTTGGTGGATTCATCTTGAAATCATCTGTAGTTTGCTTAGTTTGCTTTGTTTACCTTGTTTGATCTGATTGATTGTAACTTTTGTTCCAAAGAAGTCCTTATACTTTCAAGGCATTTGAATGAAAAACACAGTCGCTTGATTGATTGTTTAGTCAAAATTGTTGTTTAATTCCTGTCGATTAGGAGTTATCATAATTTTTACTAATGCTTGGGAATCCAATTGCAGTGAACAATAAAAATTGACAAGCATATATTAAAAACCTAATAATTATCCATTACATGATAACCATCAAGAAAATATTTGTTAACAACAAATACAACCATCTATTACATGATAACCATCCAAAAACATCAACAAAAACAACCACCCATTATATGATCATCATCCAAACGCATACTAAAAATTAATTTAGTAAAAAAATACAAAATAAAAAATGTAAAAGATTTATCATTTTTATACATTTTATCTTTTGGTGGGTAAAATAATTCTTAAAAATTCAATAATAATTTTTTGACATTTATTTTTATCAAACTAGTTTATATTTGATCAAATTGACGACTTTGCCCTTGAAATGGAGCAATGGTGTCTTTAATTGTCCTTATTTGGAACGAGATTTAAAATTTAGGATTAAAAGTATCACAATTGAAAAGTCAAGGATCAAAGTAACACAAGCTCCAAACTATCGGGACTGTTAGTGTAATTTGCCCTTTTGAAACAACTGGAGATAATTGGAGCTAATTTTCCATGTTCATAGGCATTTTTAGAAGGAAAAAAAATTGTAACAATTATTCTAATAGATGTTCGCTTTATATATTAGTATATATATAAATATTTGTATAATATATTCAAAGTAAAAATAAGCAAAAATTTCCTGGAAAATATGGCAAGAGCGGAGAGAAAAGTGAAAGTAACATGTGGCTTGCATATGCTGAATAACTGGACACTTTATATATAGTGGCCATATTTACTTCATTGATCTCAATACAATACAATACATCTTCCACCTGTTAGGTTTAGCATGACCATGAATAGATCAATGCAACCTATTACAATTCTTTTCTTCCTTCTTGTCTTTCTCACCATAACGTCCATTCATTTTAGCTTATGCAATGAAAACCATGATGCGGTCATGTGCATGGAGAGTGCGAGACAAGCTCTTTCTGCCTTCAAGCAAGACCTAGTAGATCCTTTAAACCGATTCTATTCTTGGAAAGTCGAAGATGATTGCTGCAAGTGGGAAGGAGTTGTTTGCAACAACTTAACTGGCCATGTCCTCGAGCTCTATCTTCAAAATCCTAATACTTGATTTGATTTTGATTATGAGCTTAATGACTATTGGTTGAAGAAGTCAGCATTTAGAGGTGAAATCAATCCTTCTTTGCTGAATTTGAAGTACCTCAAGCACTTGGATCTAAGTCTGAATGATTTTGGAGGAATGGCAATCCCATCCTTCATTGGATCTCTGGCCAGTTTGTGATATCTTAACTTGTCTGAAGCAGGATTTGCAAGAACAATTCCCCATCAACTTGGAAATCTGTCAAGTTTACATTTTTTGAGTCTTAAAAATTTTCTCTTGATGGATGTTGAGAACCTTCAATGGCTTCTTGGTCTTTCCCACTTGGAACACCTTGACCTAAGCTATGTGAACCTTACCAAGGCTCCCAACTGGCTGCAAGTAATTAATGAACTCCCTTCTTTAGTAGAGTTACGATTGTCTGGTTGCAAACTTGATCGCATTCCCCCTCTACTCGGTGTTAATTTTACATCTCTTGTTGTACTAGATCTTCCTAGAAACTTCTTTAACTCTTTAATACCTAGGTGGATCTTTAGCCTTACTAGCCTCGTTTCTCTTGATCTAAGCGGGGAGTTTTTTGTAGGAAGGCTTGAAGGTTTTAGAGAAAATGGATTTGAAGGTCCATTTACTAAGGTTTTTCAAAACATGACCAGTCTTGAATATCTTGATCTATCGCATAATGAACTTGAGGGTCCATTTCCTGTGCTTTTGTCAAACATGACCAGTTTTCAACATCTTGATCTATCAAGTAATATACTAGAGGGAAGGCTACCAAGATTCTTAGGAATTCTTGACAACTTGAGTTTTATTGATATGTCATCTAACAACTTTAGTGGGGAATTACTTATAAGTTCATCTAAATGTGCAGTATATGCTTTGGAGACATTGTCCTTCTTTGGGAATCATCTTTTTGGTCATTTACCTGATGAACTTGACCAATTTAAAATTTTGTGATACCTTAGTCTCTCATCTAATTTGTTTTTAGGTTCCATTCCAGACACTATAGGAAGATTGGCATCCTTAGAATATTTGGATGTAAGAAGAAATCAACTAAATGGAACTCTTCCCCAAAGTTTTGGACACCTTTCAAAGTTACAACAATTTGATGTGTTTAATAATTTGTTCGAAGACATTGTGTCTGAAATTCACTTCACCAATCTCATCAATCTGAGCACAATATATGCCTCTGGAAACCGGTTGGCTTTATAGGTGAGTCTTGACTGGCACCCTCCATTTCAACTTGTAAATGTGGAACTTGCTTTGTGGCATTTGGGCCCAAAGTTTCCCATATGGCTCCAATCACAGAAGGACCTTGCGATTCTTGACCTGTCCTACACTGGAATCTTAGATGAGATACAAATTTGGTTTTGGAACTTCTCTTCCTCGCCTTTTTCTGTAGATCTCTCGCACAACCAAATCCATGGTGATATTCCGTATCTTTTCCTTGCTTCTACAGTCCAATATATTTACTTAGAATCCAACCATTTTAGCAGTCAATTACCTCGTATTTATTCCAATTTGGTTGATCTTGATCTTTCCAACAATTCATTTTTTGGGGATATCTCCCATTTCCTATGTGATATGAAGGATGAACAAAAACATCTGCAATTTCTTGATTTAGGAGAAAACCTTCTGTTAGGTGAAATTGCTAATTGCTGGATGGGTTGGCAATCACTAAAAGTCATAGAAATGGGAAACAACAATCTAACAGGGAATATCCCAAAATCTATTGGGCTTTTAGGAGGTTTGGAATCGTTACATTTGCGCAACAACCATCTCTCTGTAGAAATTTCTTCGTCTTTGCAGAATTGGACAAATTTACGGGTGGTTGACCTCAGTGAGAATGCATTTCAAGGAAGCATACCCATATGAATGGCAGAATGGCTACCAGATTTGATTGTTCTTACCCTTCGTTCAAATAAGTTAGATAGCGTAATATCTTCAGAACTTTGTCACCTCTCCTCTCTTCAAGTCTTGGATCTTGCTAACAACAATTTGTCTGGAGCAATACCACGGTGTATCAACAAATTTATTGCCATGTCCTTAAATCCAAATGAAAATGCCATGAATGCTTCTCCTTCTGCTGTTGCTATTGTTGCTTCTGCTCCCATTGGTAGATTAGATTTCACAGAGAATGAAGTTTTGGTGACAAAAGGAAGAATATATCAATATGACAAGACTCTTCCTCTTGTGACTAGCTTGGACCTTTCGAACAACAATATATTTGGAAAGATCCCCGAGGAACTAACTAGTCTCCAAGGATTGCGTTTTCTAAATTTGTCTGGAAATCATATTACTGGTGTGATTCCAAAGAACATAGGTAACATGGGGTTGCTGGAATCTCTTGATGTATCCAAAAACCAACTCTGTGGTGAAATTCCTCCAAGCATGTCAAGTTTGAATTTTTTAAGTTACTTGAATTTGTCTTATAATAACTTGTCAGGAAAAATTCCATCCTCCAGAGCTTCCATGCTTCTATTTGTGGACCTTCACTCACAAATAATTGTAGCGATAATAGAAAAACACCTGAGGGGAATGAAGGAAATAGTGAGTGGATTGGTTTTATGTGTTTATGGCTTTAGGATTTGCAGTTGGTTTTTGGGGCGTCTCTGCTCCTATATTGTTCATTATGTCATGGAGGTATGCATATTTTCAATTTCTAGATAATGTTTGGACTAGACTTGTGTTGCTATAAGTGAGTAAGTGTGTTTAGATTGTACAACTCATGTAGATGTCTTCTATTTGCATCTTCTTAATATCATGAATAAATGCACTTTCGTGGAATGTATTCTTTATGCATAAAGTTCTTGTGATTTTATAATGATATTTTACATATCATGGTTAAAGTTTTTGTCAATAAGTAGCTTATGATTCTGTGTAAAATGAAAAGTGTGTGAGAATCATTTGAAAGTCGAAAAACTTCTAAAAAAAAAATTGCTTTAAATTTGGAAACTATAGCAAATTTAGAGCCGAACCATGGAGTAGTTTTCCCCTTAAACCCCAAATACAATTAAAATTGAAATGTGTATATATAACTTCTACACTTTTACATAAAACTTTGTTTTGAACTTGCTTTCAATCAGAATATCTTAAAAGAGTATGCCATAGAACATAATTTATCCTATACTTGTCATATATATATAATCTTCAAACAGTTGATCTTTTAATTATGAATTTGTAGTTCAAGAAATTGAAAAAACTTCTTGTCAATTATTCAGTTTCATTCTTAACAGATTGAGATGGAAATTAAGATATCTATTGCCCTTTGTTTGCATAATATTGCCCTTTCTGGAGAGGACAACCTTGGTAGGAGTTGTTGTCAAAACAGTGCCACCAAAGCTTGTGCCATAAGGATCCTGCAAACACATACGACTACTGTCAACGACATACTCTACTAACATATTACTATGCTAAATGTCAAAACAAGTAATAAAACTTTCGTATTTGAAGCGAGACCCAGTAGAATAAATATGGTAGGCATAATGGTAATTTACATAAAATTCAACCCACATCAATATATCACTATGGAGTTACATGAATACAAAATTCGGACCAACATTACTCTTTTCAATTAGTCCACTCTTTAACTCAGGAATCAACTAAAATAAAAACAAGATTGATGCAAATAGATTGTATGAACCCAATGTTAATTAGGGAAATAATAGGGTAAACTATCAATAGGTCCTAATAGTTGGACTTAATTCCCATAAAGTCCTATTGAAAATAAGTTCTAGTAAAATCGTCGCTAAAAATAATTTTTTGTAACGATTTTTTGCATGTCGCTAAAAATTGACAATTAGTGACTTTTTTTTGTCACAATTTTTATAAATTGTCACTAAAACTTACAATTAGTGACTTTTTTTAGACAAAATTTTCAAACTATCATTGAAAGTTGAAAATTAGTGACTTTTTATTGACGATTTTTTTAACTGTTGCTAAAAGTTATAATTAGTAACATTTTTTTGTGACAAAATTTTCAAACTATCACTGAAAGTTGAAAATTAATGAGTTTTTTGTGACGATTTTTTTAAACTGTCGCTAAAACTTATAATTAGTAACATTTTTTTGTGACAAAATTTTCAAACTGTCATTGAAAATTAACAAGTAGTGACGTTTCTTAATAGTGTTTGATGAAAAACGATATTAATTATCATAAGGCCTATTGGACAATAAGTCTACCTATTGTTAGAACTTCCACATAAGTCTCCCAAAATAATATCCATCCCAACGTCAAATTGTATGCAAGTCAACAAGAGTCAAATGCATATATAATTCAGATGTACGTAATAAAAATACCATTTTATGTTCTTTTGAGAGTATAGATAATTTATTCGATAAAATCATATTCTCAACTTGTTAAATACTCTAAAAATTTCAAATTTGACATTCACAAATTATCTCTATCTCTACTACTTTAAAAAGTACGAAGATACCTAAATGTTTTCTACTTTTTTAAAATTTCAAAAATGCCCCTCTATTTATCAACGAGTTGCTTAAGTTAAAGGGACGATTCGTAATCGGCACTATTGATACAACTATTATCAACAATTGCAATGTTTAGTGAAGAAGTTTCCAATTGCAATCATACATTTTCCACAAATTGCAAAAACCTTAAAAGCGGAAGACACCGACTCTGAAATTTGAGACAGAGACAATTAAAGAATTGTTTTTATCCCAGAATTTTTTAAATGAGAATTGAGATGAAGCTTTGATACCAGGTGCACTTTTTTTATTTTGGAAACTTTTTTGTTCTTTTGGATGGATTTTGATGTTAATCAGAATTTTGTTCGAACCTTTTTTTTTTTTTTTCAAGTTTGTTAGCATGATAGTGATGGAACTATAAGAAATTTAATTTTTCTATACAACTCATATTAACATTAACACAGTAATTTTAATTTTAATTTCTTACAAAAAAAACATAGAAATACTTGAGAAAATTTAGTTTCGTTCGTGCAAAAGGCTACCTATAATTAAAATTTCAAATTACATCTATGTTTTTCTTGAAAATTTTTTGGTCTAATAAATGTAAGTCTAAATAATGAACTGAACGTTTTTGAACTGTTAATAAGTTTTTTGCTGGAACACTTATGGTTAAGCTTAATATAAAGTTTGATGGTATGTATGAGATGTATGAGCATGTCATTGAATTGTCTAACTTGACTGCTCGATTAAAGAACTTAAGAATATTTGTGAATGTGTTTGTTTTCATGCAATTTATTTTGAATTATTTATCTCTTCAGTATGGGTCATTTATATTAACTATAATTGTATGAATAGTAAGTAGAAAGTTCGTAAATTGACTAATATATTTATTTAAAAAGAGACAAAACTTAAATAATTGAGATACCATTTATTGATCTTGTAATTCAAGGAGCCAAAAAGAAAGGGAGAATGCCTAGAAAAGGATATAAAGAAATGACCACATAAAGAAAAGGAGTCTGCTCAAGATTTTCAGTCTCATAAGAAAGAAAATGGCTACTCATGTCTTTAATACGGTGTAAGATTATTTTCAAACCAATTATGTTAAAACTCCAATTGAAATTATTGGGTTTTATCATTTATTTTTTGGGCATTGATCATTATTTAGACTGTGTTCAAAAAATTTATGTTCATTCTAATTAAATATATATATATATATATATATATTAATTTGTCTAAACTTAATTAGCCTTGATGGTTATTTTCAAAATTTAGAATAAAAATTTAATTTATTGAAAATATCTCTTTTGCTAATTTTGGTATTATTTATGATGGTTTGTATAAATTAAAATTTAATGATTTCTTAAAAGTTTAATTTATCTTGCATCATTATGTTGGTCCTAAATATAGCTTGATAAATGAAAACTCCTCAAACTTGTGACATAAAAGATTGTACTATTTTTCTGAAAAAAAAAAAAAAAAAGTTATAAAGACTAGTAAAGATGAGATTCTTTTGAATTTAGATTTTATTGCTTTTAGTGGGAGTGTAGGTTACATTAAGAAAAAGCAATTCAATCACATTAAGTAAAGTGTCACAAGATATACAAGGTTTCTTCATATTACCCAAATAGGCATTAATGTGCCCTTTTGACACTTCATGTTTAATAAATAAAGTTATTTTATCACTTTTATAGATAAATTTTCACTATGATTTTATTTATTTATTACATATATAACAGATATCTAGTGAATGAATACCATTGAGGTGTACATTGTTAAGAAAGAAAAGCAATTAAACAAAAATGAGAAAAACATAAAGATAGTGCAAAGTACAAGTCTATTTGCTGAACTCTATGAAAGACATAATGCCTCAGCAAAATGATGTAGCTGAGAAACATTATTATACTCTAATGAATATGACTAAAAGTATGTTAAATAATTTCTAAATACCCATAACATTGTGGTCGTTATGATCTATTGTTTTCATATAGAATCGGGTTCCTAGTAAGACAGTTCCAAACACTCACTTTGAACTGTGAACAAGAAGGAAACCGAACTTAAGACACCTACATGTTTGGGGTTGTCTACAAAATTAGCATTATTGATCCACATGAAAAGAAATTGGATTTTAGAATAATCAGTTGTTATTTTGTAGATTATCTTAAAAATTCAAAGGGTATTAGTTTTACTCTCTTGGCCATAGTACAAGAATTGCAGAAACCGATAATATCAAATTTAATAAAATGGTCAAATCAGTGGGAGTGATAAATCATGAAATGTGATTATTCAATAAGTTTGGGTATAAGTATCATTATTCATAATTTGAAGGCAATTGTCGTTCCTATAGTTGTTAAACAACTTAATGTCTTGGAACAACAAATGAATAATCAATTACTCCGTAATATAATTATCACCAATGAAAAGTTGTAGAAGAACCACAAGAAATAATATTAAGAAGATCTCATAAGGTGTAACAACCCCGACCCATGATTAACATTAATCCATAATTAATTATGCTTGATTAAAATTAAGACAAAATTCTGAATTAATATGCATGTGTGCCTTGCATTATAATGTTTATATCCGTTCAGCATAGGAAGATCTGTTCGAGTTTTGATTTCGAATTGCGAATTGAAAGCCCTATCGGCGACCGATTCAGAAATTGACTTGTGTTATATGTTAATTAGGATTTATGGAATTTTATGGTAGGTTTAATTAAAATTTGATTTGGAACAATTAAATTAGAATAAATGATATTGAATTACTTTAGCTAGAGTTATTTACACTCTTGCCATTGAGTGGGCTCTCTCAAGTCCATGTCTCTTATGACTATTACATGTTTGTCACCATTATGTTCCATTCCCTTGGTCAAAAAAACATGGGAGAGAGAAAGAGAGAGTTGGAAGAAACTTTGTTCAACAAGAGAATTTGCTTGAGACTTAGGGGAAATTGAAGGAGAATTTCATAATTGAGCTATCACACTTGGAATTCAAGATTTACGGTATTAAAATCACCCTCTTGATTGTGAATTTAAGTTGTTCATTGCATGGTTCATGGGAAAAATGAGAGGCTAAGTCAAGAAATAGCCTAGAGGAGTAGATTTGAGAGTTAAACTATCCATGCATGTACGTATCTTTGAACCTTGAAGTTGTTTTCATGAAATTCTTACATGCATGGTCATATCATGGTTATACTTTAGAAACTCATCATGATTTTAAGCCGAATCTTGCATTTGATCAAGCTTTGGAAATTTGGAGTTCATGAGAACTCATGCATATTATGTTTTTGAATTGTTCATAAAACTTACATTGAAATTGTGTTCAATTGGCGTACTTTTGAGCTTTGATTTTATGAAATGACCTTCAAAAGATGTTATATTATGAGTTTCTAATTGTTTTCCGAAAAATTTGTCCCAGAAAAATCAAGTTTGAAGCTTTAAAGGTTGAGTTTTGTGCGTGAAGATCAATATGGAAATTCCATAAATTTGATCCACGCTCGAGCGGGTGACTTCACGCTCGAGCGTGCACTCTGAGTACATGTACTTCTGCTCGAGTGACGAGAGTTGCGCTCAGGCGTGAAATGCATATACCCAAAAGTTCTTATGTTTTGCAGTCCGCTCGAGCGAGAGAATTCACGCTCGAGCGTAGGTCTAAGTCTCATGCTCGAGCGGGGATCGAGCGTCCGTCGAGCGTGAAATTCATGCATCCAGTACTTTTGTCTAGTTGCAGTCCGCTCGAGCGAGGAAATTCCCGCTCGAGCGAGCCTTCATGTCTTGCATGTCCGCTTGAGCGGGGAAAGCCACGCTCAAGCGGGGACCCCATTTTCAGCAAAATTTGAGAAAATGTTTTCAAGTGCATTACTGCATCCTTTTTCCATCCTAGGAACTCCTAGGCCATGATTAAAACACCATAATGAGGTTAATGGCTAAACACACAGTAAGAACAAACAGAGTAAGTTATGTATAACTCGAGCGTGTGTTTCAAGTGGGTAATTGTATGTGTATTCGTGTAGGTCGCGCGCCTCAGGATAAGTGAAGTGCCCTTTTGCCATCTAGTTGGGGCGACCAATTGTTTGTGAGTAATAACTCTGTAAAGTTATGTTTCACTTTAATTATTTTCTAATGATAAGAAATGACAAGTTCCCTGAAATGCTATGTTTTGTATGAATGAATGATTGTCCAAATTTTCTTTGAACGTAATTGTGGTATCCGTGGCACAGGCCCTCGCCCGGGGGAAACAATATCGTGGCATAGGCCCTTGCCCGGGGGAAACAATACCGTGGCACAGGCCCTCGCCCGGGGGAAATAATACCGTGGCACAGGCCCTCGCCCAGGGGAAACAATACCGTGGCATAGGCCTCGCCCGGGGGAAATAATACCGTGGCACAGGCCCTCGCCCGAGGGAAACAATACCGTGGCACAGGCCCTCGCCTGGGGGAAACAATATCGTGGCCTATGTATGAGATATGTTACCCGGTACAGGAGGTTCCTTCATGGAACTTGATAAGCGTGACCCAAGAGACATGTTTGTGCTAAGGGATGTGCTACACATGATTTGAATATGGACATAATTATGATTCTGTTCTGTAATGAGATTTGAAATATGTTATGGGCATCATTCATTAAAGTCTTTACTCTGTTATCATTCATTGGGCTTTAGCTCACTCTTTATATTATGTATGTAGGTGAGCGAGCACGAGATCAGGCCCAGAGTTGATGGCCTACACTTCCGTTTTGTCAGCCAACCATTGCGCCTCCCGAGGAGGTTCCGTTTGAAGTCAAGTTTCATGGCTGTTTTTAGTTATTATGTTAGGCTATGTTATACTATGTTTTTGTTGGGCAAAGTGTTTGGTAATGTGTACCTGGAAGTGATGTGTAAAGTTTGTTTTACTATTATAAAAAGTTTTAAGTTACCTGCTCCATGTATGTCAGCACAACTCTATGGACTATGTATGTCTCGATTAATTGCCTCTGCGGCCCTTGTTATATGCCATTATGCCAAGAGGCCTTTGGTAATCCAAGGATTACTGGCCGGTTACGATGCTAAACCTATAGGGGCAGGTTTGGGTCGTGACAGAGTGGTATCAGAGCACGTGTTCTACCGTACACACGAGTCCATATGAGCTTAGGATGTCCTAGTAAGAATTAGGGACATTCCATCTGCATGTGTGAGTGCGTGGTAATCTAAATGGATGAGTGATCTAAATGTGAATCTAAGTAAATAAATTGAAAGAAGCAAATGAGAATATTCCTATGTTTATTATCATCTGGTGTCTTTATAGCAACATGGAGAATGCGAGGGGAAATGATGTAAGTGAATCTTTAGAGGCTCGCATGAGCCGAATGGAACAAATGCTTGTAGCATTAACAGAAGCTATGACACAACAACAAAGACAACAACCTCTACCTCCTCCGCCTCCACCAGTGCTAGCCGAACAGGACAACAATGACATCGTCAACTTGACTCAGAAATTTATGAAAATGAAGTCGCCGACCTTCTTGGGTGGTATCGAACCATTGAAGGCAGAAACTTGGTTATTAGAAATGGAAAAGCTATTCGAAGTGTTTCCTTGTTCTGCAACTCAGAAAGTCCTTTTGGCCACGTATACCTTAAAGGATGAAGCCCGGAGATGATGGCTGTTGATTCGAAATAACAATAGGGACATGACGTGGGCACAATTCAACGAGATGTTCTACAACAAGTACTTTCCCCAATGTTTCAGGGACCGAAAAGTTTCAGAATTTCAAGAACTCAAACAAGGCAGAATGTCTGTGGCCGAATATGAAGCTAAGTTTACTGAACTTGCTCGTTTTGCTCCACACATGGTAGACACTGATTACAAGAAAGCATGAAAGTTTGAGGGAGGACTGGACCTAGAGATATTTGATCGAGTGGGTGTTGTAAAACTTCCTACTTATGTGGAGGTACTTGACAGAGCATTAATGGCAGAAGCTACAATAGCAGCAAAGAAACAAACTACAAATCCACCAACTGAATGGAAAGGCAAGAGGACCGGGTTTAATTTTCGACGGGCCCGATCATTTTTGAAGAAGCGGAACACAGGATCCTCTGGCAGTTCCAGTCAGAGTAGTGGGTCCATACTGATTTGTGCAGATTGTGGCAGGAGACGTATGGGAGTATGCCATCGTGTGTCAGGTGCTTGTTACCGGTGTGGCAAAGTGGGCCATATGATGAAAGACTGTCCAGTAGGATCCAGGGATATCAATCGCCCTGCAGCAAGTTCAGCTGGGTCTGTTTCAGTGGCCAAATCAAACGTCAGAACTAACGCCAGGGGTAACAATGGAAATGAAACGTTGAGACAAGGGAGAGTATTCGCCTTAGTGCCTATCGATGTACAAAACACTAAATCAGTAGTGTCAGGTATCATTTTTATTTGTACTCATAACGCATATGTACTGATTGATTCCGGTTCTACACATTCATTTATATCGCATGCTTTTTCTCGGAAATTAACAAGACCCCTAGAACTTATGAACTGTGTGTTATCTGTAACTACACCGTCTGGGGGTTCCATGATATGTGCCTATGTATATCCAGCATCTGATCTTATAATTGGCGAAATGACATTGTATGTTGATTTAGTACCCTTGAACATCAATTATTTTGATTGTATTCTGGGTATAGATTGGTTGACTAAATACTGTGCCACCATTGATTGTGTGAATAAATCTGTCATATTTCATCCACCCGGTATGCCCAAGTTTACTTTCACAGAAAATGAAATAGTCCCTCCGCCATACTTGATGTCCTTTTATGAAAGCGAAAAGGCTGTTAAGAAAAGGGTGTCGGGGTTATTTGTGTAGCATGTTGACTGTGCCTTCGGATAGTGCCAGTGTTGAAACTATTCTTGTAGTTTGTGACTTTCCTGATGTGTTTCCCAATGATCTACCCGGGGATTTAGTTGATAGGGAAATTGAGTTTACCATTGATGTAATGCCCGGAACACAACCCGTCTCCAAGACTCCGTATAGGATGTCGACTTCGGAATTGAAGGAACTAAAAGTCCAACTTCAAGAACTCTTAGACAAGAAATTCATTTGCCCAAGTACTTCACCTTGGGGTGCTCCAGTGTTATTTGTCAAAAAGAAAGATGGGTCTTTGAGGCTATGTATTGACTACCGAGAATTGAACAAAGTGACCATTAAGAACAAATATCCATTACCCCGAATACATGATTTGTTTGATCAACTCCAAGGAGCGAAAGTGTTCTCTAAAATTGATCTTAGGTCCGGTTATCATCAGTTAAAGGTTAAAGCAGAAGACGTAGAGAAAACCACATTCAGAACTAGATATGGACATTATGAATTTTTGGTAATGCCTTTTGGAGTAACAAATGCACCTGGAGCTTTTATGGACCTAATGAATAGGGTTTTCAAACACTATCTCGATGAATTCATTGATGTGTTTATTGATGACATTTTGATCTATTCCAAAAATAGGGAAGAACATGAGAACCATCTGAGAACTACCTTGCGGATTTTGAGAGAAAATAGATTGTATGCTAAATTGTCCAAATGTGAATTCTGGCTTGACAGTGTAGCATTCTTGGAACATGTAATCAATAAAGACGGTGTCTCTGTTGACCCTCAGAAGATTGAATCTATCGTGGACTGGCCTAAACCAACGAACATGACAGAAGTTAGAAGTTTTCTGGGACTCGCAGGTTACTACAGGAGATTTGTGAGAGACTTTCTAAACTTGCCATGCCATTGACCCAGTTAACCCAGAAAAATGTGTCATTTGATTAGAATGAACAAAGAAAGGCAGCCTTTCAAGAGTTGAAAACCAAGTTAGTGACCGTACCAATTTTAACCTTGCCCAATGGTACTGATGGGTTTCAAATTTACAGTGATGCTTCCTACAAAGGTTTGGATTGTGTGTTAATGCAAAATGGGAAAGTAATTGCCTATGCTTCTCGACAATTCCGTCCCCATGAAAAGAATTACCCGACTCATGACCTTGAACTGGCAGCTGTGGTGTTTGCCTTGAAAATCTGGTGTCATTACTTGTATGGGGTAACCTGTGAAGTGTATACCGATCATAAAAGCTTGAAATATTTCTTCACCCAAAAAGAATTGAACATGAGACAGAGGCGATGGTTAGAACTGATCAAAGATTATGATTTGCAAATTTTGTACCACCCAGGGAAAGCTAATACCGTAGCAGATGCTTTGAGCCAAAAATCAATGGGAAATTTGTCATGACTGCTTACCAGCCAGAGAGAACTGTCATATGACTTGGAAAGGAATGAGATTGAGATTGTGATACATGAACAGGGTGGAATACTATCCGCTATTTCCGCATAGCCTACAATCATTGAAGAAATTAAAGAAAAGCAACTTGAAGATGAATACTTGAAAAAGGTTGTAGAAGAACTTGATTCCAAGCCAAGGCCAGGGTTTGTGTTTGAGAATAATGTGCTGAAATTTTAAAATTGTCTTTGTGTACCTGATTGCTGTGACTTGAGAAAGCGTGTTATGTCTGAAGCCCACAATACTAAGTTTGCTATGCATCCGAGGAATACAAAAATATATCATGATTTGAAACAGAATTTTTGGTGGCCCGGAATGAAAAGGAGTATTGCAGACTTCGTGGCTAGATGTCTATATTGCCAACAGGCTAAAGCTGAACATCAACGACCCGCTGGGTTGTTACAACCACATCCAATACCGGAATGGAAATGGGAGCACATTACCATGGACTTCATAGTGGGATTGCCTCGCTCTTCCTGAGGTATGGATTCTATTTGGGTTATAGTTGACCGTTTAACTAAGTCTGCCCATTTCCTACCTGTTAAATCCATTTACAATGCTGACAAATTGGCCAATATTTATATGACTGAGATTGTGAGATTGCATGGAGTGCCAGTATCTATTGTATCTGACAGGGACTCAAAGTTTGTGTCAAGATTTTGGCAGAGTTTGCAACAGGCTTTGGGGACAGGACTGAGGTTGAGTAGCGTCTATCACCCACAGACAGATGGACAAACTGAACAGACTAACCAAACCTTGGAAGATATGCTCAGAATGTGTGTATTAGACTTCCAAGGGAATTGGGAGACCTATTTGCCATTGGCTGAATTTCTATATAACAACAGTTACCATTCAAGCATTGGGACGGCTCCTTACGAAGCTTTGTATGGAAGGAAGTGCCGATCTCCAATATATTGGGCTGAAGTAGGTGATAGACCTTTGTTGGGACCGGAACTTGTGCAAGAAACAACCAAGAAAGTGAAACTGATCCAGCAACGTCTGAAAACTGCACAAAGCCGGCAAAAGAGTTATGCTGATGTTCGAAGGCGTGATAGGGTATATGAAGTTGGAGATCATGTGTTTATCAAGGTAACTCCGATAAAGGGTCAAACGAGATTTGGAGTGAGGGGCAAGCTAGAACCGAGGTATGTTGGGCCGTATGAGATCCTGGAAAAGATCAATTCCGTGATGTATCGGGTGGCCCTACCTCCAGTAATGGAGCATATGCACAATGTATTTCATGTATCGATGCTTCGAGAGTATTTGAGAGATCCACTCCATGTCATTGAACCAACACATATGCTCTTGAAGGACGACTACACTTATGAGGAAAGACCTATCCAGATTGTAAACCGCTGGATCAAAAGATTGAGAAACATGGAAATGCCACTAGTAAAAGTTGATTGGCAAAATCATGGGGGAACCTATGCAACCTGAGAAACCGAAGAAGACATGATGAAGAGATATCCAGATTTGTTCCCATTGGACCCAATGTTGTTCCAGAACGAAGGTAATTCGAGTTTAGGGGACCAAACTCTTTTAAGGGGGGAAGACTATAACAACCCCAACCCATGATTAACATTAATCCGTAATTAACTATGCCTGATTAAAATTAAGACGAAATTCTGAATTAATCTGCATGTGCACCTTGCGTTATGATGTTTATATTTGTTCAGCATAGGAAGATCTGTTCGAGTTTTGATTTCGAATTGCGAATTGAAAGCCCTATCGGCGACCGATTCAGAAATTGACTTGTGTTATGTGTTAATAAGGATTTATGGAATTTTATGGTAGGTTTAATTAAAATTTGATTTGGAACAATTAAATTAGAATAAATGATATTGAATTACTTTAGCTAGAGTTATTTACACTCTTGCCATTGAGTGGGCTCTCTCAAGTCCATGTCTCTTATGCCTATTACATGTTTGTCACCATTATGTTCCATTCCCTTGGTCCAAAAAACGTGGGAGAGAGAAAGAGAGAGTTGGAAGAAACTTTGTTCAACAAGAGAATTTGCTTTAGACTTAGGGGAAATTGAAGGAGAATTTCATAATTGAGCTATCACACTTGGAATTCAAGATTTACAGTAGGAAAATCACCCTCTTGATTGTGAATTTAAGTTGTTCATTGCATGGTTCATGGGAAAAATGAGAGGCAAAGTCAAGAAATAGCCTAGAGGAGTAGATTTGAGAGTTAAACTATCCATGCATGTACGTATCTTTGAACCTTGAAGTTGTTTTCATGAAATTCTTACATGCATGGTCATATCATGGTTATACTTTAGAAACTCATCATGATTTTAAGCCGAATCTTGCATTTGATCAAGCTTTGGAAATTTGGAGTTCATGAGAACTCATGCATGTTATGTTTTTGAATTGTTCATAAAACTTACATTGAAATTGTGTTCAATTGGCGTACTTTTGAGCTTTGATTTTATGAAATGACCTTCAAAAGATGTTATATTATGAGTTTCTAATTGTTTTCCGGAAAATTTGTCCCAGAAAAATCAAGTTTGAAGCTTTAAAGGTTGAGTTTTGTGCGTGAAGATCAATCTGGAAATTCCATAAATTTGATCCACGCTCGAGCGGGTGGCTTCACGCTCGAGCGTGCACTCTGAGTACATGCACTCTCGAGTGACGAGAGTCGCGCTTGGGCGTGAAATGCATATACCCAGAAGTTCTTATGTTTTGTAGTCTGCTCGAGCGAGAGAATTCACGCTTGAGCGTAGGTCTGAGTCTCTCGCTCGAGCGGGGATCGAGCATCCGTCGAGCGTGAAATTCATGCATCCAGTACTTTTGTCTAGTTGCAGTCCGCTCGAGCGAGGAAATTCCCGCTCGAGCGAGCCTTCATGTCTTGCATGTCCACTCGAGCGGGGAAAGCCACACTCGAGCGGGGACCCCATTTTCAACAAAATTCGAGAAAATGTTTTCAAGTGCATTACTGCATCTTCTTTCCATCCTAGGAACTCCTAGGCCATGATTAAAACTCCATAATGAGGTTAATGGCTAAACACACACTAAGAACAAACAGAGTAAGTTATGTATAACTCGAGCGTGTGTTTCAAGTGGGTAATTGTATGTGTATTCGTGTAGGTCACGCGCCTCAGGATAAGTGAAGTGCCCTTTTGCCATCTAGTTGGGGCGACCAATTGTTTGTGAGTAATAACTCTGTAAAGTTATGTTTAGCTTTAATTATTTTCTGATGATAAGAAATGACAAGTTCCCTGAAATGCTATGTTTTGTATGAATGAATGATTGTCCAAATTTTCTTTGAACGTAATTGTGGTATCCGTGGCACAGGCCCTCGCCTGGGGGAAATAATACCGTGGCACAGGCCCTCGCCCGGGGGAAACAATACCGTGGCACAGGCCCTCAGTCGGGGGAAACAATACCGTGGCCTATGTATGAGATATGTTACCCAGTACAGGAGGTTCCTTCATGGAACTTGATAAGCGTGACCCAAGAGACATGTTTGTGCTAAGAGATATGCCACACATGATTTGAATATGGACATAATTATGATTCTGTTCTGTTATGAGATTTGAAATATGTTATGGGCATCATTCATTAAAGTCTTTACTCTGTTATCATTCACTGGGCTTTAGGTCAGGCCTAGAGTTGATGGCCTACACTTCGGTTTTGTCAGCCAACCATTGCGCCTCCCGAGGAGGTTCCGTTTGAAGTCAAGTTTCATGGTTGTTTTTGGTTATTATGTTAGGCTATGTTATACTATGTTTTTGTTGGGCAAAGTGTTTGGTAATGTGTACCTGGAAGTGATGTGTAAAGTTTGTTTACTATTATAAAAAGTTTTAAGTTACCTACTCCATGTATGTCAGCACAGCTCTATGGACTATGTATGTCTCGATTAATTGCCTCCGCGGCCCCTGTTATATGCCATTATGCCAAGAGGCCTTTAGTAGTCCAAGGATTACTGGCCGGTTACGATGCTAAACCTATAGGGGCAGGTTTGGGTCGTGACATAAGGTAAAGAGATTTTTCATTTAGAATGATAACAATCTTATTATAATATTGGGATAAGTAAAGACTCGGTTTTGTTGTCACTAGTCATGGAAAGTATTGATTCTACTAAATGAATTGATGTCATGAATGACGAGTTGAAATCAATGGACCAAAATGAAATTTGAGATTTCATTGAATTGCCTAAGGATACAAAAAATATTTATTATTCTAAGGGCAATATAAAATGATATAATGCTAGATATGTGGCCAGAAATTTTACTCAAAAAGTAAACATTGATTATAATGAGATATTCCTTTTTCACTTGTATCTTGAAAGGATAATTTAGAATCATTATGATATTAGTAACTCGTTATGATATTGAGTTGCATTAAATGTATGTGAAAATTAATTTTCTAAAAGAGAGTTTAGATGAAGAATTTTATGTAGATCAACTCAAAGGTTTCTCTATTGAGGAAAAAATGAAAATGTGACTTGCAAACTTAAGAAATCAATTTATGGACTTAAACAAGCTTTGTAGAAATTGTATCTTAAATCTTATGATACTATTTTTCCTTTGGATTTAAAGAAAACATTTTTTTATTAGTGTACATATCCAAAGATCAGTGGGAGCAAGTTTATATTTATCATTTTGTATGTTGATGATATTTTGCTTGTCAATAATGTACGTGATGTATTGCACGAGTTAAGAAATTTCTCTTTAAGAACTTTGAAATGAAATTAGTAAGACAACCTATGTGATAGAAATTGAAATATTTCTAAATGAATCACATGAATTATTGAGATTGTCTCAAAAGGTATATATTAAAAGTTCTATAAAGATTCAAGTTGAAAGAATTTTCACATAAAGTTATCCATGTTCCGAAAGAAATTAAATCCAGTCTTATGCAAAAAAAATAAAAAAATAAAAAAAATGGAAACAATTCTTTATACATTTATTGTAAGAATCTTAATGCTCAAATAAGGAAGTGATAAGGTAATCATAAGGAATAAAAGATTACTTGCTCATATTTATGAGGTCTGATAATCTTGAATTGATTGGTTACTTAGATTCAGACTTTGGAGGATGCATTGATAATATAAAGTTCACTTTTGATTATTTGTTCTTATTATGTGAAGAAAAAATATCATGAAAAGTGTGAAATGAACTATTGTAAATATCTCCTATGAAAGTTGAAATTATGGTGTGCTTTGAGATCACAATTCATAAATTGTTATTGCAGAATTTTATCTCAGGACTTGAGATTGTTGACTTTTGTTGCCAAGTCGTTGAGAATTTATTGTGGTAATTTCGCAATTGTTTTATTTTCTTAGAATGACAAGTATTCTAATAATACTAAACACATAAAATTGAAATACTTTGTCGTTAAAGAAGAATTTCATAAACAAAAAGTGTCAATAAAACACATAAGTATATAACTTTTAAGTGCAGATCTATTGATAAAGGGATTACTCTTAAAGACAATTAAGAAACTTGCCAATTGAATGGGTCTTGAATGTAATCCATTAACAGTTGTTTATGATTGATTGTGTTATTTAACACATTAAGATCTCATTAACTGTGTTTCTGATATGTTTCCTGTTCATTAACTGTGTTTCTGATATGTTTCCTCTACCACAAACTGATCTAAGAAGGGTTTAAATACTTTGTTCATTAAATCCATAAAAGCTGCAGGCGTATTGGTCAACCCAAACGACATCACTAAAAATTCATAATGCCCATACCTAGTTCGGAAGGCTGTCTTAGGTATATCTTCCGCCTTAACCTTCAACTGATGATATCTTGAACGAAGGTCAATCTTAGAAAAGACTTGTGCTCCTTGCAATTGATCAAATAGGTCATTTATCCTAGGCAAAGGATATTTATTTTGAATTGTCACCTTGTTTAACTCTCGATAATCAATGCAAAGGCGAAAACTACCATCCTTCTTTTTCACAAATAAAACGGGCACACCCCAAGGAGAAACACTAGGCCTAATAAAGCCCTTATCTAGTAACTCTTATAATTGTTCCTTCAACTCTTGCCCCTAATTTCCTTCGACTGCTTGAGAACCACTACCAATATTAGTCACATTCCCTCGCCGATTGTTATTACCAGTCCGTCGATTCGTTTGACCCTGGCGTGTATTCCTAGCCATATTTGCCAATGTCTTCTCATGTTCCATTGCAACCTATATGCATCAATAATAAAACCTCATCTTATTCTATTCTCAAGTCCCTATAACACGTAAATAAAATTAACATTTTACCAAATTATAAGCGTTCCCAATCCTACATCTACCCAATCTCACCACTATTCTATACCAACTTTTAAAATTACAACCTGGCTCTGATACCATAAAATTGTCACGCCCCAAGCTCCGTGACAACGCCGCACACTCATTTAAGTGAGCATGCAAGGCTAAGAGTCCAATACATAACCAACAATGTAAAATACTCAAATTAAATCCTTAAATATCATAATGCTAAAAACCATACAAATAGATAATTCTTATCATATGAAATTGTCCACCAAGTCCACTAATAAAAATAATAATAATAATGATCCAAGTACTTAAATCATAGTCCTACTCTCGGCACTCCCACAAGTAAAAACCCCGCGCAGCTCTACTCCTCAGAATCTGAAAAAAATAAAATAAGGGTAAGCTAGACAGCCTAGTAAATAACCAACCATCACTGTTAGCTGGATCAAGTATACAAAAAAAAAATAGTCGATAACCAATAAATATATTTTTGCTACCATTCAATAAATGAACAATTATTTTGTAAGATGGTTTCGTAGCTGAAAATAAACAGTGTAGCAATACATTTTAACTGAGAAGACAATGAGGTAATTCGATGAAATTTCGTTGTTCAAAATTGATGGTTCGATATTCAAATGGTTCAATGATGCAATTCACAAAACCCAAGTCTTGGTGACTACGGTCACTTAGCCCGTGACAAGGCCCAGAACCACACATAGGCCGGTGGTAAAGCCCCAAAAGAAACTAGTTTCTGTGCCAATAAATAACCCCTATTGGCTAGGGTCCAAATCATAGTCAGACTAGAGTGATGTTCAAAATTCAAACAATACACAACTTTTAAATGAAATATTCGATATTTTCAGAATAAACATTTAGTACAATTTTCATAATAGTTCCACAAAATATTCAAATAATTTTCATAATAATTTTCGATGCTGTTTTATACTTGACCCATATTTTATTTTAAGAGAACATGAAGGCTATAAATAAATATTTATGATTTTAAACGATTCGATAGGAATAAAAATGAACCAACAGTGATAGAGGGTTACTTACCTCAAAAGCTTAGAAATAACACTCTAACACCAACTCCAAACACCCAGCTCCACCACTTCAATCACACAAACCTAATAAATAAAACCTCAAATAAATTAATATTTTTTACATGTTACATACACCCCAAAAGCCCCACTATATTAGATTAATGTATTGCTTTAATATCCAAGAGATCAAACCATTCAACCCAACTTTAAAGCCAAACACACCCTTACCCATGATACAAAACTCCATTGTTTCTATTACCCACCCAAAGTTACACTTACACATTGCACCCAATTCTCAAAACCTAAGTAAGGCACTATAGATCTTCCAAATCCCCTTAATGCATTGATTGTTAAATTCCTCAACATAAACTTAATAATTAACAGTAAAGACAGATTTTACCTTAACCAATGGGTGTCCCAAAATCACCAACGTGCTGCCTCCAATCCCTATTGTAGCCTCACTTGAACCTCTCTTCTCTTTTTCTTTTCTTTTTTCTTTTACCTTCTCAAACCCTAGCCGCCTATGGAGCAATTCACAGCCTCTGTTTTGTTTGTTTTCCAAGACTTAAAGCCACAATAGGTGGGCTTATTAACCTAATTTCTCAAAGTTACAAAATTACCCATCTAGGTAATAGGAAATATAATGCCATCTCATAACTAATTCTTTGATATTAATAAATGACCCATATAAATTAATTTAATTACTAATCTATCCAATAAAATAATCCTACACACAACTTGGGTTTTACAGTAGAACCGCCATTACTAGTATTAACAAAGTTCTAAATATGAGATACCCTTAAAAACAATGAAAATAAAAGAGTGCTAAAAAAAAACCACCTACCATAAAGGTGGAGGATAAAGGGAACTTGATCCCAAATTGTTGGAGTGTATGCTACATTTTTCTATGATTGTGAAAATCACTCAAGCTTATAGTTTTCCAATACTATGGATGTTAGATTTCAAGTACCATAAAATACTATAGATGCATCAGTAGGTAGAAAAAAACAATAATGACAAATATGAGAGGTGACATGTTAAAAATATGTCAACCGTAAAATGCCAATATTGAACCTTGAAAAAATTGGAGATCTTGCATGAATATTTTACTCGACAAGTCTAACAATGTGAATGGTTCGGATCATCGGAATCGATTCCAAAATGGGCCCAACAAGCCCAAACGTTCTCTTAAATTGAGATGACAAATTAAGAGAAGCCAAACTCATTGAGAAGTATAATGAAAATAATAAATACTTGGTATCAATATCAAAATTTCTACCATATATAGTCATTAAACATATGGATAACGAGGATTTATGGCCTTTTCATAGTATCCAAATATTTGGCAAAGAAAATTTATTAACCAATGGACAATTGCGGAGATTTTCATAGTAACCTAAATTTTGTGTGCTTGTGCATGCGTGTTTGTGCCTTTCAATTACTAAAAAAAAGACAGAAAGTCCTTCAAAACAACGGTCTATGTTGTTTTGGTATTAGAAAAAGAAAAGCTCATTTAAACAAGAAGTGAAAATTTCTCTCCCCTGCCTACTGGATAATGAATAATCAAAGTTTTAATCTATTTTTCTTTGACTACCATTTCTTAATACAAACAGATTTTTTGCTAGAAAATACTTGACAATAATGGAAGTTGTGGAGCATGAAATACACATAGGCGATGTTTGTTTGGGCGGACTGGATTAGGTTAGATTAGCATTTCCATGACTAATAGTTTTAGGATTACAAATCCCTTTGGATTGTATATCCTATCCTATGTTTAGATTGAGTTAGGATTATAAGGAGGGATTAATAAAATATTATCCAATCCGATGTTTGTTTGAGGGGATTGGAATGGATAGGACATGATACATCAAATATATTGACCATAATACCCCTATTATAATTATTGTAAAATTTTGTACTAGCACGTGTTATAATTTTTAAAAAGCAAATTTCCCTATTATTGCTCCACATCCATTTCGATTCATTTGAACAAAATTTAACCTACTTTTGTTTAATAGAAAAAATCAAAAATCATTCAACTGTAAAATTTATATATACATAAGCAAACATTAAAAAAATACATTGCTATTTTAATCATCTAACCATTCATTGCCCAAATTCAAAAAAGTATTTATTTGAACAAAATTTAACCCCCACTTTTTTTTAATAGAAAAAATAAAAATCCATTCAACTATAAAATTTATATATACACAAGCAATCATTAAAAAATATGCACTGCTATTTTAATCATTCATTGCCCAAATTAAAAAAAGTATTCATTTGAACAAAATTTAACCCTTTTTTTTAACAGAAAACATCAAAAATCATTTAACTATAAAATTTATATACACAAGCAACCATTAAAAAATATGCATTGCTATTTTAATCATCCAACCATTCACTGCCCGAATTCAAAATGACATTCATTTAAATAAATTTTGACTCTTTTTTTTTCGAACAAAAAAATATCAAAAATCATTCAACTATGAAATATAGCTATTTAGAAAAATAATGACATCGGAAAATATAGAAAATGGAGTAAATATATTTATGAAAAGATGCATACAAAATACCAATTGTAGACATGTTGAATTAAAAGTCTATGGTGGTAATTAATGATTACTACCATTCATAATAGTTATAAATAATAATATTATTGCTCTTAGATCATCAACAGCAAAGAATATGTAAATATCATAATTTTAGTTGTATTTTGAAATTGTTTTTGGGGTTTTTTTTTTAAATATTTAAAATTTTTCTTAATTTTGAAAAATATTTACAAATTTAAAAAATATTTTATGGAATTTTTTTTAAATATTTCAAATATTTTTATTTTTTAAATATTTAAATGAGGTAAAAAAAAATGAAATCTATTAATTATGATTTCCTAAGATAACAATAGCACAAGATTGCAATTGTAGTGATATTTCTTCTATCAACACTAGTTCTGGAAAGATAGAGAAGGTTAAGGCGAAACTCCACAAAATCAAACTTCTTCAAGTATATATATAATTAGGGTTAATTTGATCATTTGATGAGTTAGTCCAGACTTTGGCTTAGTCCCTCAATTTATACCCTACCTCTCTCTGTGGGACTAAATAGTCCATTATATGTAGGATACCATATCCGGATGGATTATTAGTCCATATTTCAATTTTCTAACCAAACATCAGATTAATAATTTTATTGGACTATTAGTCTAATCCCAAACGCATGTTCGCCCAAACAAATATGGCCATAGTTCAATAACTACAGAGGCTCTTGAACTTACCATCACAAACATACAATGTCAAAGAGAATATTGTCTAATAAAGAGACAAAGTTCAAAGTTAAAATCTTCAAGGGTAAATTACACTTTCCGCCTTATAGTTTGACCCAAATTTTATTTTGTTCACTATTGTTTTAATTGGAACAATGGTAATTAACCCTAGGCTTTAAATCAAGTTTCAATTTGGCCATTTCATCTAAATCATCAAAATGGTCCCTGTGTACTCATGTGACTGACATGTGTTACAAAACTGTGAGTTCAATCCCTAATTTGGATAGAAACACCAAATTGTAACTGTGCTTGAGTATAGAGTTAACATTGTGTAAATTGAAACAATAAAGGCCAAAGTGAAATTTTGGACAAATTATAGGGGTGAAAAGTGTAATTGACCAAGCTTAAAAAAATATGGAATGCTAGAAGAAATCATAACAACACAAAGTAGCTTATTGACAATGTGTGGATTCTTAACTATGATAAGCAAGGACTTTACCTGAGTAATTGCAACATTAAACCTCCTCGGATTGCCAAGAAACCAAGACAATAGGTTTTATCAAACCGATTGTGTTTGGCTGTTCACAGTTGAAACAATTACAACTTCCATCTCTTGTCTCTGGAATTGCTCAACATTCCTAACCTTAACACTGCCTATATCAAATGATTCCAATACTTTGGTTATCTTCACCACGAGGGATCGTTGCCTTCTCTCTCATCATAGCCTTGAATGGCGTTGATGAGAATAGGAAATTCTTTGCTAGGAAGGCTTAGCCAAGGTTTCAAAGAAGAGGTATCTTCTTGACATGGTAACTTCTCACTAATTTTGTGGTGAAACTTTCATCCTCATTGTGGTAATATTCACATTCAAAGAGTCTTTCTAGATAAGATTTTCCTAACCCGAACACCTTTGCATCTCTGGAATACTTAACTGGACCTAGTTGCAATTAGTCATCTGCCAATTTGGGACTTCGTTCAAATTAGGATCAAAAGTCTTGGAGAATTATTCATATGGATCTTGTGGTTGTTTGATTGGATTTTTCATTGTGATGTAGATCATAAATCAGTAATTCGGATGCAAGTTTTTGGATGTTTAAGGATGTTTTTGGACTTCTTGATGGATTTGAAGGCCCAATGACATTATTTTTCTACTTTAGATGCCCCCTATAATAAATTGGAGCCATTGATTAGTTTCTACTTATCATGAGATAAGACTTTTGTTGCAAAATTTCAAAAATACCCACCTCGGGATAAGTTATATTATTATTGAGATTGTAATCCCGGATTACTTATCTCACCTTATCCTATTTGTGAAGCATACACCTCAAAATGTATATATGCTATGACTAATTTCTTTGTTTCTATGAATGTTCAGTGATCCAAACTTGCAGCCTTCATTCGCACAGCTCACGGTGGCTTTAAAGCCGTTGCAGCATCTGGTCATAACATCATTTTTTGACCCGCCAAGTTCACCTCTGCCACAAGAGATCTCGCTGAATACCACTCATTGAAATGTCTCAGTTCTTTCTCAAATGTGAATAAAGTGACATATTGTTGTGTACGAACTCTACTACGCGATGTGGAGTTGGAAGAGAGGGTGATATATAACCTGTTTATGGAAAGCATTTGGGGCTAATGATTAATGGTTAATGAAATGAAGCCATGTATTGTTGTTGCTACTCAAAGACAGCGGCAACGTGTCTTTTTTTTATTTTTTATTTTTTATTTTTACAGTGGGTGCTCATATTTTGAAATATGTAAATACCTTTCCTGAAAGAAATTGTCAAACTGTATATTTTAAACAAATAAAAAAAATTGAATGATTCTGTGTCAGGCTTTTATTTTGTGATTTTTGGTGTCAAATGAGTTCCCAATGGATCACAAATTAGTCCCAAACAAATATGAGGAGAGTTTTTTAAATCAATTTTTTTTTTTTTTCTAATTTCTTATGTTAATTCTGTTAGGATCATGACACCCAAAAAAATAAACAACAAACAATCACACCCAATTGAGACACCAAATTTTACGTGGTTCGGCCCAATGCCTACATCCACGGAACCGAAACGAGAGTTTACTAAAACAGAGCAAATACAAAAACAGAGGAGGAGAAAGAATCTCACTCAACTCACAGCTCTCTATCTCTCAAGTTCTAACGATACAATTCATCCTCTCCCTCCCGTCTCTATTTATACACAAAGAGAGAGAGAGAGAGAGAGAGAGAGAAAGACCAACCCACCACAATTTCTACCCTCTGTTGGTGAGAGTCAGCAGTGGCAACAACATGAAGAGAAGGGAGAGATGCTCAGCTCAGACCTTCTTCTCTTGAGGTGGAAGTCTTCTTACGCCATCCTTCTTGGGCTCTCTCCACTGCATGCATGTGTGGTTGGAGCTAACAATTCTCCCTCTCTATACCCACATGCATGACTGACTTCTCACTTGAAGTCCATTCCGGCAATGTCTCTGCAAATTTTGAGTTTGTCTCTCGAGACCACCTTTGTAAGCATGTCAACTGGATTCTTATTTGTATGGATCTTGATCAGTTCCAATAACTGCTTTTCCATCACTTTGCGTATCCAATGATACCGAACATCAATGTGCTTCATGCGAGAATGGTACATAGAATTCTTGCTCAGGCTATGGCACTTTAGCTATCACAATGTACCGTGAACTTTTCTTGCTTTAGTCCCAGTTCTTGGAGAAACTGCTTCAACCACAACATCTCTTTCCTAGCTTTCGCTGCGGCAATATACTCTACCTCGGTTGTGGATAAAGCAACACACTTCTGCAGCTTGGACTGCCAAGACACAGCTCCTCCTGCGAAAGTGAACAAAAATCTTGATGTAGATTTTCTACCATCAAGATCTCCTGCCATATCTGAATCCGTATGGCCTTCCAAGACTGGTTTAGCATCTCTAAAGCAGAAACACATTTTGGTCGTACCCTTGAGGTACCTCAAAATCCACTTGACTTCTTCCTAATGCTCTTTCCCTGGATTGGAAAGGAATCTGCTCATAACTCTAACAGCATGAGCAATATCTAGTCGAGGTGGACACCATTGCATACATCAAACTCCCTACGGCGAATGAGTAGGGAATAGCCTCCATCTCTTCTCTTTCTTTTATAGAGGAGGGACAAGAACTCTTGCTTAGCTTAAAATGATTGCCAACAAAGTACTAACTGGCTTGGCATCTTTCATGTTGAACTTTCAATCACCCATTCAACGTACTTCTCCTGTGATAGCCAAACTTCTTGGCTTTCCTGTCACACATAATTTTCATGCCCAAAATTTGCTGTGTAGGGCCTAGATCCTTCATGTCAAAGGACTGTGATAACTCCTTCTTCAGTGATCTGATTGCTATCGCATCCTGTCCAACGATCAACATGTCATCAATATAGAACAGGAGTATGATGAAGTTTCCACCGAGAAATTTCCTGACATAAACACACTGGTCTGCAGTAGTTCTCTTGTACTCATGACCCACCATGAATGAGTCAAACTTTTTGTACCACTGTCTCGGTGCTTGTTTGAGGCCGTAGAGACTCTTCTTCAATCTACAGACTAATTTTTCTTTCCCTTTGACGTCAAAACCTTCTAGCTGCTCTATGTAAATTTCTTCTTTCAGATCACCGTGGAGAAATACTGACTTCACATCCATCTGTTCAAGTTCCAAATTCAAACTGGCCACTAGTCCCAAAACTACTAGAATGGATGACATTTTCACAACTGGCGAGAAGATTTCATCAAAATCATTACCTTTCTTCTACCCAAAACCTCTGACAACCAATCGAGCCTTATACTTGACTAGCTTTCCACTGCCATCTTTCTTCAACTTGAACACCCATTTGTTCTTCAATGCTTTTTGACCTTGGGGAAGTTTTACCAAATCATAAGTCTAATTTTTCTGTAAGGACTGCATCTCTTCTTACATAGCTTGTTGCTAGCTATTCTTCTCCTTATGATTCTGAGCTTCTTGAAAACTTTCTGGATCCCCCTTATCAGTAAGCAAAATATACTCAGAAGTAGGGTATTTGGATGACGGCTTAGACACTCTTGTTGATCTTCGCAACTGTGGACCAGCAATCTCTGGTGGAGGGGGTTATGGCTCCCCCTACTCAACACCCTCTTCTTCTAGATCTTCTTCTTCCAGACATCCATCATGTAACTCTACATCATTGGTTGTATGCTGCGGTAGCTCTTCTTCATCAGTGGCATGTTGTGATGGTGCAGGATTCGAAACAATTTCTGAAACATCATCAACTTTGGGTTTGGCTGGTTGCCCAAAGTCTTCTAAGGTATGGCCTTCTTGAAACACCACATCTCGACTTCGAATGACCTTCTTGTTTTTCGGATCCCACAATCTATATCCAAATTCTTCATCTCCATAGCCAATAAAGATGCATGGAGTGGCTTTATCATCTAGTTTCTGTTTGTGCTCCTTGGACACGTGTGCAAATGCTTTGCACCCAAACACTCTCAAGTGAGAGTACGAAATCTCCCTTCCAGACTATACTTTTTCGGGAATCTCAAAATTCAGTAGAACTGATGGTGATCTGTTGATCAAATAGCAAGCAACACAAATAGCTTCTCTCCAAAATGGCTTTGGCAACTTTACCATTTTGAGCATACATCTGACCTTCTCCACAATGGTCTAGTTCATTCTCTCGGCGGGTTCTAGGAACAGTCTTCTCATGTCGGATGCCGCGAGTAGCACAGTAGACTTCGAACTCCTTTGACGTGTACTCGCCTCCATTGTCTGTTCGGAGACACTTCAACTTCCTTCCGGTCTCCCTTTCCACCATGGCATGGAATGTCTTAAAATGCTGGAACACCTCAGCTTTGGTCTTTAGGACATAACCCATACCTTCCGTGATGCATCATCAATAAACGTCAGGAAGTATTTTCTGCCACCCAAAGATTCCACTTCTATAGGACCGCATACATTAGAGTATACTCTGCTCAATAACTCTGATTGTCTTCTGGATGGTAAGGGGAAAGTGACTCTATGATGCTTCCCAAATAAGCAGTTGTCACAAGGATTCAATTCTGTATCTGTCACGCCCTCAAAATTAAACCCATTAAATATAAAACAAGGCATGCATTACTAAAAGAAAAACATTACATTATTTAAATCATCAGAGTACTACGAAATAAAACATCAAAATAAATGCCCTACGGGCTTACATCTTGCCAAGCTAACACTTGGGTACAATTTCATGAGTTCTAACTCAAAACAAATAAAGCCCTGGGCTTGAATGTTTACATAATTCAAATCAAAACAACTAGAATAAATAAAACAGATCTTCAAGTCCAAATCCTCACAAGCTAAGTCTTTGGAGGTAGTGAACCACCTAAACCTGAAAATGAAGTTCCCATATAGGGTGAGCCACAGCCCAGTAGAGAAATACTAAACCAAATATACGCTTTGAATAAAGTCCTAGCATTCAATAGATGGTTAACCATGATAACCAGTTATATCAACATACAATCTTAAGACACCAATGTCTATGACACTTATCAATTTCATTTACACAAATATGACTCAGAGCCTGGCCATATAACTCAACGGGGATAACAATTCAAGTTAAACCTTTCTTATATCATAATGGATACACATGTTGGTGTTGTATCAATATCTCATAAACCACTTCCGTACTTCACAAAAAGTAATGATATACATATTAGTGCTATATCAAATCAAATAATCAAACACTTCAGTGGACAAGCATATGAGCTGTATCACACTTCAATAGATAAGCATATGAGCTATATCTCTGCAATAGGCGCGCATATGAGCTGCAACCCTGGGTTCATCCCCTATCTTCCCATAATCATTAACCGGTTTTTAGAGGTACATCCCCTATCTTCCCCTAAACCGTGGAGTACATCCCCTATCTCCTCCCATACACAAGTAATGCATATAAACACAAAGTCATATACACAAACAATCAATACATAAATTTAATGTATTATTCCAATCTTTATACACAACGACATGGCCAATTGATTAGTTTCAGTTATCCCTAATCCACGTGCAATGTCTACAACAATCAAGACTATCCTCCACCGATAGCCCAAAACAGTTATCTCTAAACAGAAAATAACTAAATCAACAATTTAATAGGCATATGATTTAAATCAACCAACTACCCCATTTAATCAATAATTCCTCATATTTCATGAATTTAACCATTATTCCCAAGTTTCCTTAAATTAAACTTACAATTCAATTTAACACAACAACTAGGATTTTTCCCAAAATTACCAAAATACCCCCAACATATTAAATTACCAAAACTTAGAACAAAACATATACATTGGAGTAGGAAATCCCTACCTCGAAAAGATAACTCAAAAAGAAGAAGATGAAGATGATGCCCAAAAACCAAAGTGCTCCGAACTAACAACTTTTCAGATTAAATGAAAGCCCTCGCCTCACTCTACCTTTTTAATGAAGGAAGTAGGGTAGGAACGCACTCTAAATAGATCAAACCTAGGAGAGAAGGTGAGTAGGGAGAAAGAGAAGTCGGACCTTAGGGTTTGGAATATAAAAAGATCAAGAAAAACTGTTTAAAACCCGCTGCTGCCTATATAAACTAAACAGGCTCGCTCGAGCGAAGACATGGTCGCTCGAGCGACCAGACACAAAAATCCACGCTCGAGCGAAGAAAATCTCGCTCGAGCCAAAAACTCAATGCTTCAGGTCTGCAACCCAGAAGCTCGCTCGAGCGACGAAATGCTCGCTCGATCGAAGAACTCGAAAACATACACCTCGCTCGCTCGAGCGAAGAAATGCTCGCTCGAGCCAAGAAACACATCTCTCAGGTCCTAAGCCCATACGCAGACTCTCGCTCGAGCGACCAAACCCTGGCTCGAGCGAAGAACAAAAACAACAGCTCGCTCGAGCGACCAACTCCTCGCTCGAGCGAAGGTCCAAAAATCTGGACAGCAACACTTGGTTTCCAACTCAACCAACCTGTAACAAACCTGCCCAACTCAACCCATAACTCAAAAATAAAGAATTAAAGGACAACAACAACAATACACAATGCCCGGATCCACGGAACTTAAGTCCGGATACAACAATCTAAAGGAAAAAGACCGGGGTCGCTATAGTATCTTTGGTAAAGGGAATAAGAGACTTCTTTGCAAGAATCTGCAACCCTTTTTCACTCGTGTGACCCTGCCTTTTGTGCCACAAATTTGGTGATACCTCATCTTCTGCTACGTCGAGGCTATCTGAATTCAACTCCACATAAGTCTTGTACAGTGTGCCAATTGTCTGTCCTCTGGCTACCACCAGAGATCCCTTTTTCAACTTCCATATGCCTTTGCCGAAGTAGTTCTCATAGCCTTGTCGATCTAAATCTATCACTGAAATAGGCTTCAGGCGTAAATCGAGAACATGCCTGACATCTTTTAACACCAACGTGCACCCAACTTTGGTTTGGATGCTAACATCACCGATTCCCACAATCTTCAAAAAATTGCAATTACCTATCTTCACTGTACCAAAATCTCTAGCTTGGTACGTACTGAAAAACTCCTTCTAGGATGTAGCGTGGTAGGAAGCTGATGTATCTATCACCCACTTGGTGTCATTGTCTGACAAATGGAGGCATTCTTCTTCTTCAACAAAGAATAATGCAATATCCTCTGAGACAGTAACTACTGTGTTCCCATCTTCGGTCTTTGGCTGTCTATTGCTTTGTTTTTGTTCTCCCTTCAAAGCATAGCAATGTTTCTTTATGTGACCCTCCTGGCCACAATAGTAACACTTGAACCTTGGCCGGCTGGTACCTTCTCTGGATTTCCCTCTGTCTTGAAATCTTCCTCTGCTGCATCCTCTGCTTTTGCTTCTTCCTATACCTCTGCCTCTACCTTTATTTTATGTGATGAGGGCATGGGACTGATCTCTACCTATGTCTTTCTTTCTTGCCTTTTCACTGAATAAAGCATCTGTAAACATGCTCATGGTTAGTTTTCCTTCTGGTGCAAAGTTGCTGAGGGACACCACCAATGTCTCCCAACTGTCTGGTAAAGAATTGAGTAGTAAAAGGGCCTGCATCTCATCATCTAACTCCATTTTGACAGTTGCCAGTTGGTTCACCAGATTTTGAAACTCACTGGTGTGTTCAGCAACAGAGATACCATCTTTTAGCTTCAAATTCACAGGTCGTCTCATTAGGAGGGCTTTTGTTTCGAGCAGTCTTCGACTGGTACATGCCTTCTAACTTTGTCCAGAGAGTATAGGTATCAGTCTCATGGGCGACATGGTGGAAGACACTGTGATCGATCCATTGTCTAATCTGGCCAATGGTTTTTTGATTCTTCAGCTTCCAGTCTTCGTCATTTTTCATTGCTGGTTTAACTCCATTAAGGTCAATGGGGTCAAGCAGATCTTGGCAATACAGGACATCCTCTATTCTGGGCTTCTAGATTGCATAGTTAGAAATAGTCAACTTTATTATGGATCCTGAAGTCGACGTTGATTCCTCCATCAGACTTCTTCGTTGAGTTCGACTGATCAAATTAGCGAAAAAGCACTTTGGATTGCCAAAATAAAAATTATAAATTTTGGAAAGCTGATTTTCAAAATCTGACTATATGGATGTGTCTGGAGCATTCCAAATAGTTAGAAAACACTATTGGATCGTCAAAAATGGATTTAGAATGGTTCAGATCAAGCCAAAAACAGGTTGAACGATTCAGATTAGTCAAATCTGGTGCAGCTGAGAAGCACTGGATAATTCTTTCGGTTCCGCTGACGTCAGTAGTGGCGGCGTGGCTTGGCTGGCGAGCGGCTCGGTCAACGGCTTGATCAGCGGCACGGCTCCGGTCAACAGCTCAGTCAACGGTGGCTTGGCCAGTGGCGCGGTCAACGACTCTGGCTTGGCTTGAATGACATCAAAAGATGACGTCAGATCATCTTCTTCACTGGTTCGCCTGTGCAGCCAGTCGCTGGCACGTGAGCACGGCGTCAAAGGCGCGTGTGGCCTACTCCGACCTCCATTTTTTATGCGAATTTTTTTAGTGTGCTCGTTTCGTCGAGAGTTTCAACCTGGTGTGATCAAAATTGGATTTCGATCACTTTGATTTCTGGGCAATTCTGAAAATCGTACTCTATTTTTCTGAAAAACACACAACTAGCTCTAATACCACTTTGTTAGGATCATAACACCCAGAAAAATAAACAACAAACAATCACACACAATTGAGACACCAAATTTTACGTGGTTCGGCCCAATGCCTACATCGACGGAACCGAAACGAGAGTTTACTAAAACAGAGCAAATACAAAAACAGAGGAGGGGAAAGAATCTCACTCAACTCACAGCTCTCTATCTCTCAATTTCTGATGATACAATTCATCCTCTCCCTCCTGTCTCTATTTATACACAAAGAGAGAGAGAGAGAGACCAACCCACCACAATTTCTACCCTATGTTGGTGAAAGTCAGCAGTGGCAACAACGTAAAGAGAAGGAAGAGATGCCCAGCTCAGACCTCCTTCTCTTGAGGTGGAAGTCTTCCTATGCCATCCTCATTGGGCTCTCTCCGCTGCATGCATGTGTGGTTGGAGCTAACAAATTCTTGAAAACACTGTCTTTGCACGTAGTAAGATTGCGTACACTCGAAACTCCTCAAACTTCGTAATGACTAGAGCTTCGTACAATGTAACCCACAAAATAGAGGTTATATATTGCGGGATAGATTTTATCAAAATTTCACGTTGATCCACACAAACAATCTCTTTGTATCTGACCCTCTCAGACTTCGCAAAATGACAATAGCCTCCTACATTTAAATTGCCTACATTAATCCACAGAACAAACACAATATGTATATAATGATGTAAGAGATTAAAAATACCTAGCAAAATTCATCCGGTACAAAAATCATTTTTCCCACAAAATATAAGAAATTACATATGGTGAAGGTTGCATACATCTAATTTTTTTTTTCACCTCACAATAGCGGAAGACTCGTGTACTAAGACAGTTCTACTAAATTGATTCATATAACAAACATGATGTATACATAACGATGCAAGTGATGAAAAATATTAGTGAAATTCATCTGTGACAAATTGCAAATATCATTTTCCCCATAGAATACAAGAAATTACAAATCATATTCATGGATCTACAGGAATGGTATCTGTAGATGAATAAAATAAAATAAAAATTTATACACAAATGAATCCATTTAGGATTACCTTTATAATGTTGTGTTTGGTTCAAGGATTTGGAAAGGAATTTGGAAATGGAAAAGGAAAAATATGGTAAAATGTGAATAAAATATACTTATATTTTACCTAATTCCACCTACATTTTCCCTTTCCATTTCCAAATCCCTCCCCAAATTCATAAACCAAACACATCCTTAAGAAATATGTATTCCCTCAAATAGAACTAAAAACCCATAAAATTTATCCAGAAACATCTCCAAAATCTTGGTCCAGACTTTCTGTTCCTCAAATGCCTCTGATTGAGAAACCCAACTTTCTCCAACACACTCTGGGAGGCCTTATTTAGGACTTGCTTGGGACTATTGAAGTTAGTCACCACAACAAATTAAGATTTTAAGGATAAAAATTTAGAGACAAAATTATTTTTTAGAAAACAAATATTTTTGTTGGCAAAAATGTCATTATTGGTCATTTAATGATAAATTACTATCTTTTAGGACCAAAATTAGTCTCAAAAATTTTTTTAAAAAAAAATTGGGATCAAATTATTTTGTCCTAAAATGTATTTATTAGCAATATTTTTTTAAAAAATTGGCAAAATTTTTTCTTTTTTTGACTTTTTGAGACGATATTTTAATGACTATTCTCACGATGAAAAGAATTGGTTCTCAAATTTTTTGCAACAAAATTTTTATTTGTAAAATAAAAAATTTAATCCCTAAAACTCTTACATGCTAGACTGATTAATGAGAAAACTAAAACTAAAAAACATACACTATTCTTCAATTTTTTGATAATCAATATCTTTTAACATATTGCTACCTACCTACTAAAATAGTCTTGGATATAAATGCCTATGGTTGATGTTATTGTGGGAATTAAACAATAATTATTCTAAATAAATTTTACAGAATAAAAACATTAAACAAAACAGGTTCTAAAAATATGTTTTTTAAAATTGATAAAACTATATATATATATATATAAAACAAAATAAGAAGAAGATGAAGAAAAGGGTTCAAAAAATAGTCTATATAATTGTGAGAGACACGTCAAAGACGTTGTCCTAAAGTTGTTATGTGCTCCCTCTGCGCAAGTTTTAACAATCACAAACGACTCCAAGATATAGTCCAAAACTTCACAGGATCTGACACAATGCACAGTTGCACCAAAAAGATTTGCCAAGTATGTATCGGTTCCCCAGAAACATGGAAAGTAAAAAGGGGAGAGAGAGAGAGAGAGAGAGAGAGAGAGAGAATCATAGAACGTTGTATATTTTGTTTCTTCGGTTATAGTCCTATTTATATAGGCTCTTTGATGTCTGTTGAGAACAAACACACCCTTACTTTTTGAATTCAAACACTATTTGAATTATAAATAAATATGGCTATTTGGAAAACAAATAAACAAATAAGTAATACACATAATATAATAAAATAAATACAAATAAAGTTTTGAAACTTTTAGGAAATTTCCAACAGTCCCCACAAGATTCAAAACTTTGTAAAACATCAAATAAATACAAAGATAATAATAATAATAATACGGGCAACACTAAAACCATACAATGGGTGTAGGTGTTTTTCAAACTTGAACCTCACTTGGTGTTAATAGTTTCATTCTGAAAGAATCTTAGTGAACTAGGTCTTGAACTAAATCCCTTTTACCAGAATTCAATATGTCACACATATGGTATGATAAATAACAGGGGCGTGGGTTAGCACTATTAGCAACCATGTGCTCAATCTTGATTCTCATGAGAGTTTTAGGGAACAACCCTATTCCCATGATCGCGGCTTCATGACGCTCTCACTTAGGTGAATCCTCCAACGATAGAAGTGACGGATGTCTATCTTGCGAGAGTATGCCTGCCTGGGATTCATTTAGAGTAAGTATTCTTCTTTAACCATCACATTTACATCAACACTAATATCTTAGAGATGAGCAGGAGAACATAAATAATTAATTTAACAAAAGTCTCCTTATTAAACTGCTGGAATACGAGTCACGCTATAAAAATTGTCCCTACCCGTTGAATTTCCTTCATGGGATCTCCAATCACAGAAATCAGGTTACTTCCTTAGTTGACTCACTATGGGCTTAGACCCATCCCCCTCTTTAAATCTAAGACTACACTCTTAGATAAACCATTTGTTTACTTATCAGAGATATTCTTTTCAGATTTCACAAAATTCAAAGATACAACATTTTTTTCCACCAAACTTCTTATAAATTTATACCTCATTTACATATGCCTATTCATCTTTTTATTAGTATGTGCTTGTCTCACAAGTTCTATTACGGCTCTATCGTCACAATGTATGGAAAAAGCAGGTATAGGATTTTTCATAAGTGAAATATCAAGGAGTAAATTTTTAATCCATTCAGCTTCAATACACGTAGTATCTAAAGTTATAAGTTCTGATTCTATTGTGCTTCTAGGAAAAACAGTTTGTTTTTTAGAACCCTAAGATATTGCTCCTCCACCTACATAAATATATATATATATATATATATATATATCCAGTAGCAGACTTAACATCTACGCTATCTGTTATCCAATTAGCATCGCTATAACCTTCTACCACATTAGGAAAACCACTAAAACAAAGTGAATAATCTAGAGTTCCTCTTAGATATTTAAAAACTCTTTCCACAGTAACCCACTGATCTTTACTAGGATTATGAGTTTGTCTACTTAATCTCCCAACAACATAGGTAATATCTGGTCTAGTCTTATTAGCAATATAGAGAAGTGATCCAATAATTTGAGAATATCTAAGTTGAGATACAGGTGCACCATTATTTTCTTTAAATTCATGCTAGGATCAAAAGGAGTTGAAATAAGTTTGAGATTAAAATAATCAAACTTTTTTAACATCTTCTTGAGGATTCCAGATTGATTTAATGTAATACCTTTGGTTGCTTTCTCTAATTTCACACCCAAATTATATAAGCTTCTCCTAAATCTTTCATATCAAATTTTGAAGACAAATAAGATTTCACATTTTTAATTATATCTAAATTTGTTCCAAATAATAAGATATCATCAACATATAAGTATAAAATAATACATTCTCCATTATCTTCTTTATAGTATACACATCTATCATGTTCATTGATCTTAAAACCAAATTCTAGAATTATCATGTCAAACTTTTCATGCACTGTTTAGGAGCTTCCTTAAATCCATACAAAGATTTAACCAACTTGTAAACTTTATGTTCTTATCCTTTAACCACAAAACCTTCAGGTTGCTCCATATAAATTTCTTCATCTAAATCTCCATTCAAAAAAGTAGTTTTAA
This sequence comes from Camellia japonica, assembly GCA_030407325.1. Classification (NCBI taxonomy): domain Eukaryota; kingdom Viridiplantae; phylum Streptophyta; class Magnoliopsida; order Ericales; family Theaceae; genus Camellia; species Camellia japonica. The sequence continues at coordinate 71,720,256 of JAPPVO010000019.1, read as the reverse complement.
CGTCCATTTGATGAATTTCTAAATTATAAATGGATGCTAGAGCAATGAAGATTCTAATGATTGTAATCATATAACCAGGCGAATAAGTATCGAAATAATCTATTCCTATCTTTTATGTAAATCCCTAGGCTACTAATCTTGCCTTATATTTTGTTGGGTCGGTGGACCTTGATAAGTACTATTCACTCAACCTCACAGTTTTTGGGTACTTTCATAATTCCCATGTTGCTTCCATGTAGCCCTAATTCTATACTTATAAATAGATGAGGAGGTACCTCTTATATGTTAAAAAAAGAGAGTTGTATTTTTCTGATCATAGTAAAAAAAGCAGCAGCCGTGGACATAACCCTATTCTAGGGTGAACCACGTAAATCTTTGTGTTCTTGTGTGTGTGATTTGTTTGATTCGTTAATTTCTTTCTTGTTTGTTATTTCGTGTCTCACTGATCTTGGTTAGGAAGGGTCAATTCCAAACAATTAGTATCAAAACATTGGTTCGAGTGGGAGCGATGGCTATAGAAGAAAAAGTTAGAATTGATAAATTCAATGGCACAAATTTCGTCTTTTTGAAGATGCAGATTGAAGACTATTTGTATCAGAAAAAACTGTATGAGCCCCTTTCAAGGACAAAACCAGAAAAGATGACGGATGATAAGTGGACTCTTCTTGATCGCCAAGCACTAGGTGTTATTCTATTAATGTTGTCTCGTAACATTGTGTTTAACATAGCGAAGGAGAACACTACAAGGGGTCTTATGGCGGCACTCTCAAATATGTATGAAAAACCCTCTGCCTCAAATAAAGTTTATTTGATGCGTAAATTGTTTAATCTGAGGATAACAGAAGGTGCTTTGGTGGCTAAGCATCTGAACGAATTCAATATTGTGGTAACACAATTGAGTTTTGTATCTATCGAATTTGATGATAAGGTTAGGGCTTCGATTCTTCTATCTAGTTTGCCAGAAAGTTGGAATGATACTGTAACGACAGTAAGTAAGTCTTCAGAAAAAGAAAAGTTGAATTACAATGATACTCAAGATTTAATTCTGAGTGAAAAAATTCGCAGGAGGGAATTAGGGGAAACATCAGGTTCTGCCCTGAATACAGAAGCCAGAGGAAGATCAGCATAAAAAACCCAAGCTGCAACAAATCAAAATCCAAAAATAGAAGCAAGTAAAAAACTAGAGAGGGACGAAGTTGCTAGAACTATGGAAAGAATGGACATCTAAAGGGAGATTGCCCGACATTGAATAAGAACAAAGGTGATCAAAATCAGAAGTCTGGTAATGCTCTAATGTAGGAGATTTATGATGCTTTGATCTTGAGTATTGACAGCCCTCTTGAATTTTGGATTTTAGATTCTGGGTCATCATTTCATTCTACTTCACAGAGGAAAATCATGGACAATTACATTGGTGGTAATTTCGAGAAAGTTTATCTGGCTGATGACGAACCTTTGAAGATTGTGAGTAAAGGGGATGTAACAATCAGGTTGCCAAACGGATTTGTTTGGAAGATACAGAATGTCAAACATGTGCCTAGTTTGAAAAGAAACTTGATTTCTGTTGGACAACTTGATAATGAAGGTCATGTTGTAACCTTCATGGGTGGTTTGTGGAAAATCACCAAAGAAGCCATGGTTGTTGCTCGTGGTAAAAAAGAAGGCACCCTTTACATGACTACAAACAATAGGGATGCAATAGCAGTTGCTGGTGAGAAGGAAGACTCAAATTTGTGGCACCAAAGGCTTGAGCATATGAGTCAAAAAGGGGTGAAGGTACTTGCATCTAAGGGGAAACTGTCAGATTTGAAATAAGTAGACATTGACTTTTGTGAGGATTGCATCTTCAGCAAACAATAGAGGGTTAGTTTTTCAAAGGACGGCAGGAAACCAAAGTCAAAAAAATTGGAGTTGGTTCATACAGATGTGTGGGGACTTGCACCAGTTTCATCTCTTGGAGGATCATCATATTATGTTATCTTTATCGACGACTCAACGAGAAAGGTATGGGCTTATTTTCAGAAACATAAATTTGAAGTTTATACTACTTTTAAAAAGTGGAAAGCCTTGGTGGAGACTGAAACAGGTCTGAAAACTAAGTGCTTGAGATCAGATAATGAAGGGGAATATGAGGACAATGAGTTCAAGAAATATAGTGCAAAAAGTGGAATTAGAATGGAGAAGACTGTTCGAAAGACACCTCAACAGAATAGCATTGCAGAACGCATGAATAGAACTCTAAATGAACGTGCTAGAAGTATGAGGATACAGGCCGAATTACTAAAGATGTTTTGGGCAAATGCAATTAACACTGCAACATATCTGATTAATCGTGGTCCATTGGTTTCATTAGATGAAGAGGTACCAGAAAAAGCTTGGAGCGGTAAAGAGGTAAATCTTTCTGTTTTGAAGGTATTTGGATGTGTTTCATATGTGTATATAGATTCTGCTGATAGAAGTAAACTTGATCCGAAATCTGTTAAATGTACTTTTATTGGGTATGGCATTGATCAATTTGGTTATTGGTTTTGGGATGATAAAAATTGGAAAATAATCAGAAGTAGAGATGTCATATTTAATGAGAAAGTAATGTATAAAGATAGGGATAAGTCTGCATGTGAATCTAAATCTGAATCTGTGACTTGTCATGAGCATGTTGAGTTAGAGAAGATTAGTGAGAGTGATTTGAATAATAGGATTCAGAATAATCTTGCAAAACTTATTGCACAAACTGAGCCACATACTCCTACTCCTAAGTTGAGACGGTCAGAAAGAAAGTCCAAACCTACACAGTGTTAGTCTCTATCTTTACATTATTTGTTGTTGTCTGATGGGGGTGAACTTGAAAATTATGATGAGGCTTTGCAGGTTAATGATTCAATTAAGTGGGAGTTAGCTATGCAGGATGAAATGGAATCACTCACGGCAAACCAGACATGGGAGTTGACTGAATTACCAGTGGGTAAGAGAGCTTTGCACAACAAGTGGGTTTACAGGGTCAAACTGGAACACGATGGGAGTAAACGCTACAAGGCCCGATTGGTTGCAAAGGGATTGCAGCAAAACGAAGAGGTTGACTACACTAAAAATTTTTCTCCAGTTGTGAAGTTGACTACTATCAGATTGGTGTTGGGAATTGTGGCTGCTGAAGCTTTGCATCTTGAGCAGATGGATGTGAAGACGGCTTTTCTCCATGGTGATTTAGAGGAGGAAATTTAGATGAAGCAACCACAAGGTTTCTTGGTACGTAGCAAAGAGGAGTTTGTATGCAAACTTCAAAAAAGCTTGTATGGTTTGAAACAGGCCCTAAGGCAGTGGTACAAGAAGTTTGATGGGTTTATGTGTAGCAGCAGTTTTATAAGATGTGAAGCAGATCATTATTGTTATTTCAAGAGGTTTGACAAAAGTTATATTATTTTGCTCTTATATGTTGATGATATGCTTATCATAGGATCTAGCATTGAAGAGATAAAAAGATTAAATAAACTTTTGTCTAACCAATTTGAGATGAAAGATCTTGGAGTTGCAAATAAAATCCTTGGTATGAGGATTCACATGGACAAGGCAAATGGTACTTTGAAGTTGTTATAGGCTGAGTATGTCAAGAAAGTTCTCAAGAGGTTTAGCATGGATGGTGCAAAACCAGTGAGCACTCCATTGGCTAGCCACTTCAAACTTACTAAAAGGCAGTCTCCGAAGACCGAAGAAGAGCAGGCTTACATGGAACGTGTTCCATATGCTTCAGCTATTGCTAGCATAACGTATGCTATGGTTTGTACTAGACCAGACATTGCACATGCAGTGGGAGTGGTTAGTAGGTACATGAGTAATCCAAGCAAACAACATTAGGAGGTAGTGAAGTGGATCCTTAGATACTTGAGTGGTACTATAGACATGGCACTTTGTTTCAGACATTCATTCTAGGACGAAACACATTCAGCTGCGATACCGTTTCATTCGTTCACTTGTAGATGATAGAGTCTTGTCTCTTGAGAAGATCCAAGGCAGTAAGAATCCAACAGACACGTTGACCAAGACAGTCACCATTGACAAAATGAAGTTGTGTGCAACTGCAGTTGGCCTTCAAGATTGATGAAGGAAGATCAAGTTGTTGCGGCTTTCCTCTATGCGATGAAGATGATGGAGAGCTTGCGTTATCAGGTTCCAAGTGGGAGATTGTTAGGTCAGTGGACCCTAATAAGTACTGTTCACTCAACCCTACGATTTTTGGGTACTTTTGTAATTCCCATGTTGCTTCTGTGTAACCCTAATTCTATACTTATAAATAGATGAGAGGGCACCTCGTTTAGGTTAAAAAAAAAGAAAGAGAGAGAGTTGTATTTTTCTAATCATAGTGAAAACCACAACGGCCGTGGGCGTAACCCTATTCTGGGGTGAACCACGCAAATCCTTGTAGTCTTGTGTGTGTGATTTGTTTGATTCGTTAATTTCTTTCTTGTTTGTTATTTCGTGTCTCACCGATCTTGGTTAGGAAGGGTCAATTTCTAACATATTTATCTATACTTCCATAAGGTTTTAATCTCTTTCTAAATACCCATTTGCAACTGATAGCTTTACTCCCAGGAGGTAGATTAGTCAACTCCCAAGTATTATTTTAAAGTATTGATTCAATCTCACTATTAATAGCTTCCTTCCAAAATGGTGCATCTAAGAATGACATAGCTTCTATAAAAGTATTTGGTTCTCTTTCAGTTAAAAATGTGTAAAAATCATCTCCAAAATTTTTCTCTATTCTAGTTCTCTTGCTCCTTCTAGGTTCTATGTCTAGATGTTCAGAATCATCTCTCAAAGAAATAACATAGTACTAGTAATAGACGTTCTATCTACGACCAGATTTAATATCCTAGTTTTATATGGAAAAATATCTTCAAAAAATTTAGCTTCACGAGATTCAATTATTTTATTATTAGTAATTTCACTAATTTCATAATTTATTACTAAAAATCTATTAGCACTACTATTTTGAGTATATCCTAAGAAAACAGTATCAACAGTTTTGGGTCCTATTTTCTTACGTTTAGGTTTTGGAATTGCTACTTTTGTTAAATACCCCCACACTTTCAACATTTTAAGATTAGGTACTCATTTTTATTTATTTTTTTTTCTAGATTTCATAAGGTGTTTTATCATTATCATTCACAATTGCTCTATTTAATATAACACAAGCACTGAGTATCGCTTCCCCCCCATAAGCTCTCCAGTAAACCAAAACTAATAAGCATTGCATTTATCATATCCATTAGAGTTCTATTTTTCCTTCCAGCTATTCCATTAGATTGTGGAGAATAATGTGAGATTACTTCATAAATAATTCCATGTTCTATGCAAAAGGTACTAAGGATACTTACATTATATTCACCTTTCCTATCAGATCTAAGTTTCTTAATCTTCCTTTCTAATTGATTTTCTACTTCAACTTTATAAGTTTTAAATTTACTAAACACTTCATCTTTGGTTTTAATTAAATATAAGTAACAAAACCTAGAACAATCATCTATAAAGGTTACAAAATATTTATTTCCTGCTCTAGTTGGTGGTCTATTAGAATCACAAACGTCACTATGTATAAGGTCTAGGAGTTGTGAATTTCTTTTTACATATTTATAAGGTTTCTTAGATTATTTTGCCTGCACACATATTTCACATTTGCGTTTGACATCAATAGGTGATTTAGGTACTAATTCTAAATCCATCAGTTTCCTAATTTTCCTTAAATTCACATGTCCAAGTCTTCCATACCACAAATCACAAACTCCAATATTCAAAATATTATGAAAGATATTATTAACTTCAAAAGATACATTTAATTTAAATAAACCATCACATACAAAACTTTTTCCAATAAAAATATCATTTTTACATATTACAATTTTATTCAACTCTATTACAACTTTGTAACCTAACTGTACTAAACACAATCCACTAATAAGATTTCTTCTAACCTCAAGAACATATCGCACATCTTTCAAAGTTAAGATCTTTCTAGAAGTCATCTTCAAATCTATATCTCCAATGCCAAGTATAGGTGCGATTGATCCATTCCCCAAAGTTATACTTCATCCACTTGATTTCTAAAAAGTTTTAAAATAACCACAATCAAAACACACATGTATATTAGCCCTAGAATCTAACCACCAATCTTGATATTTAAAAGTAGAATTAATTTTAGGATTATACCTAAAAGATGGTTCCGCAGTTTCTTCTTTCTCCAAAATCACATTCACTTGAGCATTATGACCTTGATTTCTTTGCTTGTTATTGAACCTTGGTCTTTACTCCTTAGTCTTCTTTAAAAAAAAAAAAACAATCCTTAGCATAGTGATTGGCTCTCCCACACACATAGCACAACATTTGGCCACGTCATTGTCCTTTAAAATTATTAGTATTGGCTTGATAGTTGTTATTATGATGTTTGCCATCTTGACCTCTAGGTTTAAATTTAAGGTTGTTCTTGAAATTTTTACCTTTAGGTTGAAAGTTATTTCTATTGTTGGAACTATTCTTATTCCCATTCTCCACCAAATTTACCTTAGGAGTTTTCTCTTTTCCAGTTCCTAGATTTGATCTATCCTTCTCTTCCACCCTAAGTGTATTGATTAGTTGAGTTAATGACAAATCTCCTTGTTTGTGCCTAAGATGTTTAGCAAAGTCATTCCAAGATGGAGGTAATTTATCAATAAGGAAAGACACTTTAAACACCTCACTAAAAGTTGTCCCTTTCTTTTCTACTTTTCTAAGTAGAGGACAGATGTCACGACCCAAACCTGCCCCTACAGGTTTAGCATCGTAACCGGCCAGTAATTCGAGTTTACCAAAGGCCTTCCTGTATAATCAAAATAATCGGGGCTTGCGAAAGCAATATTCAAACATATACCAATAGTCCAATGAGCTGTGCATCTATATGAACAACTAATAACATGCAAAAGCGTTAATTTACCCACTTACATTACATAACATATAACGTAATATCTTATACAAAAACATATGTATGGGTCAAAAATGTATAACATAACCGAAAGCTTGCTAACGGCCTTCCAGGCCTAGCCCCAACTCGGAGGCACCCAAAACACTTGGTAGGCTTCAAAACGGTGACTCGGTTCAAGACTCCGCCTAGGCTTGACTTTCGGGGCGCTCACCTATAAATATATATATAAAAACAGTGAGCTAAAGCCCAGTGAATAACATTAAAGTAAAGGGGTTAGTGAATGAATTCCAAATACAATATCCATAAAACAAATCATATCTCAATCATTCATATCAGTCTCATATCAGAACATAACATAATGGTACATCTCATAGAACACGTTACATATCGTCTTCCGACTAGAGTAATCGGTTCCGGATACCGATTAAACACATATCACCACAATGAAGTGGCTAACGAGATCTCATATCACATATATGTCATGGACCCGCATTTACATGCCGTCCCCCATGACTTGGGACTATCTGTGGATGCCATAATAGATTCGCAATTAGGACATTCGTTCACATAATCAAAATAGCATTTCAGAAATTATAACTTATCGCATAATAGTGGAAACATAGTTCATATCAATACATCTTTACAGAAATGTTACTCACGGTGGGCTTCCAGAAATGGTTGGTCAGTCTTTGAGTCTTGACCTACAAACATAAATGTACATAGCACAAAACATGTCCCGTTATTACTCATTCATGTGGCCATACATGGCTTAGCTTTCTCACTTTAATCTCCTATTCAATCCATGTCACATAGCTTGTTCATATAGGACTGCATATTCGGATTCGACACATATTTTTTAATTCACTTACTTATGTTGTTTCTTAGCTTATTAATCTTTAAGGCTCATAAATCATGCCAAAGAATGTTTGAAAAGAGATAGAAGTGAAGATATGTACTTAAAACATCTTTTGAAAAGATGCTGTAAATAAGTCGGTGGCTAGAGCCAGCTTTTTGTGGCTAGAGCCAACAGAAGGCAAAACAGAGCTCACTCGAGCTAGAACTCCTTCGCTCGAGCCAGTTTCTGCAGAGTTCAAAATTCTGAGAGCTCGTAATATTGGCTCGAGCCATCACTTCTTCGCTCGAGCCAACTGTAAATTTCTGGGCACCAAGCTTAACAAAAATAGCTTCCAAACAACTTTCAAAACTTGGGGTCTTGCATGATTTAATCAAACACATAAAATAGCTTTAGAAAACTTCAATACAAGACCCTTAAAACATCTTTTATTCAAAAACTCATCAATTCTTGAAAGATTCGAATCAAAACTCCTTCATGCAAGATTTTTCAACTCTTTTCATGGTTTTTCATAACATACAAATGGTGATCAAGAAACTCATGAATTTCTGAAACAATGGACATGATTTAAACTCACATGCATGCAAGGCCTTCAAAACTCAAAATAATGAAACCAAAGGTTAATCTCCAAGAACTTACATGCAAGTCATCCTCTTGATCAATGACCCATTACCTTACAAATATCATGAACTTAGCTCAATAAATTGATGAACTCATAATGCATGGAGGATTTGCAATAGAAATTAGTCATATAATTTCAGAAATGTGAGATGAATCCTCCTAGTTTCTTCAATCTCTAGCACAAAAACAAGCTTCTCTCTCTAGAATGAGTTATCTCTCTCTCTCTCTAGCTCAAGACGTAGATAAACTCAATGAAGCCAAATGAATGATACAACATTCCCTTAACTCTCATCAGAATATACACAACACACACACTCTCACATTTTGAATGAATAACACGTGCACACGCATGCACTACTTCAACACATCTACAAGAATTGATCCTCTACACTCAACACCGTCACATGCCTCAGCACATCATACACTTAATCACATCTTGGATCATTAATATGATTAGATTAGGTACCAATCATGTATCATTTAAATCAAATACAAGTAACCTTAATTAGTCAAGGTTAGCACAAAATTTAATTAATCAGAAATAATTCCAATTAAGGCTCAATTTAATCACATGCGATTTTATTGAACTAAATCAATTTTTAACAAAACTTCTCATATGGTTCCAAATATTCTAGTTAGTCAATCCACAAACTCAAATTCGGTTTCTGAAAGCATTTAGGCTAACAATTTCAGATGCAAAGTAGAAATCATGACAAATAATTTTCAAATCAGATAGATATGCACAAATTACTACAAAGCACATATCACAATTAATAATAACACATAATTCCATTCTAAACACTCAGTTAGCATTCTTAATTACGAATTAGTAGTTACTTACGGATCGGGGTTGTTACAACAGAGCACTGTGGAAACAGATTATGTGCTGTAAGTATAGTGTTGTGGGGGCAGGTGGGTCCCATATAGTTCAACTACTGTTTCAGTGTCCAGGGTTTGGAGTGATATCCTCAAACTTGTTGATAGAAGATCTGCTATGGTTGAGTTTTATTTATTAAACCTTAAAATATCAGTAGGGAATGGGGGTAGAATTCAGTTTTGGAATGATAAGTGGATGAACAATTTATGCCTAAAGGAGGAGTTTCCTAGATTGTATAGCTTGTCAGGAGAGAAAGGTAGCACTGTTCAGCAGATTTACCAGAGGAAGGGTCATTCAAATGAGTGGAACTTAATGTTCAGACGATCACTATTATCATGGGAGGAAGAGGAGGTACAAAGATTGTATGAGTTACTTAGGGTAGCACCTACTCTCTCTTTGGAGTCTGAGGACTATTGTCAGTGGGGGGCCAATCCAGAAGGGTCATTTACAGTAGCAGCAGCATGGGAGTAGTAGATGTCTTCAAAAGGTCCAACACTCAGTGTTACTAAGGTCTTGTGGAGAAATCTTGCTCCTCCCAAGGTGAAATTTTGTGTCTGGTTAGCTTGGAGAGGTAGACTTAAAATTGCAGCTGTGTTAAAAAATTTAGGAGTGTTAAATGAGGAATCAGATTCATTGTGCATGTTCTATAAATCAGAGGAGGAGACAGTTCATCATCTGATGTTGTTTTGCCCATTTGCTTAGAAGGTGTGGATTGATATGATGAAGTGGTGGGGTCTGGTGTGGGTATTACCTGGTTCAATTGAGGATTTATTGCTCTGGTGGACAGGAGTCAAATTCAGTAAGGTGATTCTTAGAATGTGGAAAGTGGTACCTTTAGCTGTTTTGTGGTCATTATGGAAAGCAATGAATGATGGTCTTTTTAATGGCAAACTAGTAGATTAGATTGAATTAGCAGAGTTGGTGAAAGTAAGAGTAGCACTTTGGAGTAAATTGAATATTGCGGGGATGCAGTATTTAGTACAGGAGATAGTCACTAATCTTCATCAGATTATGGCTTGTACTGGGAGTAGCAGGTTGTCCCTCGGTTGATGTCTTGTGTTGAGCTAGAGAATGGTTGGGAGCCTTGCCGCCACTATTGTTCTCGGAGTGTCGGTGGCGATAGTGTTTCTTCTGGTCTGCGAAGAAAGGTGTATTACAGGGGAGCTTCTGTGTTATTGTTACCGCTACTCTGTTGGTTGGGAACGTTGCTGCCACTGCCCCTAGTGTTCTAAGAGTGTTTGTGGTGATTGTGTTTTCCTTTTGTCTGTGAAGAAAGGAGTTTTACTGGGGAGTTTCTATTGTATTGCTGCTCCTACTCTGTTGCTTTGCTGTTGTTTTGTTTTGTTTTTCTTCTTCTTTTAGGGCTGTTTTGATTGGTTTCTCACCAATCTTAGGTTTTGTCCCAGCTTTGTTGTTGTAAAGTGGCATGTTTTTTTCTTTTTTCATCAATATAGTTTTTTGCTAATAAAAAAAAAAAAAATAGTTCTTGAAACTCATGTGTATGAGCACGAAATAATCTGTCCCATATAATCCTATTGATCAAGTTTGCACTCCTCCAAACGTCGTCGTCTTATCACCTGAAAACACAAACTTGAGCTAGCTGGCGAATGTGTGCCAGAAACCCCTCCGATGCCTAAATCAGCAAATAGACAATAGACACAAAAGCTCTGTGAATTCGAGAGTATGAATTGCAATACCTGAAAATAGGTGCATTCATGAGCTTTTATAGATTCATCGTGGCACAATCCTAGCAGGACTTTGACTCTCCTTAGCAGAGTCCTCCTAGGAGTCACATTCCCTAAGGATAATGCTTATCCCTGGGACACCCTTCTCACTATCAGCCAAGTGAGATGGCCAGAACTCTTCGCTCGGCTATCGTTGCGCTTAACTGAGCTATATTGTTTTGTTCTACTTCTAGCCAAGTCGTGCTAAACCTAACCAAAGAGTAGCGCTTTGCCGAGCTACGTCTAGCTCGGCCTTCTCCATTAAAGTCACCTCAGTTCGCTTACTGACCATGCAGAAATAGCTAGGTCCCTGTCCAAACAACCATCTCTAACCAGCCCAACACAGGTTCAACCCAAAACCGAGCTACACGAGCTCTTATCTCGACCCATTGCGTGGCCCAACTTCCAAAGGTAATCTTACCTAGCTCAGCCTAATTAGGTTATACAAATTATCCTCTAAATTCCCCCTTAATTCCATCTACAAAGCATGATTGGGATTACTTTCAACTCTGCTGAGCTATAAAAGTTGTTCGATCTCACAACTCGTTCGGCCCTAATAAGTCTTGTCAGTTGCTCAGCATGTCCTTCCACTACTCTGACATGTCTGACACAACGTCATTCCTAGGACACGTGGCATGCCCCTATTAGCCCCATTCTCTTATTATAGCCGTCAAGCACCTCCTAAAAATTTGAACAACCCTGTCTTTTTGCTTTCGACATATATCTTGTACACTCGAATGGTTTCAGCCCTTGTTCACCCTCTTCATTCACAAACCCTAAATCCAATACTCCATTTCTTTCTCCCATCGAAGCATAATCCAATGCCTTCGAGTTCTCAATCGTACGAGGAGGCGTTCTTTCTGTGTCTTGCCAAGCAGATTAACTTAGTTTACACTAACCCTACCAACCTTCTTTGGCCGAGATAACCATCTCGATTTAAGAGTTCAAAAAAGTGTTGGTCAAACCTGCCAACCTGCGTTGGCCGAGATAACCATCTCGGTCAAATAGTTCGAAAAAGTTGGTCAAACCTGCCAACCTTCCTTTGCCGAGATAACTGTCATCTCGAGCAAAAAGTTCAAAAAATTATTGGTCAAACCTGCCAACCTGCTTTGGCTAAGATAACCATCTCGGTCAAAGAGTGCAAAGAGTTATTGGTCAAACCTGCCAACCTTATTTAGCTAAGGTAACCATCTCGGTCAAATAATGAAAAAATTTATTGGTCAAACCTACCAACTTTCTTTGGCCAAGGTGACCACCTCGGTCATAGAGTGTAAAAAAATTTTAGTCAAACCTGCAACCTTCTTTGATTAAGGTAACCATCTCGGTCAAAGAGTGTAAAAATTTTTTGGTCAAACCTACCAATCTTCTTTGGCCAAGGTAACCATCTCAGTCAAAAAGTGTAAAAAGTTGTTGGCAACCCACTTTGCCCCCAGTTGTGCAAAGATTTCTAAAAAAAGTTGGTCAAACCTGCCAACCCACTTTACCCCCAGTAGTGCAAAGATTTGTTAGAAAGAGTTGGTCAAACCTGTCAACCTTCTTTGGCCGAGGTAACCATTTTGGTCAAAGAGTGCAAAAATTTGTTGGTTAAACTTGCTAATCTTCTTTGGCCGAGGTAACCATCTCGGTCAAAAAGTGAAAAAAGTTATTGGTCAAATTTGCCAACCTTCTTTGCCCCTAGTCGTGCAAAAATTTGTTAAAAAGAGTTAGTCAAACCTGCCAACCTTCTTTAGCCAAGGTAACCATCTCGGTCAAAGAGCGCAAAAATTTATTGGTCAAACCTGCCAACCTTCTTTGGCCAAGGTAATAATCTCGGTCAAAGAGTGCAAAAATTTGTTGGTCAAACCTGGCATCTTTTTTTGGCCGAGGTAACCATCTCAGTCAAAAAGTGAAAAAAAAGTTATTGGTCAAACCATCCAACCTTCTTTACCCCGAGTTGTGCAAAGATTTGTTAGAAAGAGTTGGTCAAACTTGCCAACCTTCTTTGGCCGAGGTAACCATCTTGGTCAAAAAGCACAAAAATTTGTCGGTCAAACCTGCCAACCTTCTTTGGCCGAGGTAACCATCTCGGTCAAAGAGTGTCAGAATTTGTTGGTCAAACTTGCCAACCTTATTTGGCCGAGGTAACCATCTCGGTTAAAGAGGGTAAAAAGTTGTTGGTCAAACCTATCAACCTTCTTTAGACGAAATAACCATCTTGGTCAAAGAACGCAAAAATTTGTTAGTCAAATCTGCCAACCTTCGTTGGCCGAGATAACCATCTCGGTCAAAAAGTACAAAAATTTGTTGGTTGAATAATCTAATAAAATAATAATAATAAAAAAACTAACACCCAAAACAAAATATCAACAAATCGGTGAACTATTTGTTTTTTCAAGAAAAATCCAAGTCAACTACGCCAAAACATATGATTCCAACAAAGCCATTTCATAGTTCAAAAAAAAAAAAAAAAAAAAAAAAAAAAAAAAAAAAAAAAACAAAGCCATTTCATTCTTTGCTCTGAGATTATATATCATTTTCTTTTTGCCGTAGTTTCTCAAAAATCAAACAAAACAACAAAACAACGAGAATCATATTTGAATAATTGTTTTTTAAAAAAATATATATATATATAACGATTTTAGATTATTGTGAGAATTGAACAATAAATATTCTAAATTAATTTTACAAAATAAAAATATTAAACAAAACAGATTTTGAAAATAGGTTCTTTACAATTTAATAAAACTATATATATAATAAAATAAGCAGAAGATGAATAAAAGGGTTCAGAAAAAAGTCTGTGGAATTGTGAGAAGTATGTCAAAGACATTGTCCTAAAGTCGTTTTGCACTCCCTCCGTGCAAGTTTTAACGATCACAAAAGACTCCAAGATACAACTCAAAATTTCACAGGATCTAAAACAATACACAGTTGCACCAGAAGGATTTGTCAAGTATGTATCAATTGCCCAGAAATTTCCTGAAAAATATGGCAAGAGTGAAAAGAAAAAGTAAAAGTAACATGTGGCCTACATATGCTGAATAATTGGACACACACACACACACACTCTCTCTCTCTATATATATATATATAAATATTTGTATAATATATTCGAAGTAAAAATAAGCAAAAATTTCTTGGAAAATATGGCAAGAGTGGAAAGAAAAGTAAAAGTAACTTGTGGCCTACATATGCTGAATAATTGGACACACTCTCTCTATATATATATTTGTATAATATATTCAAAATAAAAATACGCAAAAATTTCTTGGAAAATATGGCAAGAGTGGAAAGAAAAGTAAAAGTAACATGTGGCCTACATATGCCGAATAATTGGACACTCTATATATATATATTTGTATAATATATTTGAAAAATCTTAAATCCCCGAGATATTGCTTTATGATTATGTATCAATTTTAACAAGTAAATAGCAATTCCAATTAAACAATTAAAGACAAATCGACACAACGATTTTACGTGGAAAAATCACAATTGGAGCGCCTCCAATTATGGTAAAAAAAATCACGAGCAAAAGTCACAAAACAATCCACTAAGAAGACAAAAGAATTACAAAAGTGTATTCTCAATTACCTAGCAAATCCACGCTTGAATCGAACTGACCCCTATGTGCCTCTTCCAGCCTCGTCTTCACCTCGGAATTGTCTTGCATAACGTTGAATCTACAACGCCGATGTCAAATCCATGACGATGAACCACTCCGGAATCCACCAAAGCTTCAGGCCCAAATTCCACGGAATCCACCAAAAAACAACTCTACCTTTTGTGTAGAATAAATAAAACAAGCCCCTTTGATATAATTTACCCAATTCATGATATAAACTCTCACAAATATCAAAGGAAACAAGTAAAGAAGCACCAGAAGAAAACCCCACCCAAGAAGAAAATCTGGAAGTCGTGCCCTAGAAACTAACTTAATTGCAAATTTATAGAAAACAGAATTGCGATCTACGCTTGAAAGCAGGAATGCCCGCTCAAGCGGTCTGACTAAAACGCGTGTTTCAGAACATGGATCTATGATCGAGTACAAGAAGTGCTGCTTGAGCACAAAAACACAACACCCAGTACTTCTACAGACAGCTCAAACTTCTGGAACCAAAGATTCTTCGCTTGAGCACACAAATGGTCGCTCGAGTGGTCAAGCAATTTCAACTGCATTTTTGCTTTTTGCTTTAGGGGCGCTGCCCCTCGACCCTGTCTGGGCGCTATCCCAGACTCGCCAAGGGGCGCTGTCCCCTCGACCCTTGCAAGCTAAGAGAGCTAGAGAGAGAAAGTCTTTTTAAGAAAAAAAACTATTCGGTTAAAACCCATATTACGTTATACATAATATGTATAGAGGTAGGAGATGTAACCACCCATAACTCTATCTCCCCAGAAGATGAGATTGTGGGTTATTCACTAATTTGAAATTTAAACTAATATGATCACTATGTGGGTTATGGGTCATACCACCATGGGCGCCCAAATGCAGGTCTGAAACCCAACCTGATTTCCAACATAAATAAATATGACTATTTAGAAAAGAAATAAACAAATAAGTAAATACAAATAATAAAATAAAATAAATACAAACAAAGTTTTGAAACTTCTAAGTTTTGAAATTTCTAACAAACAAAACACTTGGAAATTTCCCTTCTAACCCAAACAAAAACAAAAACAAGTGGTTCTGTTCTTGTATAAATTTATTTATACAAAAATAGAGTTTTTGTATAAATAAATTATACAAAATTACTTAATTTTATGTGATTTCTTTGTTTTAAATCAAAACATTATTATTATAATTTAAATTTATAAAAACAACAATGTCACATTAATATGTATGAATTTAATGTATAAAATTTTGTTTATGAAACATAAGACCTCGTTTGGGAACAAGCTTTTTTAGTAACTTTTTAGTTTTTTGGTTAAAATGTAATGTAAAAAAAATTAGTATGTTTGGGATGACTTTTTGACTTTTTACGAAAAGATGTGCAAAAAATAAAGAGAAAATGAAATCTTTGACTTTTTGGTATGGGTTGTTGGTTTTTTGATTTTTTTAGTAACTTTTTAACTAAAAAAAATCACTTGCCAAACGAGGCTAGTGTCAATATCAATGAAAACTTGAAATTATATATATATATATATATTTTAAGTCTAAACCCCCAACAACACGGCAAAAAATAATAATAATAATAATAACAAATGTAGAACCTACTACAATAATAGAATTTTGATAGTTGAAACGGGACTACTAAAATATTGTGATAGGAAATATTTATAAAATTTATTAATTTGTGTTATGATGTGTCATGTATTTACTTTATACTGAAAATGCTATAAAAGATTCTTTTACAGAGGTAGATGTGGAGACGGAGTAAAAGCCCCAATAGAGATTCACTCAGGCCAGTGGAAGGGACCCGGGGCATCACGTGTAGGGCTGCAAATGAACCGAGCTGTTCATGAACAAGCTCGGTTCAGCTCGTTAAGGGCTCGGCTCGGCTCGGCTCGGCTCGACTCGTTTAGTAAACGAGCCGAGCTCGAGTCGAATATTAGGCTCGTTTAGTAAACGAGCCGAGCTCGAGCTCGCATAAGCTCGGCTCGTTAAGCTCGGCTTGTTTTTCTTTATTTAAATTATATAATAAATATATTATTTATATATTAAATAATATATAAATATATATAAATACAATATAAATACATTTTTTATATATTAAATAATATAAATAATATTAAAAAAAATTTATCGAGCCGAGCCGAGCCGAGCTCGAGTTTCATTAAAATTAACGAGCCGAGCCGAGCCGAGCTCGAGCCCAGTTCCTTATCGAGCCGAGCTCGAGCTCAATAAACGAGCTCGATAAGTAAACGAGCCGAGCTCGAGCTCAGCAAAGCTCGGCTCGGCTCGGTTCGTTTGCAGCCCTAGTCACTTGTCTCTTGGATTTTGAATTTTTTTTTTTATAATTATAAAGTAAATATTTTGAAATAAAAAAATTATAAAAATATTATTAGAGTGAAATGTCAATGACATTTTAAAAATTATGAGAACAATAATGGTTGTTCTGATTGAAAATGAAGAGACTTCTACAAACCATATTATTTATGAAAATTTTATGAAAAATTTTGAATGTAACAGTGATATCATTATTAATGACATGCAAATATATGTTATCTCACTATAAAGATATGAAATTTATTGGATTGTTAATTACATTTGACATGTGAGGTTCACTGTCTATGTGTTTATTTACTATTAGTAGGTGATATCACGTACCAATGATGACGTGGTATTAACTATTATATTGAATTTTTAATCAAATTTTGTATAAAAAAAAAAATATCATTATATAATTTATTTTAAGACTTATATTCATATTTTTTTTGTATTGTCCATGATGCACTAGTCACAAATAACATTATCTTTTTGATGTTTCTCGAAATCAATCGTAAAAAGTCGCATGAAATATTTTTGTAAAAATTTTTGATATTGTAATTAATAAGTGTCCTTTCTAATTTAATTTTCTGACTCCGCCATTGACTCAGGCCTTTGTGGGTATAAAAAATTTGGTGATATATATTGTAATTTTCAAATAAAGTTTCAAAAAGTGTTATAGGAAAGAGAGTAATGAAGAGGTTGAGAAGTGAATTTGGTTTTATTTTTCACCGTGAACATAAATATCCTGCTAAATGATGTATATCTTATATTTTTATTCTTTTATTCACTGCTTTATTATGGGTTTGAATCCATGATTTTGCACAATAATTTGTATAGAATTCCTCAAAATACAAATAAACAGAAATTTCTTGTAAAATATTGTTATGGAAAAGAATAGTGAATTGACCAAAGGTGAGTAGTTGAAGGTCTTGTCAGATTTCTTGTAAAATTTCTTGTAAAATATTGTTATCAACAAGCACTTGAAATTAAAATTGGAGAAATTACTTATCAATTGTCCTTTTAAAAAATGTATGAGTCGATTTCTGACCACACTGCCAAATTAGTATTCAACTGGACAGCACTGGCAAAATAGATGGCACCTGAATGACCTGTAACAGAAAGATGAGATTCTGGCGGTGGTTCGTCCATCCGGGAGCACTCCGACGATCAAGTCAGTTATCTCTCAAAGATAGCAAAAGTGCTTAACTCGCTATTCAGAATATAAAAAACGTACCTTAGACCCATGGGGGTGCCTCCCTTTTATAGCCAACACAATCCTAATCCCAATAGAAGCCTAGCTCCAATTGACTTAGGATTACCACTAATCTTGGACTCCCAGTAGGATTAGGATAAACTCTCTAAGAGTCTTATCTTTACCCAAACTGAAGTCTTCACCCATTCTACGACTCTTGTCCCATATCCGCTTAGCCCAAACTCCAGTTTCTTCGCAGATAACCTCGGCCTGACCGAGATCATCTCGGCATCATACCCACAACATGTGGCACCCTGACTGGCACTTCGGTGACACCTCGGCCACGCGTCGTCATTCAAAATTTATGTCCCCACAACTGTCCCCTAGGTTCTATTACCTCGGCATCCTGAGGTGATGAAACCTATATCTTTTGAACCCATAGCACGTCGGCTATCTTGCCTTATCTTTTTACTTCCGAGGTTGAAACACATCGGCTTCCATATGACAAACACTTTAGTGTGTTTGCATCAACGCCTTTAAAACCACTAACCAAATCTGTTCAAGTTTATTGAGCCGAGATCGCCCCCGTAACCGAGCTATTTGCTTCATTAAATCAAGAATTCCAAGAGTTTTATCACGTGTGTGAGCTGTCATGTACAATATTTCAACCGTTTCTGCCACGCGTCTTTCTCCTACTAAGTCGTACCCGACACGCGCCATTGGTCGCATCACTCGTGTGTGCGCCGTCTAACAGACACGTCGTCCTAGGCACATTGATGGTATTTTGCCGCCATTCTTCCCGTTTGATCAAAATCAATTCTCTCTCTCCGTCTCTTCACTTTTTCACCATCATCTTTGTGCAAACTCTCTCTCTCTCTCTCTCTCTACTCTTCCAAATCTGCCATTGTTTCAAGCCTTCAACCTCTACAACCACTCTCATTCTCCCCCTCTAGTGAAGCTTTCACTGATCTTTTCCGATTGCAACCATCAACTGACCCTGGCATATTCAACACCGGCTTCACTCCCCTGGTAAGCTACTGTTCCTCCTGGTTTCAGTTCTTGGTTCTCTCCGAATTCTATTACATTCGTGCTCCGTTACTGTGGCTTCGTTCATATTTTTTGATTACAAATCTGTGTATGTGAACTCAATCATGCATTTGAGCATGTTTACATTGTGATTTTGTTTTTGCCCAATCCACTCTTGATTATTCACACACTGCTTACATATCTGTTGATTTTTGCCACTGTTCTTTGGCCTCACACACCTGCACAAACTTTATTACTGTGTTCTTGACGATTCATCACTGTTCTTGATTCTGAATCACATTCCTGTTTCTTTTTTCTGTTTTTTTTTTTTCCATATTCTTGCCTTCAATCCTTGTTTGCTTAGACCTAGATTTGGGATTTGTTTGTAGAACCCACAATTTTTAGGAAAAACTGAAAACATACCTCACTTAGATCCTCAGAATTCCTTGCCCCATCATTTTTCCAGGTTTTGCCGAGGTCCTTCCAATCTTTATAGAACACACCCTTTTGAAATTCATCATCTTCACTCCAAGCCGACATCATGGGTATGTGGAGGCATAGGGTAAACACCCCAACCAAGTTAGAATACTTTAGGCAGGAATTTTCCATCCCAGCCAACTGTAGACGCACCCTCGGGCCTCATGCTACACAGTTCAGACTCCCTTTTTCGTTTTTTTTGCGGTTTTAATCTGAACCAAAGAGTCCAACTCTGGCAAATCGTTTTGAGAAAAACAGATTTTGAAAAGAAGTGCCAAACATGGACTGCTTTGCCAGATACAGAGTCGCCACCTAAATATTTTTTTAATGGGGAAATTTAGGAAACCCTGACTCGATGCCAAAGGCCACGTGTCCGTCATCACCAAAGTTGTCTTGGCTCGGGAGCTTGGGTACGATCGGGGAAGGTCAGCTATGAGCACCCCCTTTCGCCCGGTCCGAAGACCGGCCTCTACTAACCATGATATCCGATTTTGAAACATTATGTGTTCTTGTTCCGGTTATTAGCCTAGATTTACTATGTTATGCGCACAGCAAACAAGTATAGACTAGATTGCCTAATTTGGAAACAAGCATTGCATATCCGTTTGTTTTGAAAATGCTTTGGAATTTGCTACTCGCAAGTAGGCTAAAACACGGATTTCAACGAGTTTTTCCAACTCAAACAATCCAACCTTCACCCACAGGCAATCAGGCAGTTTATCTCATATAAGCACTTAGCCACATGGTAATCATGCTGTCATGTTAACATTCACACGCATGCGAGATGCTAAAGCATAAATACTTACATTGTACTCCATGCCAAAACAATAAACTAGTTAGCAAATATGCATGTCCTAGTTCATGTTAAGTGGCTAATGCAACACATGCAAGGATGCAGTTAGAGTAGGCTCGGCTAACCCTAAAATGGCATGTGAAATGCTACAATTATCACATATTCAATTTGGAATTGAAAATACAATGCAGTTTGTATGATGTACCGAGCCTGGTGCATGCAAGACAAATGCATGGATGCACGCATGCATAGCATAAGGTATGCTAATTTAGACGTGCCCTAATCTACCATCATAAGCAGGTAAATAAAAGGGAGAAAGAAGTGGAGGTTGGAAGACATGCACACACACGCACCCACACTTATTACAGATTCGCCCTCGCTCGGAGGGACCAAAAGAATAATACAAATTAATTAACTACGCAAGCTAATTAAATATTACAAATTGCCTAATTAGTTAACAACTAACTAAACTAGGAAAAACAGTAAACCGCCTCGGGAGGAGAGCCTGATGCAACGCATGCTCGGGTCCTGCTCGGAATTGCACTGCCATGCATAGACTGCCTCTGTTTTCCCTGCTCTGCCCTTCTGAAGACTACCAAAGTCTCAGAGATGCTTCTTCAGATATTGGGGATCACTATCGGCTGAGTAGAATGGCCACCGGCTGCAGCATGTGATCATTGGCTGGAAATGAGGCTATCGGCCACCAATACATTGCCGGTCGGCATTAAATATTGCCGGTCGGCAAGAAGTTCCTGCAGAACCTGCAACTCACAGCAGCAGAGGGCAGAACCTTGTATGGCAATGCAATCCAAAGCAATGTATGCACCAACCAAGCCTCTTATCATGTGTACAACTCAAAGGGCATGGTCCTTGGTTCTTGGACCACCAATCGCGCATTTGAATGCGTGATGGCCCAAGAGGCCAAGTGTGCATCTTTCATTTCAAATGAAATGCAATGCAAACAAACAAACCAAAGCCCAATCCCTATCACTAATCAAGGGACAAAGCATGCATGCAAGATGCAATGCAACCTAGGCATGCAAGCTAAGGATGCAACATGGCATGGCAAGCACTTATGCAAGCATACAAGCAAGCATGAGGCAATGCAAACTAATGCAAAGATGGACTTAAACATGATTTAGGCAGCTCTAAATAGGCCCAAAACAGTGGCCAAAATGCTAAGTTCATAAAGGCGAATGCTCATGCAAACATGCATAGATACATGGTTCAAGACTTAAGCATAATGAAGCAACTTTTAAACACATTTAAAAGGGACAAACATGGACTAATGGCATGCAAATGAAGCTTTGAAAATCATGCTATAGGAGGTGCCAAACCAACTAACAAAGCAAGCAAAGCATGCAAAATGGCCAAGAATTCAAAGCAAGCTAATGATGCATTGAACTACACTTAGCAAGGCAAACATGGCATGCATTAAACAACTAAAAACAGATTTTTAGCATGTTAAAACAAGGCCAAAAGACCACTTAAATGGCATCTAAATGACTCAAATTCAAAGGCATGCACAATGGTCAAAACATGGAGCATGCAAGACAAGCTTTCAAAGCTTCAAAGAGGCATCCAAGGCAAGCATATGAGCATGTCTTAGGGACTGAAATGACATGTAGGGTGGTTCCAAACCACTTAAGTGATGCAAGCAATGCATGCTACACATTCACATACTTGAGGCCAACAAGCCACAATACAAAGGAGCTATGTAACGCATGCCAAGATCGACTCAAGCAACTATGGACACACCTAAAACATGGCAAAATAAACACAAAACCTTCACAAGGTTAAGCCTAAAACATGCTGGAATGAAGGCTAACAACCTAAGGCATATTAAGGCATTACATGGTAGGTATGCTAAGCATGCATGGTGTACCAAAACCAACACACAACAATGTTATATCATGGCATAATAAGCATGGAAAATAGCCTAGACATGATCAAAAACACTCAAGCGTGTTGCTCCCTCGAGAGGCCAAAAAGTGCCCTTTTCAAGGACAACAAGGAGAGGGGGTGGCCCTCTCCTTCTTGAGACTTCAAGGCACCATCTTCACCACTGAAATCCCTCAAGATTTCAGTGGTGAGGAGGCCCAAGCACCAAAGTCTCGGAGCTCACCAAAAATGGCACAAAATGGGGCCTCTCAAGGCCTAAGGGTGGTCAAACAAACCTCCAAACCACAAAACACTCTTAACAAACAATCAAGAGGGCTTAAAAACAGAACTTTTTTGTATTATACACTAAGCACAAAAACAGTTCTAAGATAGGTAGAAAAGCAATGCAAAAATGGGGAATAAAAGGGAAGTTTCTTACCCTTGAAGCCCTCCTTCACAAACAATGCTCCAACAGCCTTCTTGGCTTAAATCCAGCTCCAAAACACTAAAACAACCCTCCAAGGGTCTCAAGTCCAAGAGATGGTGTGTTAGTGTGTGTTTGTGAGCAAAAGTGGAACCAAACACACACTTATAGAGATAGAATATGTATCAAACCCTAACCCTAGAACTCAAGCTTTACCAAAGCTGTCTAAAATGTCTAACCCTTATGTCAAGAGAAGAAGCTCTCCTATATAGGCAATTCCCTCTTGTAAGGCTTCCAAAACAAGCCATCCAAGAGGGAAATCCTTCCATACACGTGTATGGAGGAGAATGGGGTGGGTGCCAGCTATCACAGCTGGCACAAAATATCTGCTAAAAGCAGATGAACAGTAGTCGGCTGGCCAAAATTGTCATTTTGACAAAATTGATGGCCGGTCGGCCAAAAAGAGTGCCGGTCGGCCAAATATATGGCCGATGGGCACAAACAACAGCCGGTGGCCTCAAGCCACGGCCGGTGATGTGTGGGGATGCCTCACAACGCATTCCCTGCCCCTCCAAGGCAAAACACAAGTGTTTGGTGCAAAACCAGACACAAAACGGTCGAGTTCGGAGATCCTGAGGCAAGGCGCGTAGCCGAGACCTCCGGGAACTCCAAACGAACACAAGCAATGGATAATCACCGAGTGTTCCAACGGTGACGTCCAAGTCTTGAGGACGGTTAAAAATGGGGTGTCTACAGTTGCCCCTCTTTGACAGAACTCGAAAGTCATAATAATGACGGGAGTGAATGTCAAAGCCCAGAGACGACCCATTTTTGACAAGGCCGAAGACTTGGACAATCATGCAAGACAAACAAGGTATGCGCCCGAAGGCAGGGGCAAAATGCAAGACAATGCAAGAAGCCGAGCATAACTTATGATCATGCAAAGAAAGCTGTAACGAAGCACGCATGCGACAGTTTTAAGCTAGCATACACCAAACTACACTACAATGCAGAAAGGATGTAAGAGAATTATGCAATTCTCGATACGTCTCACACAGAGGATACAATACCTGTCCGGTTCGTTCGGTTGCACCGGCCTCAAATGAGCCGTACATACAATATCGTGCCTGTAAAGAAAACAAACTTAACAGGTACAATATTGCTAGCAATCATGCATGACAATGCAAGAATGAATGCAAAATGATATGCAATATATACAAAACAATGTATAAATAATGCAAATGATATGCAATGCAATCGAATCATGATTCAATCATGAGCGGTTCGAAACCACACAAATGTCAAATAGATTGATGGAGGTAGCAAGTCCGTCTACCATAGAAAAAGTGCCGCAACCCTCAAACCAACATACCAGCGTGGAATAGGCGCACACACATGCAGAACTATGAGTAATGTAGACAGACACAAGAACGAGTATTGGGTGGAATGACATAAGTGGGGTGACGACCCGCTGGGGAAAGAATAATGATCCTAACACCGGATGCAACAATTACACTACAATGTAATATCTACAATGGATATGGCGTGCAGCCAAAACCGTATCTTGCCTAGGAAAGGAATGTACGCATACAAGCCATGTCTAACACCGAAAAGGTGCCGCAACCCTCAAACAACATACCAGCGTGGAATAGGCGCGTACACATGCAGAACTGTGTTTTGACGTGAAAAGTAAGAGCACATACCAGACCAAGCTCAACAAGGAAAGGCGCAAGCCATAGATGAAGGGTGATGCAGTGAATGCATGCAACCACAATGCAATGGAGATGAATACAATGGATATGGCACGCGGGCCAAACCAAATCTTGCCTAGGAAAGGCATGTACACGTACAAGCCGCGTCTGACACAGAAAAGATGCCGCAACCCTCAAACCAACATACCAGCGTGGAATAGGCGCGTACACATGCAGAACTGTGTTTTGACGTGAAAAGTATGAGCACATACCAGACCAAGCTCAACAAGGAAAGGCGCAAGCCATAGATGGAGGGTGATGCAGTAAATGCATGCAACTACAATGCAATATCTACAAATATGCAATGGAATGTAAATACAATATTTACAGTGGAAATGCATGACAATGCACTATATTACGATGAAATGCATGACATATGCAATATCTACAATGATGCATGACATATGCAATATTTACAATGTAATGCATGACATATGCAGTATTTACAATGAGATGCATGACATTGCAGTATGAATGCAATGACTATGATTGCAGTTTTCCCTATTCTCCCAACAGGGCGATATACTAGGTTGGTTCAGTATCCAAAACTGAGGCGCAGACATGCTGCCTCAACCTATGGGGCTTCCATACAGATTTCAAGCCGAGGGTAAACCCCCTGGGTATTTTTAAACCAGACTTTAGTCTGGAAATCCCGAACCTTTACGTTCTAGGCATAAGCCATTCGAACTCTAGTTTCCACCGTCCCTATTGGTCTCCTAGGAACTCACCGCAAACACAGGCAGGTGGCTTTACCAGACCACCAGAAGTCGTTCGGGCACGACAAACACCAAAGGAATTGCACCTTTAGAGGATTTAAGGTCTCCTAGACCGTTATGCAAAATGAATGCATGACAATGCATGGTAAGGGAATGCACGACAACGCGAACGATGCGCGAGGCGACGTATGTATTGAAATGCATGACAATGCTTGTAATAAAAATGCAATGACAATTCATGAGAGATGTGCATGACAATGTAAAGGGGTGCGTGTTACAACGTGTGTAGTACATGCATAACAATGCAACCGTGAGGCGCATGACGGCGCGATGCAATGCACCGAAATAGTGCGATAAACGCGTGCAACGCACACGGGGCAACTTTTGAATCTTGCAAAGGGCAAAAGGATACAGAAGGATACATCATTGCATGAATTTGAGTGCCACGCACAGAAGACGCGGTCCGAGGTCAAAACGGAGGCCGGTTGAGCGTTGGAGATACACTTTCTTGCACTTTCTTGAGCTATGAAGACCAAAAAAAAACTACTCATATGGCCTAAACAAGGCTGTGGGAACACCACCGGCCGGAAGGGGAGCCACCGGCTGTCCACCGGCTGCAAAATAGTTTCATCGGCACAATATTCTGCCGGCCGGCACAAATATTGCCGACCGGCCAAAAGTGCCTGAGTCGGGGCAGATTCGACATTTCACCATGGGTCTTTTAAAATAGGGTTCCAAACCCTATTTTGTCACTTCCCCTTCACCGAAAAACATTCCTCTCTCTCTCTAGAGCCTTTTTCCTTCCTCATTTCCTCACTTTCTTCGCGTTTTACTCCCGTTTCGTCGCCGGATTCGCGATTTCCTTCGTGTTTCGGACGTTTTCAACCGATTGAAACTTCATTTCGGTACACCCTTTGCTATTTCCACCTTTTTGGGGTTTGTTCCCCTCACTTTCCTCTTGATTTCTGTGCCTTTTTCATATCCAGACTTTTTCGGCCATTTTCCACTCTCCCGGGGGTTGACTTTTCGGTTGACTTTCCATATTCCAGCCCGATTTTCATTTTCCGACCATTCTCTCATCATTCTTGATATGGCCGACGATATTCCACACGGTGGGACTCCCTCGGATCACGAGATGGATCCCGGGGTCGAGCTCCTACGGACTGCGCCAGTTCAGGAGTTTTGACAGGGCGCTGGATCCCGAGCTTCTACTACGTGAGCCTGCCTCTCACCTATCCTTCGCGCTTCCGAGTAACATTTTTTCTCTGTTTTAATTTTCTGCAATGTAGAACTTTTAACTGTCAACTGCCATAGCTGATTACATTCTTTAGTTGCTTTAGCTCAGATGCTCTGATACACTGTGAATTGTAGTTGATCGCAGACACACTTGCAACTGATATCTGTTTAAGACCGACACATAACCAACCACACGTGCACTAGCCTTAATCAACCCAAAACACACGGCACACACACCGTATTTCACTGCAAATTCACCAACACCCGATACCTGTTTGAATCTGAAAATATGCCCGCATGCCATCATTTGCACTGAACCACTCAAACACCACGCTGACGCATCACACGTTGTAGTTCACTGTAAGCACACACACGACACCCGTATCTATTTGAATCTGAAAAACTTGCACGCATGCTAGATTTGCACTGATTTTGACTGTTTCTTCAAAACTGTACATTTTATGTTGCTTTGCAACTACTTGTTCGAAAACAGGGAGATTCCCATACCATCTGCGGGTATGGGAACACTGTCGCTCGTGAGTGGTACGCCGAGCTACCCGATGCAGTTCGCTGCATCGTGGACCAGGCTGGCTTTGGCACATTCTGCAGGGACTCTCCAGGCTCACTACATGCAGACCTCTCCTTGTCGCTCTGTGGTGGAGAGGTGGTGGGACACCACCGATTCATTTCATTTCTCTGCGACGGGGGACATGACGATACCCCTTATGATTTCTCGGTGCCACAGGCATCGGGGTAGGGGGTGATCCGATCCCCTTTGATACGGATATGGATGAGTGGACCGCGGGCTCAGATCTACTTGCTCGGCGAGCTGCCGCCAATCTGGCGCTTCCCCGCTTTGTCCATATTCCTGGTTCGAGGTGCAGTTCAGGGTCCACAGCCCACCCTTGTTGATGCAGCCCCAGCCCCGATGACTCAGGAGGCCGTGGAGAGATACGCATGCGGCTTTCTCATGTTCCTGTTTGGGACGACCATTTTCGCCGACCGGGCGAACACCGTGCCTCTCTGCCTGCTCAGCGCACTGGTGGACGTCAGGGATATCTTACATTACAATTGGGGTGGCGTCGCTCTGGCCACTCTCTATTGGATATATGAGCTCAGCTTCCCGCGGCAGCGGACAGCTGCTCGGGGGCTACTAGCGTGTTTGGGAGGTACATTTCTTTTTCTGCCTTTCATTTCTGTTCTATATTTTCTGTACTCTGTGCACTGCACACACTGTAGTCTGCTTTATACTTGCTGTATACTGTAACAACGGCACACACATACTCTGCTTTAACACTGACTGTACACAGCTCACACTGTACACTCTGCACATACACTGCACACACATGGCTCTACTATTTCTGCTTTATTCTATATTCTGCTTTATCTGATAAATGCACTGGTATTTACTTGCAGTTGTGGGTCTATTCCCTACTTTCCCAGACTGGAGCCAGTGCCAGACACGGAGACCCCCTGGGTCGTCCCTTTCTCGCGCCGCTTCGACGGGAGGTGCATGCGGAGGCCCCGCGAGACATTTAGCTTCTTCCGCCGCTACTTCGACACCATCACCCCTGCCGAGGTATGTTTCACTTGCAGTTCATTTAAGCTTCGCTTTTCACTGCATGTTTCAATAACAGTAGATAACATACTGTATTTCGTTTTCAGATCACCTGACGGCCTTGGGCCCCTTTGCCAGCCGTGGCGCGGGATCGATTTGCCGGTGCCGATGAGACCTCGCGTTTCCGGATTTTGCTGGAGGGCCTGGTCTGTCGGGCTTGGTACCTGGGGTGAGCGTTTCTTTCTCTTGCGTCAGACCCTGGGTTTACCGGAGCAGGTAGTCCCGGTGCACCCTCCTGAGCATATGAGGGATACCGAGAGATTCTCACCGCCGAGCAGATGACTGACTATACGATCGGCTGGGAGGCAGACGGCTTCAAGGCGAGGGCGATTACTTGGAGTACGTCCGGACCTTCATCATGCGACCTCTGAGCGGTGGCCACCGAGCGGAGAGAGAGAGACCTGCGGCGCCAACGGCTGGAGCGGGAGTAGGGGCTGGAGAGGGAGCGTCGAGGGGAGCTCGAGTCCGTGCAGGGGCGGAGTTCAGCGAGGACGGGGGACCGATTGCCTGCTCTGCCCGCTTCGCTAACCTCAGAGGGCAGGGTGGGGCAACCTACCAGATCCCCTTTGCTCCTCCGCCGGCTGATCACAAGTTTGTCGGTGTCCCCGACTTGCCTCCGGTATGTATTACTTCATTTCTCATCTTGTACTGTTGTTTCATTTCGGTTACCAGAACACTCCAAACCCAAAAACACTTTAACAAACAATCAAGAGGGCTTAAAAACCAACTTTTTGTATTATACACTAAGCACAAAAACAGTTTCTAAGATAGGTAGAAAAGCAATGCAAAAATGGGGAATAAAAGGGAAGTTTCTTACCCTTGAAGCCCTCCTTCACAAACAATGCTCCAACAGCCTTCTTTGGCTTAAATCCAGCTCCAAACACTAAAACAACCCTCCAAGGGTCTCAAGTCCAAGAGATGGTGTGTTTAGTGTGTGTTCTTGTGAGCAAAAGTGGAACCAAACACACACTTATAGAGATAGAATATGTATCAAACCCTAACCCTAGAACTCAAGCTTTACCAAAGCTGTCTAAAATGTCTAACCCTTATGTCAAGAGAAAAGCTCTCCTATATGGCAATTCCCTCTTGTAAGGCTTCCAAAACAAGCCATCCAGAGGGAAATCCTTCCATACACGTGTATGGAGGAGAATGGGGTGGGTGC
Source organism: Camellia japonica (assembly GCA_030407325.1). Lineage (NCBI taxonomy): Eukaryota > Viridiplantae > Streptophyta > Magnoliopsida > Ericales > Theaceae > Camellia > Camellia japonica. The sequence continues at coordinate 71,691,051 of JAPPVO010000019.1, read as the reverse complement.
CCAGCTATCACAGCTGGCAGGAGAATGGGGTGGGTGCCAGCTATCACAGCTGGCACAAAAAATCTGCTAAAAGCAGATGAACAGTAGTCGGCTGGCCAAAATTGTCATTTTGACAAAATTGATGGCCGGTCGGCCAAAAGAGTGCCGGTCGGCCAAATATATGGCCGATGGGCACAAACAACAGCCGGTGGCCTCAAGCCACGGCCGGTGATGTGTGGGGATGCCTCACAACGCATTCCCTGCCCCTCCAAGGCAAAACACAAGTGGTTTGGTGCAAAACCAGACACAAAACGGTCGAGTTCGGAGATCCTGAGCAAGGCGCGTAGCCGAGACCTCCGGGAACTCCAAACGAACACAAGCAATGGATAATCACGAGTGTTCCAACGGTGACGTCCAAGTCTTGAGGACGGTCAAAAATGGAGTGTCTACACCGACGTTCATCTTAGATTGGCTGGGGAGGACGACTCCATTATGCCTGATGAGAACTCCATGCCTTTTCCTGTTGTAGCTTTCATAGAATGTGGACTTAGGTTTCCACTTAACATCCTTTTTCGAGAGGTCCTCCATTACTATAAGCTCAACCCGATGCAACTAGCCATCAACTCCTACCGAGTTATAAATGGTATCATAGACTTAGCTAGCCAAGAAAAAGCCAGGGTAACTTTAGCTGATATGCAATACTGCTACACCATGTGTGGCCTTAAGTTAGAAAAAGGCTATATCTACTACCTCAAACCGAGGTCCATAGAATACAAAATTGTTGCCGACCTCCCAGACTCCAACAAGCGAGCCGGGGATGATTACTTTATTGTCTCGGGCAACTGGGAGTTCGCTCCAGACGAGGACCTTCACCTCTACCCTCTTAGCCATACATTATTCAAAGAGGGAGATGGTAAGAGCCGAGTGCTACATTTACTTGCTTTCAAGTTTTTAGTACTTTGTTCCTTCTATATGTTCTGACGTCTGTTTTTCTTGCAGTTCTTCCACAGCCACCAAAGGGCTTTCGTAAGTCCTTCTTTCCCAGTAAGGACCTCAAGGAGCTGTTGGATCTGCCAGTTCATAGGCAGAGAGCTCCTTTGTTGCTTAACTTCATTCCGACTTACAAGTCGGTGCTCCCTGACGTCCCAAAAAAGAAGAAAAGCACATCTCCTCCGTCCGCCACCACACCTCCAACGACTTCATCATCTCGGCCAAATCAGGGGTCAACCTCGGACCCAGCTGAGCAGCCATCAACCTCGGCTCCATATCTGATCCCTCCATCTCTACGCAAACGCTGACGCCGAACTGCATTTGCTGCTGAGATGGGTCACAAGAAAGTAGTCGCAGACGATCTTTTGGCCGACATCCCTACCACTGTCAATGCTCAACCAGCACCATCTCAGCCTCAACCAAAGCCAAAACCCAAAAAACTGAAGAAGGCCCAGCCTAAGGCAACGGTGACTCAGATTGACACTGAGGACACCTTGCCAATTTCAAAATTGGCCGAGAGCGAGAGGACCTCCTCCACAGTTGAGAAAAGGCCCAATCAACTCGGTCAAAGAAGCCGAGGTCCGAGTCGGCAACAGCCTCAGGCTCCATGAAATCAGATACCCCCTGGGCTCCTCTCATCACCATAGAGGACAAGCCGGTTAGAGCTGGTGATAGCGCGACTGACCTTGAGGTCAGCGTTGCCCTCTCTACGGCTTTGCTCCTTCCAAATGATCTCAATCGCAACGCCGAAATGAGCGAGTATGAAAACTTCGCTTTGATGCTGCAACATTCTGTTCAAGTAAGTCCCTTACACTTGGTATTTCTCTTTCTCTACTTTTTCATACTTAAGAAAATTTTTACTAATTCTTGCTCTGCCCACTTTCTTTTTAGGCGATCCAGCACGCCCACTCCTTCTCAATACAAGCTTTCGAAATGAGGACGGAGTTGGCCGACAAGATCAAGGAGGTCGGTGCTTTACAGAAGACCATCAATAAGGCCAAGGAAAGGATAAACACCTTGGCAGATCAGGCCGACGCAGCTAAGAAGGCTCAAGACATGGCCGAGGAAAAGGCTGACGCTACAGAGGCCATTGCCAAGGTCCTTGCAGCCGAAAAGAAAGAAGCCGAAGATAAGATGGTCGGGGCCCAAAAAGAACTTCGAGATGCCTTGGCCACAAAAGAGGCCGAGATCAAGGCCGCCAATGAGAAGGCGTATGCTGAGGGGCGGCCAACGTCAAGAAGGACTACAAAAAGCAAGTGAGATAGGCATGCAACAAGGGTTTCACCCTTGGTTGGATGGCTGCCCTCAAAAAGCTTGATGTCCCCGAGGACTCCCCCCTCAAAAACGCCGGTGACTTTCCCTTGCCATTCCCCCCTACTCCAAGCCAGTCCGAAGACAATTCTGAGTCTGAGGAGGAAGCTTTGGTAAGGAAGAAAAGGAAGCTGTTGGGTCCAAGTCCCCTACTCTGAATGAGCAAGTCGTGGACTTGGCTCAGGATGAGAAAGACGAGGCCTCAAAGGATGCCTCCTCCCAGAAGACAAACTCCGAGGTGCCGATTGCTGAGAGGAGCCTCGATCAGACTCTACAGGAGATCGATGCTGAGCTCGAGGCTAAGAAGGCTGCTGAGAAGTCTTCCCAACTGTCTTCGGGGGTCGAGACGCAGTCCACAGCTGACGCCGAGTAGTTTCACTTATTTTTTTCTCTTCTTTTTTTTTCTGTACCTTGTACTTTTTTCTTTCTTTCTCAAACAATGTAAGCTTTAATTTGGCCGACGTGCCACTTTTTGTAATCTAAACAATTACTTTTTTATGTCTGGCCGAAGTGCCTTCTTTCCCTTTATCTGGATGTATTCTCTAACTTCTTCTTTCAATGTGAATGAATGTTTGTCTTCTTTCTATGATTCTATGGTTAGAATAATTGCATGTCTTCAGTATGCCCTTTAACTGTGCAATCTCCTCGGGGTATAACACCTCGGTTATACCCATTAACGTTTCATCTCGGCTTTGGCCTAACACTTGAAAATATTTTCTATAATATTTTCACAAGTGTTATTTACGACTTGCCACTTCACTCTTTACTTATCAGGACCTCTGTCTTCTAATACTTGGCTTAACTTGTAAATTTTTTAAAATTTCAACAAGTTTAAACCAATCTTCATTTAATCATAACTTCGGCTTAACTTCAACTTGTAAATTTTTAAAATTTCAACAAGTGTTAAACCAATCTTCCAAGCATCATTTCCCAAATTCTGCCCCCTAATATGAACCTAAGTTCCACTTGGATTCTCATTAAGCCTGGGGTTTTGACCTTGTTGCTGAGTTCAGATTCAAACAAAGACTAGCCGAAGTTATCAACCTTGGTCTCTTCGTTAATCTGACTGACATGTACTTAGTTCCAATCTGAGTCTAACTCTGCCGATATGACAAGTCCAAGTTAACCCAACTTAGTTCAACTTTATTATATGCAAGTAAGGTTCTACTTTTCCATATAATAAGTCTAAGTTATTCGTCATGTTTCGCTTAGAAACAGGGCCAACTTAGTTCAACTCTATTATATGCAATTAAAGTTCTATTCTGCTATATAATAAGTCTAAGTTATTCGTCATGTTTCGCTTAGAAATAGCGCCAACTTAGTTCAACTCTATTATATGCAAAAGTTCTACTCTGCCATATAAAAAGTCTAAGTTATTCGTCATGTTTCGCTTAGAAACATCGCCAACTTAGTTCAACTCTATTATATGCAAGTAAGGTTCTACTCTGCCACATAATAAGTTTAAGTTATTCGTCATGTTTCGCTTAGAAACATCGCCAACTTAGTTCAACTCTATTATATGCAAGTAAGGTTTTACTCTGCCATATAATAAGTCTAAGTTATTTGTCATGTTTCGCTTAGAAACATCGTCAAGTATCTGGTCAATCAAATTACACAAGTTTGAAATCAAAAATCGAACTAAAACTTTATTTTCACTTCGGCTAATAACAAAGAATCTTTAAAAACATGAAACTCTTAATGATAAAAGAACTTCAAATTGCAAGTATTCCAGGGTCTTGGCAATTCTTTGCCTTCACAGTCCTCAAGCCGATATGCCCCATTGCCCAAGACCGAGATGATTCTGTAGGGTCCCTTTCAATTTGGGCCAAGCTTGCCCTCTCTGGGATCCTTCTTGTTGCCGACGACCTTTCTCAGGACGAGGTCACCAACTTGGAACTCTCGCGGGTTCACCTTCTTATTATAAGCCCTGGCAAGCTGCTACTGGTATGCCCCCAACTGAATTGCTACTTTCTCCCTTCTTTCTTCTAGCAGATCCAGATCTCAGGCTAAAAATACATTATTAGTTCCATTCTCCACTCTTTGGGTCCTGATCCCTGGGATGCTGACCTCCAGAGGAATGACTGCTTCTGTGCCATAAGTCATGGCAAATGGGGATTCCCCAGTTGATCTTCTCGGCGTAGTCCGTATACCCAGAGGACACTGGGCAATTCATCCACCCACTTTCCCTTTGTTGTTTGTAGCCTCTTCTTAATCCCATCCAAGATAACTTTGTTGGATGCTTCTGCTTGTCCATTGCTTTGAGGAAAACTCGGGATGGAAAAATAATTCTTGATTTTGAACTTTGCACAGAAGCTCTTGATTAGCTTACTGTCAAACTGTGTTACATTATCAGCTATTATTGCTCTTGGGATCCCAAACCTGGTGATGATGTTCTTCCATATGAAGTTTTTTACATCAACGTCCCGAATCTTGGCAAGGGGTTCAGCTTCTACCCACTTGGTGAAGTAATCTATTGCTACCAGTAGGTACTTCCTTTGTCCAGTTGATTGAGGCAGTTTTCCAACAAGATCCATGCCCCATGGGGCAAATGGCCAAAGGCTGGACACCGGGTTCAAGTCTGCTGCTAGTTGATGTATTAAAGGTGCAAACCTTTGGCACTTCTCACACTTCTTGACATAGGTTTCGGCATCTTTCTGCATGTAGGGCCACCAGTACCCCTAAGTAATGGCCCTCTGGGCAAGTGACCTGCCCCCAACGTGGCTTCCACATACTCCTTCATGTATCTCGTACAGAAAGTCTTCAACCTGTACAGGATGCACACACCTCAGAAGGGGTCCAGTAAAAGATCTTCTGTAGAGATGTCCTTCTGTTGTCAAACTGAATCTTGCCAACTTCAATCTGATCTTGTGCGCTTCTTTTCGGTCATCTGGCAACTTCCCATCTCTAAGGAATACTATTATTGCATCCATCCAACTTGATCCCATCTCCACACACATTGCTTCACGCTCTATGCTCAGTGGTTCTATGCTTGGACCTGACAAGTAGTCCACCATTATCGTTTTTGCCTTTCCAAGCTTCATTGCACTAGCCAGGTTGGCCAGGGCATCGGCATGGCTGTTGTCATCTCGGCTAACTTGTTGTAGTCGGAAATTTTGAAATAAGGCTACCTGTCTGCCCACTTCCTTTGCATAGGCCGACATCCTTTCATCTCGAGCTGTATATTCGCCTGTTGCCTGGTTGACTATAAGCTGGGAGTCACAAAAGACTATTACCTCGTCAGCTTCCATGGTTGCTGCCAGTTTTAATCCTGCAATTAGTGCTTCATATTCTACTTCATTGTTTGAGGCTTTAAACCCTAAGCGAATGGATTGCTCCAGTATCTGCCCATCTGGAGAGACTAGTACTACTCCTGCCCTCGCTCCTTGTCAGTTTGAACTCCCGTCAACAAATAACTAGAAGGAGTCGCCGATGTAAATGCTGCAGGGCCTAAGTTTTTCTTCCTTTTTTTGTTCTGTTAACCCCTATTGGGTTCTTTCTTGCTCACTTGGACGCTATATACCTCGGCTCAACGGAGCCCGATGTATGTCGGCGTCTGGTGTGAATTCGGCCACGAAGTCAGCTAAGACTTGGCCTTTGATTGCTGTCCTGGGTCTGAATTCCAAGTCGTATTGCCTCAAGGCCACTGCCCATCTGGCTATTCTGCCTGTCAGATCTCCTTGCTGCAACAGGGACCTTAAAGGATGTTCAATTAACACCACAATTTTGTGGGCTTGAAGCTAATGATTCAGCTTTTTGGAAGCCATTACTAAAGCCAGTGTTAACTTCTCTAAGGGTAAGTATCTGGTCTCTGCATCTGCCAGGGTTTTACTTATGTAGTAAACTGCCCTTTGCTCTCCATTTTCTTCTCTGACTACAACTGCACTTACTGCATGTTCTGAAACTGCCAAGTATAAGAATAGCTCCTCTTCAGGTACTGGATTTGAGAGAACTGGAGCTGTGGTCAAATATTTCTTCAGGTCGGCCAAGGCGGCTTCGCACTCTTTGATCCATAAGAAGTCTGTGGCTTTCTTCACTAAGCTGAAGAAAGATCTACACTTATCGGAACTTCCGCTTATGAATCTGTTCAGGGCTGCAGCCCTTCCAGTCAATATCTGCACTTGTTTTGCCGGTGTTGAGCTCTTCAACTCTAAGATAGCTTTGATCTAATCTGGGCTTGCCTCAATGCCCCTTCCGGTCACCAAGTATCCCAAGAACTTACCAGACCCAACTCCAAATGCACACTTCAATGCATTGAGTCAGAACCGATATGTTTTAAGGATGTCAAATACTGCCTTTAGGTCTTCCAGATGATCCTTAGGTTCTTTGGTCTTCACGACCATGTCATCTATGTATACATCTACTGTTCTACCAATCAGATGTCTGAACATCTTGGTTACCAATCTCTGGTAAGTTGCTCCTGCATTCTTCAACCTGAAAGACATTACTCTGTAGCAATATAGCCCTTTTGGGGTGATGAATACAGTCTTTTCCTCATCTGGGGGGTACATAGCTATCTGATGGTACCCCCTGTAGGCATCCAGAAAGCTCATCCTTTCATGCCCTGAAGTGGCATCCACCAATTGGTCAATCTTGGGTAATGGGAAACTGTCTTTGGGACAAGCCTTGTTCAGGCTGGTGAAGTCCACGTAGACCCTCCACTTACCATTCTTTTTCTTCACAACCACTGTGTTTGATAGCCATGTCGGGTAATTTACCTCTCGAATGGCTCTGGCCTCCAAAAGTCGATCTACTTGCTCTTCTACTACATCAACATGCATTAATGTCGATCTTCTTGCTCGCTGGATGACAGGTTTGGCCAACCTATCCACATTCAGTCTATGGCAAGTGACCTCGGGGTCAATGCCAGGTATCTCGTATGGTGTCCATGCAAACACCTCCAGATTTGCTCTTAGGAATGCCTCTAGCTCTTTTTCCTCTTCCTCAGCTAAGCCCGAGCCAAGAAGGAAGAAGCGTTCTTCATCCCCTTGCTAGACAAGGATTTTCTTCAAGGCTTCTTCACTCTTCTCGGCTGGCTCTTTGCCGACATCATCCAGGATTTCCACATTCTCGTCCTTGATCTCTACGGTTTCTGCTTCTCATATGTTGCAGGTTGATTTCATTGCTGCCATGGAGCAATGCTTTGCTTGCAACTGATCCCCTCTGACCTCCTCTATTCCATGCTTTGTTGGAAACCGCACTTGCTGATGTAGTGTTGAGGGAACAGCCCCCATTGCATGCAGCCATGGCCTTCCCAGGATAGCATTGTAAGGGGAGGGTGTGTCGATTATGGTGAACTCTGCCTTTATCTTTCTGGTGCCAGCCTGTACCTCCAAACTTGCTGCTCCCAAGGGCCACGTCGGCGTTCCATTGAACCCGACCATTGGGCTATTGGACTACCCCAAATCATCTTGGTGAAGGCCAAGCTCCTTGTAACATCTAACATACATGATGTCACAAGAGCTGCCTTGGTCAACTAGGATGCGTTTCACTTGGCACTCTCCAATCTGGAGGGATATTACTAAGGCATCGTTGTGTGGATGCTACACTATCTCCAGGTCTTCTTCAGTAAATGACACCACTGGTCCCTGACTTTTGTCTGCCCTAGGTCTCTTCTCCCCGACCTGATACACATGTTGTAGGTGTTTTACCTTCTAGGTTTCCCCTCTTACCTCATTCTCATTTACCTTCAAGTGAATCACATTGATTACTCGAGGTCCGCCTGCCTGCGGTTGTGGTGCTGGTGCGGGTGGTGCTGTTGGTGCCTGGGGCAGTCTTGCCTGCTCTTCTCTTGTCCTGGCCTCGTCTACCAGGTCCCTTAAATGGCCTTGTCTTACCAGGTTTTCTAGATGTGTCTTTAGGGCTCTACATCCCTAAGTCAGATGTCCAGCCTCATTGTGGTAAGCACAGTGCTTGCCAAGGCTTCTTTCCATAAATTCGCCCAGTACCCTTGCTGGTGCTTTGTAATAAGGCTGATTTCGGATTTTCTCCAAGACTTTGTAAATTGGGATTCGGAATATGGTTGTGACTACCTGTGCAGCCCTTAATCCTGTCTCTTGGTTGTTGTACCCATTATCACCTCGGCCTCGCTTCGACGAGCCATTTTTCTTCTCTAGTTTTGACATCTTTGTCCCCGGCGTGTCCTCGTCGGCCCTGGCATACTTTTCTATCCTGGCCATAAGCTCCTCTATGCTTTTCAGCAATGTCTTTGCCAGTGACTTCTGAAGCAGGCAGTCATCTTTCAGGCCGTTCTTAAATGACACAACCACCACCTCTTGGTTGCATCCTGGTATTCGGTTGAATACCTCATAATACCTTTTGGCATAGGCCCTCAGGCTCTCGTCCTCGCTAATTCTCAGGGCCATCAAGGCATCCACCCTTAATGGTTGTAGCTTGTTTGTCACGAATCTGGCCACAAACATCTTGGCTAGGCCTTCCCAAGTTTTCACAGTTCCTTTCGGCAACTTGTGAAACCAGTCAGATGCAATTTCCCCGAAGGATGAGGGAAACACTTTGCAGAGCAATGGCTCGTTCCCAGTGTACAATGCCATCGAGTTCAGGTATAAGCCGACATGAAAGTTGGGGTCCAACTTACCGTCATATATGTGGAACCTCGGTATACTGAACCTTTTCGGGGCCTCAAATTTGTCCAATTCTACCGAGAACGGCGTTCTCGGCCTGACCGGGGAAGTTACCTTGGCATCGTGTTGCTTTATCTGGAGGTAATCCCTCAGATCCTCCTTGGTCTGCCCTAGAGCTCGGCTATCTCCTAACTTCAGCCTTTTCGGTGCACTACTCCCAGTGTCCTTATGAGTCCTCTTGGACCTCTCTCCATTAGTTGCATCGAAACAAAGCTCCTTCCCTTGAACATGCCGATGTTCTTTGGGATCAGCCTCTTTGGTCCGATGTGTTCTCTGGGACTCCCCTCTTCTTGATTCTCCATGCCCGACCTCCCTGGAAGGCCGGTAAGAACATTCCTTGGTCCCAACGTGCTGAGGGACTGCAGGAATTATTTTTTGCCCATCCTTTCGGGCATCTTTATTGGCCGTTGGAATCGACGTATCTTGTAACGGGAATGGTGGCTGCATGACATTGTTCTGTATCATGAAGTTGACGACCGTTTGCAAGTCTACCAGTTTGTTCGCCATTCCCTTCATTTCCTCGTCCCTCCGTAGGCATCTATCTTTCCATACCTGGAGGTCGTCCTCGTTATAATACCTGCTTCGGTCTGATTTCTTTGACGTGTCGCCCTCCTGGCCGACGTCCTTCTCTCCGTGATTTTGATCACGAGTTTCTTTGTTGCTGTTGTCTTCTTCGATGTCAAGGTCAACAGGTTTCCCACTCCTAGTAGGAGTGTCGTCCCCAACCTTCTCTTTCTATCCGTTATTGGCCATCTATTCTCCTTTCTTTCCCACAGACGGCGCCAAATTGTATGAGTCGATTTCTGACCACACTGCCAAACTAGTATTCAACTAGAGAGCACTGGCAGAATAGATAGCACTTGAATGACCTGTAACAGAAAGATGAGATTCTGGCGGTGGTTCGTCTACCCGGGGGCACTCCGACGATCAAGTCAGTTATCTCTCAAAGATAGCAAAAGTGCTTAACTCACTATTTAGAATATAAAAAGCGTACCTTAGACCCATGAGGGTGCCTCCCTTTTATAGCCAACATAATCCTAGTCCCAATAGAAGCCTAGCTCCGATGGACTTAGGATTACCGCTAATCTTGGACTCCCAGTAGGATTAGGATAAACTCTCTAAGAGTCTTATCTTTACCCAAACTGAAATCTTCTCCAATTCTAGAACTCGTCCCCTATCCGCTTATCCCGGACTTCGGTTTCTTCACAGATAATCTCGGCCTGACCGAGATCATCTCGGCATCATACTCACGATACGTGGCACCCTGGCTGGCACTTCGGTGACACCTCGAACATGTGTCGTTATTCAAAATTTATGTCCCCACAAAAAAATTAAAAAATCGTGAAAAATTTTATGGCTTTGATTATTAATATTTATGAAGTTTATTATTTATCGTAATTTTTTTTTTCAAATCTTACACTGAATTGAAATTCCTCCATTAAAATTTTCTCTGAAGTCTAACCTGAAGAAAAAAAAAAAAGAAAGAAAGGAAAACTAACACAACTTATAATTTCCAGTTATTCATTGATGTGACACACAAAAATAGAATTTTGGAAATTAAAATAGGACCTAGAAAAACTCATGTAAGTAAATATATATATACACACACTAGAGGTAGGTGTGTGCAATTTGAAAATTGAATATGATAATTATGGTAGTTATTTGAAACAATTGAATTGAATTAGAGCTAATTTATAACAATTATCATGTTTTGTGAGCATTTTTAGAAGGAAAAAAATTATAACAATTATACCGATAGAGATGTTCGCTTTATATATATATATATATATAAATATTTGTATAATATATTCAAAGTAAAAATAAGCAGAAATTTCCCCGCAAATATGGCAAGAATGGAAAGAAAAGTAAAAGTAACATATGGGCTACATATGCGGAATAATTGGACACTCTATATATATATAAATATTTGTATAATCTATTCAAAGTAAAAATAAGCAGAAATTTCCTGGAAAATATGGCAAGAGTGGAAAGAAAAGTAAAAGTAACATGTGGGCTACATATGCTGAATAATTGGACACTCTATATATATATAAATATTTGTATAATATATTCAAAGTAAAAATAAGTAGAAATTTCCTGGAAAATATGGCAAGAGTGGAAAGAAAAGTAAAACTATCGTATGGCCTACACATGCTGAATAATTGGACACTCTATATATATATATGTATAAATATTTGTATAATATATTTGAAAAATCTTAAATCCCAAGATATTGATTTGTGATTATGTATCAATTTTAACCAGTAAATAACAATCTCAATCAAATAATCAAAGACAAATCGACACAACGATTTTACGTAGAAAAATCATAATTAGAATGCGTCCAATAGTGATAAAAAATCACAGCAAAAGTCACAAAATAATCCACTAAGAAGACATAAAAGAATTACACAAATGTACTCTCAATTACCTAGCGAATCCAAGTTGTAATCGAACTGACCCCTATGTGCCTCTTCCAGCCTCGTCTTCACCTCGGAATTGTCTTACTTAACGTTGAATCCACAACACCGATATCAAATCAACGATGATGAACCACTCCAGAATCCACCAAAGTTTCAAGCCCAAATTCTACCGAATCCACCAAAAAACAACTCTCTTTTTTGTATAGAATAAATAAAACAATCCCATTTGATATAATTCACTCAATTCACGATGTAAACTCTCACAGATATCAAAGGAAACAAATAAAGAAGTACCAAAAGAAAACCCTAATACCCTAAAAGAAGATTTGGAAGTCGAGCCCTAGAAACTGACTTAATCGCAAATTTATAGAAAACAGAATCGCGATCTCCACTCGAGCACAAGAATGGCCACTCGAGCAGTCTGACTAAAATGCGTGTTTGAGAACACGAATCTACACTCGAGCGCAAGAAGTGCTGCTCGAGCGCAAAAACACAACACCTAGTACTTCTATAGATAGTTCAAACTTCTAGAACCAAAGTTTCTTCGCTCAAGCCCACAAATGGCCGCTCGAGTGGTCAAGCAACTTCGACTGCATTTTTGCTTTTTGCTTCGGGGGCGCTACCCAGAACCCGCCAAGGGGCACTACTCCCTGGACCCCCACGAGCTGAAAGAGATAGAGAGCTAGAGAGAGAAAGTCTTTTAAAGAAAAAAAAAACTATTCGGTTAAATCCTATATTACGTTATACGTAATATGTATAGAGGTAAGAGATGTAATCACCCACAACTCTATCTCCCCAAAAGATGAGATTGTGAGTTATTCACTGATTTGAAATTTAAACTAATAAGGTCACTATGTGAGTTATGGGTCCTACCACCATGGGCATCCAAATGCGGGTTTGAAACCCGACCCGATTTCCAACATAAATAAATATGACTATTTAGAAAAGAAATAAACAAATAAGTAAATACAAATAATAAAATAAAATAAAATAAATACAAACAAAGTTTTGAAACTTCTAAGTTTTGAAATTTCTAACAAACAAAACACTCGGAAATTTCCCTTCTAACCCAAACAAAAACAAAAACAAGTGGTTCTGTTAAAACGCCGAAGAAAACAAAAACAAAAACAAGTTGTTCTGTTCTTGTATAAATTTATTTATACAAAAACAGAGTTTTTGTATAAATAAATTATACAAAATTACTTAATTTTATGTGATTTCTTTATTTTAGATCAAAACATTATTATTATAATTCAAATTTATAAAAATAACAATGTCACATAATATGTATGAATTTAATGTATAAAATTTTGTTCATGAAACATATTTCTTAGTGTCAATATCAACCAAGACTTGAAATTATACTTTTTTTCAAAGTCTAAACCCAAACAACACGGCAAAAAATAAAATAAAATAAAATAAAATAAAATTGTAGAACCTACTACAATAATAGAATTTTGATAGTTGAAACGGACCACTAAAATATTGTGATAGGAAATATTTGTAAAATTTATTAATTTGTGTTATGATGTGTCATGTATTTACTTTATACTGAAAAATACTATAAAAGATTTTTTTACAGAGGCAGATGTGGAAACGGAGTAAAAGCCCCAATAGAGATTCACTCAGGCCCTTGTGGGTGTAAAAAATTTGGTGATATATATTGTAATTTCCAAATAAAGTTTCAGAAAGTGTTATAGGAAAGAGAGTAATGAAGAGGTTGAGAAGTGAATTTGGTTTTAGTTTTCACCGTGAACGTAAATATCCTGCTAAAGGATGTATATCTTATATTTTTATTCTTTTATTCACTGCTTTATTATGGGTTTGAATCCATGATTTTGCACAATAATTTGTATAGAATTCCTCAAAATACAAATTTATAATGCAATATGGTTGATGGAGGATGGATCAGACTAATCCACGTGTCTGACAGGTCTGTTGGCCTTCGAATCCTTAAAGTGTGCCTGCAAAAAGGGTCCGAAAGGGAGATACCAATGGCGGAGTGGGTTCTCCCCGTGGACACTCCGACGATCAAATTAGATTAGAGGAGGTAGGATAGGTAGAAGAAGGAAGAGAGAGATCGATAGTTACTTCTTGTTACTAAACTTCTTTACGAACATCCTTATATCTCTTGCTCATCATTTCCTTGTCCCTTCCAAGCTATCTTGTTGGCCAAAAGTATATAGCCTAGTTAACATTGTTCGTGGTGATTATGCATACTCTAGCGTGAAGGGTCTTGGTGCATTTAATGCTATGATGGCCTCATTAAATGGCTGATGTGGGTGCAATAATCTTGCAGAATCTTTATCTGCTTACATGGCTAATTCCCTATCTGACAAGTATTTGAATGCTATTGGTCCTAGGTCAGCATTGACTTTTTGAAACTACTAGACTTTAACCGTGACTGCTTGGAAGGTTTAGGACCATGGACTGGGCCTTCCCGGCCTGTGCCCATCACAAATAAACATAAATTTCTTCTAAAATATTGTTATGGAAAAGAATAGTGAATTGACCAAAGGTGAGTGGTTGAAGGTCTTGTCAGTTTTCTTATTGTTAATATCAACGAGCACTTGAAATTAAAATTGGAGAAATTACTTATCAATTGTCCTTTTAAAAAAAATTACAAAATCATGAAAAAATTTGTGGTTTTGATTATTAATATTTATGAAGTATATTATTTATTTGTAACTTTTTTTTTTCAAATCTTACACTGAATTGAAATTCCCCCGTTAAAATTTTCTCTGACGTCTAACCCAAAAAAAAGAAGAAAGAAAAACTAACACAACCTGTTATTCATTGATGTGACAAAAATAGAATTTTGAAAATTGAAATAGGACCTAATAAGAATAACTCATGTAACTAAATATATAGATACACACACACACAAGAGGTAGGTGTGTGCAATTTGAAAATTGAATATGATAATTATGGTAATTATTTGAAACAACTGGATTGAATTAGAGCTAATTTATAACAATTATCATGTTTTGTGGACATTTTTAGAAGGAAAAAAAATTGTAACAATTATACCAATAGAGATCTTCGCTTTATATATTAAGATATAGGAAAAAGGTTGAGATTCCTTTTTTTCTTGACCCCCACCACCCTCAATGTATTCAGATTGGCCAACTTTTTACTTTTTGTTTTTTATTTTTTTTTCCTCCTATCACTTACTTGGCATGTGTCTGTGAGGGTTGTAGGGGTCAAGGAAAAAGGGGGTCTCTATCATTTCTGTTAATATATATATATATATATATATAAATATTTGTATAATATATTCAAAGTAAAAATAAGTAGAAATTTCCTGGAAAATAAGGCAAGAGTGGAAAGAAAAGTAAAAGTAACATTACTACAGGAAATTACACTTTTGGCTATCAAATTTAGCTACTAAAAAAATTTTAGTCGCGAAAAATTGTGGAATTGGCGACCAAAAATTATATTAGTCGGCAAAAACACATGATTTAGCTACTAATTTTTTTTAGTCGGGGTATATTGATTATTGGCAACTAAAAAAGATTTAGTCACTAAAAATGTCACAATTGGCGACTAAAAAAATTTTTGGTCGCTAAAAATGCACCAATTGGAGACTAAAAAAAATTTTAGTTGCTAAAAATGTCACAATTGGCGACTAAAAATTTTTTTAGTCGCTGTATAGTTAGTTTTGGCTACTAAACTTATTTAGTCACTGAATGAAAAATAAAAATTTACTTTTTATTTTTGGCGATCAAAAGTTTGGTCGCCAAAATTTTTTTTGGAACAACTAAATTTTTTACCAACTAAATGTTTTAGTAAGCAATTTTAATTAAAATTTTGGAAGAAGGATTTTGAATTTTTGAAGGGTTCCTAAATTAATTGGCGACGAAACTATTTTTCAGTCGGGAAAAAATTAAAATTCTGTCTTTGGTGACCTAATCTGTTAGTCAGGAAAAAAAAAACAAAAAACAAAAAAGGGTAGGTTTGCAAAACATCACCGTTTTTGGCTAAATAAGCTCCAATTTCTCTACTTCTCTTTCTCTCTCTTGCTCTCACGCCTCTCCTCCTTCTACGATCTCTCTCGCACCGTCGTACCTCTGTCGATCCACCATTGGAACATTATCCCAGGTATGTCTTTCGCCCTCTCTCTCTCTTCAACGCCTCTCTCCCTCTCTCTCTCCCTCTCCCTCTCCGCTGCTCCTCTCCCCTCCCTCTTTCCCCGCCGATCTTCAATTCTAGGGTTTTGAGACGTATATATATGCCTTAGATCTTTTGCTGTATAGATTCAATCAGAGCTCTTCAAGTTCTTCAAGTTCTTCTTCCACTTCTTCAATTGGAGCTCGATCTAATTATATGTTTTGTTTGTTTTGTGCATTGCAGGGTTGGAAAGACCTCTTTGATGAATCAGTATCCTTTGTGGATTGTTTATTGGTTTAATTGTTGAATTTAACGGTGTTTGTTTTAGTATGTTTTTACTTTTATTTCTGTGGATTTGGTATTGTTTGCCTTGAATACTTGCTTTTAGATATGTGAATAAGAAGTTTAGCAATCAATACAAGGCAACAATCGGAGCTGATTTCTTGATTAAAGAAATGCAGTTTGAAGATAGGCTCTTTACTTTACAGGTTAGTGATAATGTTCAATTTTTTTGTTATTTAATTCATTTTTATGTTTTTTTGTGCTGAAATGTTGATTCTTTATAGTTGTTGAGCAACTTCAATGTTGGCTGCTCATTATATTTAATTTGGTTGTTGAGAAAATAGTGGAATGAATGATAAATTAAGATGAACTGAGATTTAAGATTTCAGATCTGAGATTTCTCATTCAAAAATATATGTTTCAGATCTGAGATTTCTCATTCAAAAATATGTTTGAGATTTAAAATTTCTTATTCAAAAACACATGTTTCAGATCTGAGATTTCTCATTCAAAAATATATGTTTATGATTTGAAATTTCTCATTCAAAAATATTTGTTTGATATTTGAAACGAAAGAAATTTACCAACAGTAAATTAGGCAACTTGTAGGAAGTACTTGTGAAATTAGAAATTTGCCAGATCTGGAATGAAAGAAAGGGATAATTTGTAGGAAGTACTTGTGAAATAGCTCTCATTCACCAACAGTAAAAGATGTAATTATTAAATAAAAAAACAGAGGCTAATATGTAATTAGGCAAATTATAAGGAGATATTGTTAATTTACCGTTAAATTTATTTATTGAAATATGAGCTAATTAATCAGGAGCACTAGAAAATGCTCACAAAATATTAAGCATACTTTAGAATACATTTGAGAGCCCTTTCAAGATAATTAGCGCGGTTACAAGCCACAACCAAAACTGGAGCCTAATAATTCAGAAAAGAGGGATGCATATGTGATGACTTTTAAACAGAAAAATAAATAAATAAAATAGAAGAATTAAAATGATAACATGATAACATTATAACTATTAAATTACAAACAAAAAAGCACAAGCACACACATCAGTTAAATGAAAAATGTGTCGGGGAATAATGTAATAGCCTAAGAATTTGAGCCAAGTTTTTCAAATGTGTTGACAACTACACCTCAAATGGTGACCGTCTATTGTAATTTATAATAGAGTGCATTGTATACGAACAATACTATTAGGAAATAAAGGAAAACCAAGCAGCAAAAGCTCTCCCTCAGAAAAAAGAGAAGATGTTATTGAAAGGAAGATTGTAGAATTGAAGGAAAGTTTTAAACTTAATGCGACACCCCAAAGAATGTAACGTGATATTTAGTCAGTACTAATGATTATTATTATTATTATTATTTTTTTTTTTTGCAGATGATTTTTGACGTACAAATGTGGATATGACTTTTTTTGACAAGTACGGAAGGGCATTGTTTTTATATCTCCGTCCGTATATATAGTGGTTCATACAAATTAATTTTTTGGCGTGGTAAATATCCAAAATTTGGCCTGATAGAAATTAGCATTGGACGTGGTACAAATTAGTTTTTGGGGCGATACAGAATAAATTTTTGGTGTGGTATAGATTTCCTTTTGGATATTAAATTTGGTTAATCCTCTATTATGTATGGAATTAAATTATTGGGGTTGGATTATACTTGGTTCGTATGGAATTTGTATTACATTTAGAATTGGACGTTGAATATAAATTTTTTGGATGGTTGGAAGTGAAATGTGTGCGTTGTTGAATGGTTGATAATATATTCAGTATTGATGGATTATATTGTTTATACAAGGTACAAGTTGCACTAATAATGGATACAGGTGGTTCATAAATTTAAAAAAAAAAAAATTTAATATAGTATTTGGTGACTAAATATGTTAGTAGCCAAAAATGTAAGCAAATGTTTTGGCGACCAATAATTTAGTAGCAAAAAATAACCAAATGGCTTTTTGCGAACAAACCACATAGTAGCTAAAACAAATTAGAATAAGGAAAGTTTAATTACAGACTAAATATTTTAGTCACTAAAAACATGACATCCTTTGGCGACGAAAGTGTTTGGTCGCTAAATGTACGTATTCTATTAGCAACTAAAATTTTAGTCTCTAACAGTTTAATTTAGTTTTATGTGAGAACTTTCGGCGACTAATATTTTAGTCGCCAAAAGATACCTTTGCTGACTAACCAAAGTTTAGTAGCCAAAAGTTCGATTTCGGTGACCAATAATTTAGTCACCAAAAGATCACCTTTCCCGACTAACCAAAGTTTAGTAGCCAAAAGTTCAATTTCGCGACCAATAATTTAGTCATCAAAAGATCACCTTTCCCGACTAACCAAAGTTTAGTAGCCAAATGTTTAACTTTCGGCGACCAAAAATAGTTTAGTCGCCAATACTATCGCCGACAGGGTATAGGCAACGAACTTGGTGACAAAAAAATTTAGTCGCTAATTAGATTCAGCGACCAAAAATGGGACTTTTGGCGACCAATATTTTGGTCGCCAAAACTATCATTTCCTGTAGTGCATGTGGCCTACATATGCTACATAATTGGACACTATATATAGTGGCCATATCTACTATATATATATAATAGAATAAGAAGAAGATGAATAAAAGGGTTCAGAAAATAATTTGTGTAATTGTGAGAAGCATGTCAAAGACATTCTAAAATCGTTTTGGGCTCCCTCCGTGCAGGTTTTAACGATCACAAACGACTCCATGATACAACTCAAAATTTCACAGGATGTAACACAATGCACAGTTGCACCAGAAAGATTTGCCAAGTTTGTATCGGTTGCCCAGAAATATGGAATATAAAATACAGTAAAGAGGAGAGAGAGAGAATCAGAGAATGTTGTATATTTTTTTTCTGAGTTAGAGTCCAATTTATATAGACTCTTTGATGTCTATTGGGAACAGACATACCCTTCCTTTTTGAATTCAAATACTATTTGAATTATAAATTGTAGGAAAAACAAAAAATAATATACAGCAGAAATAAATGGATCTAGATATACCTTTTAGGCTCAAACCGAATCCATGAATTATGTGATGTACTTTCATTAATATCTTCGAATAATTCCCAGCGGGGTAGAACTACTAGAGAACTACCCACACTCTTCACAGTACAAAGGCATGGTTGTTCTCTCATGGCAGAGAGCTAAAGAGAGAAAGTCTTTTTAAGAAAAAAACTATTCAATTAAAACCATATTACGTTATACGTAATATGTATAGATGTAAGAGATGTAACCACTCACAACTCTATCTCCACATAAGATGAGATTGTGGGTTATTGATTGATTTGAAATTTAAACTAATAAGGTCACTATGTGGGTTATGGGTCATACCACCATAGGTGCCCAAAAGCGAGTCTAAAACCCGACCTAATTTCCAACATAAATAAATATAACTACTTAGAAAAGAAGTAAACAAATAAGTAAATACAAATAATATAATAAAATAATATCAAATAAATACAAACAAAGTTTTGAAACTTCTAAGAAATTTCCAAAAACAAAAGACTTGGAAACTTCCCTTCTAACCCGAACAAAAACAAAAACAAGTGGTTCTGTTAAAACGCCAAAGAAAACAAAAACAAGTGGTTCTATTTATACAAAACCAGAGTTTTTGTATAAATAAATTATACAATATTACTTAATTTTATGTGATTCCTTTATTTTAAATCAAAACATCATTATTATAACACAAATTTATAAAAATAACAATGTCACATTAATATGTATGAATTTTATGTATAAAATTTTGTTTATGAAACATATTTCTTAGTGTCAATATCAACCAAGACTTGAAATTATACTTTTTTTCAAAGTCTAAACCCAAACAACACGGCAAAAAATAAAATAAAATAAAATAAAATAAAATTGTAGAACCTACTACAATAATAGAATTTTGATAGTTGAAACGGACCACTAAAATATTGTGATATGAAATATTTATAAAATTTATTAATTTGTGTTATGATGTGTCATGTATTTACTATTGTCATGACCCGAACCCGCCCCTATGGGTTGAGGACATAACCGGCCAGTAATCCTGTGATTACCTACGGCCTCAGACCAAAACAGACATAATTTATCAGAGTAAAGGGGCCAAACGGAAGTAAAAATTTAAAACTTTGTTCATAGAGCCGTGCTTATATGCACATTAAACAAACCATTTACAGATACGTTAATAACCCACATCAAAGTACTGTATCACAAAATTCATTACAGACAGGATCATCCACAGTGAGTCAACCTATAACAGACTATGTACAGACATAAACAAGGCCCTTGCCAACGAGACAAAACGTAAGTACATAATAAAAGGGCAAGGATGGTCTCATGCGTAAGACACAAGGCTGACTCTCCAAAACTCATGTTGTTCCTGGCAGACTTCACTGGGGCTGGGTTTGTACTTCTCTTGGCTCACCTACAAACACATGAATGAGCGTGAGCGATAGCCCAGTGAATAATATCAAATACAGAATATACATAACAATGTAGAACAACAAGTTCCGAACGGCCTTGGGCCCAATTCGTATTCCCAATTAGCAGATATATATATATATATATAACTACACGAATTCCAAATCAAGTGACTTGTAGTTTCAACATTCTGGCTTTTGGCCCATTCAGATTTTCATTCATGTCAAAACGGCCTTCGGCCCGCTCATTTATGTCAAAACGGCCTTCGGCCCACTTATTCATATCAAAACGGCCTTCGACCCACTTATTTATGTCAAAACGGCCTTTGGCCCACTCATTCATGTCAAGACGGCCTTCGGCCCACTTATTTATGTCAAAACGGCCTTTGGTCCACTCATTGTGTCAAAACGGCCTTCGGCCCACTTATTCATGTCAAAACGGCCTTTGGCCCACTCATTTGTGTCAAAACGGCCTTCGGCCCACTTATTCATGTCAAAACGGCCTTTGGCTCACTCATTTGTGTCAAAACGGCCTTCGGCCCACTTATTCATGTCAAAACGGCCTTTGGCCCACTCATTTGTGTCAAAACGGCCTTCGGCCCACTTATTCATGTCAAAACGACCTTCAGTCCGTAAATTTCTTTCAAAACGACCTTCGGTCCATTCAATTCTATCAAAACGACCTTTGGTCCATTTATTTATTCATATCAGACTTTCGTCCACAATCCCAAATAGCAACTCATAAAGCTTATAAGGGAATAAACAATTGGACATTCACAAACATTCGAATATCGATATTACTCACAGTGATCAGCTTGTGGATTTGCCCTGGAGCTTGACCCTACACATTTCATGAACACAAAAGGGTCACTAACAGTTCAGTCTGTTCTTTAATTCACATACTCCTCATTAGGCTTTATTCTTATCTCATTAGCTCATTTACAATGCTCAACATATGCCTAAGAGTGCTCACAAGTGAAAGGGAACAGAAAACAGAACACAGGATGCATTTTCAAAATTTCAGAAAACAAGGTCCCCGCTCGAGCGTGGGATTCCCCGCTCGAGCGGACCCTCAAGTTTGCAAAAGTACTGGTTACCTCAAATTCCCGCTCGAGCGCGAACTCTACCACTCGAGCGGACTGCCTGCCTACACAGCTCCCCGCTCGAGCGTCAATTTCCCCGCTCGAGCGAGAACCATGTCTGCAGAAAATGCTGGGAGCTCGAATTCTCCGCTCGAGCGGCACTTCCCCCGCTCGAGCGGACGTCAAAAATTCTGGGTTTTCCAGAACACTCCCTTGAGTTCAAACTCGACATTCAACCAATTTTTCTTACATGCTAAGGCTCCAATCTCACATATATTTGTACTATCATGCCATAGACACTAAAACACATCACAATGGAGCTCAATTTCTTGTATTACTTACATGCATGTCTCAAATTAATCCAAATTCATCACCAACACATCACATTCAAACATGCAAAGCTTACACTTACATGATTCATTCTTGCATGTGAGAAATATGCCTTCATATCAACTTAATTGGTGAAGAGAGGTCCCAATACGTGGGTTTTAAACAATATTCAACACAAATCATACACATGGTGCTGAAACATGGAGATTCATGGCCATTTCTTACATGCATGTACATATTAGGCTTCAATTCAACAAATACAACCCAATTTCATTTCAGTCTTACTCTTGATCACCAAATTAGCTTGAACACACAAAATTACAAACTATAATCCAAGAATTACTCACCTAGAAGCCTTGATCTTTCAAGCTCTAGACAATTCTTGAGCTAAACCTCCAAAATTCCAAGCTTCAAGCTAAAATGCACAATTCTCCTCCTTTCTCTTACTATGGCCGGCCTCTCTCTCACTCTCTATTGTCTAACTCAGGTTTTGAGTTTAAGAGAGCTAAAGGAGGGTGCAACACTAATATACAACAAGCCCCCACTAACAAATATTTTAATATAAAATAATAGGGCACTTCATTTATCAATTTAATCAGTTTAAATTGACCTGAATCAATTTTCAATTAAATTTCACCGTAGGCTCTAAAAATTATGCCAATCACGATGGCGTAATCAATTCCAGGTTCTGTGGCCGATAAGGCCCTCAATTTAATTCCCGAAGCGAATTATTCAAACAGATATTCCTACGATGAACAGATAGAATCCCAAAATCACATATATCCACCTAACGGTATACAAAATCATATCAAAACATATAATGACATACGTATTAGGGACCAATTAACATAATACAGAACAGGGGTATTACAGTCTCCCCCCCTTTAGGAAGTTTGGTCCTCCAAACTTAAGTTACCTTCGTCGGGAAACAAATGTGGATAGCGTAGTCGCATTTCCTCCTCTTTTTCCCACGTGGCGTCCATCCCATAGTGCTCTTTCCATTCCACTTTTACCATTGGGATGGACTTGTTCCTCAATTCTTTCACTTGTCGGTCGACAATTCTTTCTGGCCATTCCGCGTATTCCATATTTTCATCAATAGCAACCCGGTGATAATCAATCACATGGAACGGGTCTCGGAGGTAACTTCTCAGCGTGGACACGTGAAACACATTGTGGATTTGTTCAAATCCCGTTGGCAAGGCAACTCTATAAGCAATTGGACCAAGTCTCTCCAGAATCTGGAACGGCCCGATGTAACGGGGCGACAACTTGCCCTTTTTCCCAAATCTGACTTGGCCTTTCATTGGAGAAACACGGATGAACACATGGTCACCGACCTCATACTCAAGAGGTCTTCTCCGAACGTCTGCATAATTCTTTTGTCGGTCCTGAGCTGTTTTGAGCCTTTGACGAATAGTCTTGATTTTCTCAGAAGTATCCTGCACAATTTCTGGTCCAAGCAAAGCTCTATCCCTGACCTCTGTCTAACAAATAGGTGATCTACACCTCCTACCGTATAAAGCCTCGTATGGTGCCATACCAATGCTAGAGTGGAAGCTGTTATTATAAGCAAATTCTGCAAGTGGCAAATAGTCTTCCCAACTCCCCTGAAAATCTAAAGCACACATGCGAAGCATATCTTCCAAAGTTTGTATCGTCCGTTCTGACTGCCCATCTGTCTGTGGGTGGAATGCAGTACTGAATCTTAGTTCTGTTCCCATAGCTTCCTGCAAACTCTTCCACAATCTAGACACAAATTTCGGATCTCTATCCGATACGATAGATACTGGAACACCGTGTAAACGGACAATCTCATCAACATAAATGGTAGCCAGTCTATAAGCAGTAAATGTAGTTTTGACAGGGAGAAAATGTGCAGATTTAGTCAGTCTATCAACTACTACCCAAACAGAATCCATACCTCGTGAAGTCCGAGGTAGGCCAACGACAAAATCCATAGTCACATGTTCCCACTTCCACTCGGGAATAGGGAGAGGTTGAAGTAGACCGCCCGGTTTCTGATGTTCAGCCTTAACTTGCTGACACTGAAGACACTTGGACACATATTCCGCAATCTCTTTCTTCATCTTAGGCCAAATAGGTTTGTTTCAAATCCCGGTACATTTTATTGTTGCATGGGTGCATATCAAATACAGATCTGTGGGCTTCATCTAAAACTCTCTTCTTTAGTTCCGGGATATCAGGGACACACGTTCTGTTTCGAAATTTCAACAGTTCATTCTCAAGGCTGAATTCTGCTTTTGGACTCGTCTCAAATTCATCAATTACCTTTCTAAGGAACTCATCCCCTTTCTGTTTCTGCTTGATTTCATCAATGATCGCCGGCTCGGCTGTAATGGCGGCTATCAATCCGCCCGGTTCACATACCACTACTTCAATTTCAGACTTCTCAAAGTCTTGCAAAATCTCCTTCTGTTCTGTAAGCAAACAAGCCATACTCCCTGTTGATTTTCTGCTCAAAGCATCAGCCACTGTATTAGCCTTTCCGGGGTGATACTGAATCTCTAGATCGTAGTCTTTTATCAGTTCTAGCCATCTTCTCTGACGCATATTCAGCTCTTTCTGCGTGAAGAAGTATTTCAGGCTCTTGTGATCCGTGTAGACTTCACACTTTGCCCCATACAAGTAATGCCGCCAGATTTTCAAAGCAAAAACAACCGCGGCCAACTCTAGGTCATGTGTTGGGTAATTCTTCTCATGTGGCCTCAACTGTCGAGAGGCATAAGCAATAACCTTTCCGTTTTGCATTAACACGCAACCCAAACCCTTATAAGGCGCATCACTGAAAATCACGAAATTCTCCGTACCTGAAGGTAATGTCAAAATTGGTGCAGTAGTCAATCTCGTCTTCAATTCATGAAAGGCTGATTCTCTTTCACTGTTCCACTCAAATGGTTGCCCTTTACGTGTCAATTGGGTAAGAGGTACCGCTAGTTTCGAAAAATCTTTCACAAACCTCCTGTAGTACCCAGCTAAGCCCATGAAGCTGCGGACTTCTGTCACATTGGTTGGTGTAGGCCAATTCACAATTGCCTCTATTTTCTGCAGGTCCACTGAAATTCCTTCCTTGTTGATCACATGCCCTAAGAAAACAACCTCATCCAACCAAAACTCACATTTCTTTAGCTTAGCAAATAATTTTCTTTCCCGAAGTATTTGTAAAACAGTCCTCAAGTGCTGTTCATGTTCAAGTCTATTTTTAGAGTATATCAAAATATCATCGATGAAGACCACAACAAACTCGTCAAGGTAGGTTTTGAAAATTCTATTCATTAGGTCCATAAATGCTGCCGGACCATTAGTCACCCCAAATGGCATGACAAGAAACTCAAAATGACCATACCTTGTTCTGAATGTTGTTTTCTCAACATCCTCTGCCTTAACTTTCAGCTGATGATACACGGATCTCAAATCAATCTTAGAAAACACCTGTGATCCCTGCAACTGGTCAAATAAATCATCAATACGGGGTAGGGGATATTTATTCTTGATCGTTACCTTGTTCAATTCCCGATAATCGATGCATAGACGCAAAGTACCATCCTTCTTTTTCACAAATAGCACCGGTGCACCCCAAGGCAAAGTGCTAGGTTGGATAAACCCCTTATCAAGCAGATCTTGCAATTGTTCTTTCAACTCTTTCATTTCAGCAGTGGCCATTCTGTAGGGAGCCTTAGAAATAGGCTGGGTGCCTGGCACGGTCTCAATAGTGAACTCTATCTCCCTGTCTACTAATTCCCCTGGTAATTCGTTCGGAAACACATCCGGAAATTCTCTAACAATAGGGATATCATTCAATTCAACATTCTCAAATTGTTCAGACAACACGTAGCACAAATAACCCTGGCACCCCTTCCTGATTAATTTACATGCTTTCATTGCAGATATCAAATAAGGTGGAGGCACTACCCCATTCCCCACAAACACAATCTCTTTTTGTCCTGGTGGTTTAAATACAACCCTTTTTGTCACACAATCTATGGTGGCACAATACTTGGTCAACCAATCCATGCCCAAAATTACATCAAAATGTCTAAAGTTCAAGGGCAACAAATCTACATATAGGGTAGCATCCTCAATGTACATGACACAAAACCGATATATATAGTCACATAACACAGATTCCCCCGATGGAGCAGACACACACAACAAATATGGCAATAACTCTAGGGGTCTTTTCAATCTAGATGCAAATGTATATGTCACAAATGAGTGTGTTGATCCAGAATCAATTAATACAAAGGCATCCTGATAACATATTGAAATAGTACCTGAGACAACGGCATTGGCATTCCGTGTATCGCCCGGAACGAGTGCAAAAACTCTCCCCTGTCTCACTGTCTCCCCAGTAGTAGTAGATCTCAAAGTATTTCTTGGCTTTGGGACTGATGCAGTTGGACCAGCCGCCAGTTTCCCACTATTTTGATTACATTCTCGGGCTATGTGCCCTTGTTTCCCGCATTTGAAACAGGCTCCTGATGCATGGTAACAGACTCCACGGTGCCTTTTGCTACAAATATTGCACATGGGAGCTATGTCTCAGGAAGAACTTGAAGTAGTTGAGGAGCCCGTGTTTTGGTTTTTTTAGGAATTTCTTCTTCGAAAAGAAGCCTTGCCTTTTATTACCCTTCCATCCTGTTACTGGCTTAGCTTGTCTAGCAATATTAGCCTCTGATATGATGGCCCTGTCAAGCACCCCAATATAGGTTTCCAACTTTAGTACATTCACCCTCTCTAGGATGTCACTGCGGAGCCCACCTTCAAAGTGTCTTGCCTTCTTATAATCGGTGTCAATTACGTGTGGTGCAAACCTGGCCAATTCAGTGAATTTGGCCTCATACTCAGCCACTGTCATGCTATCTTGCTTGAGTTCCATGAAATCGGCTACTTTCCTATCCCGAACACATTGCGGGAAGTACTTGTCATAAAAGATCTCCAAAAATTTTACCCAATCCACATCTTTATGATTTTCTCGCATCAACATCCACCATCTTCTTGCTTCGTCTTCTAGCATAAAGGTGGCTATAAGCACTTTCTGAGTCTCTGAACAGGGGAACACTTCAAACAACTTCTCAATGCCGAGGACCCACGCTTCGGCCTTCAACGGATTCCTTGGTGAGAGCTATAATCTGGTCATCATTCTGATTATTTGGCACGGGTGGTGCCTGAGGTGGAGGTGGCGGGTGTGGTTGCTGCCACTGTTATTGCCACTCCTGTTGTTGTCTCAAAGCTTCTGCCATTTCTTGGATCAATCTTTCCATTCTATCTATCCTGGCAGTAGAGGACTCCTCTATCTCATCACCTCTGGTTCTCACCATCTGATTAAACTTGCATTACATTTCATACAAAGGTGCACAAGCATGCATATACTAAGAAGCACAAATATTCAGATAGTTTGCAATGCAAGTAGTTCTCAGCTTACAATATATAACTGTTCGTATCAAAACATTTAATCACATAATCAATGCTTCCAACTTCATATTTATCACATGAATGCATCCTAGATCTTATCTAGACGCTTATTGCTATTTTTGGACGAGTGTGTGAGTTATTAACTCATGCTCTGATACCACTCTGTCATGACCCGAACCCGCCCCTATGGGTTGAGGACATAACCGGCCAGCAATCCTATGATTACCTACGGCCTTAGACCAAAACAGACATAATTTATCATAGTAAAGGGGCCAAACGGAAGTAAAAATTTAAAACTTTGTCCATAGAGCCGTGCTTATATGCACATTAAACAAACCATTTACAGATACGTTAATAACCCACATCAAAGTACTGTATCACAAAATTCGTTACAGACAGGATCATCTACAATGAGTCAACCTATAACAGACTATGTACAGACATAAACAAGGCCCTTGCCAACGAGACAAAATGTAAGTACATAATAAAAGGGCAAGGATGGTCTCATACGTGAGACACAAGGCTGACTCTGCAAAACTCATGTTGTTCCTGGGACTTCACTGGGGCTGGGTTTGTGCTTCTCTTGGCTCACCTACAAACACATGAATGAGCGTGAGCGATAGCCCAGTGAATAATATCAAATACAGAATATACATAACAATGTAGAACAACAAGTTCCGAACGGCCTTGGGCCCAATTCGTATTCCTAATTAGCAGATATATATATAACTACACGAATTCCAAATCAAGTGACTTGTAGTTTCAACATTCTGGCTTTTGGCCCATTCAGATTTTCATTCATGTCAAAACGGCCTTCGGCCCGCTCATTTATGTCAAAACGGCCTTCGGCCCACTTATTCATATCAAAACGGCCTTCGGCCCACTTATTTATGTCAAAACGGCCTTTGGCCCACTCATTCATGTCAAGACGGCCTTCGGCCCACTTATTTATGTCAAAACGGCCTTTGGCCCACTCATTCATATCAAAATGGCCTTCGGCCCACTTATTTATGTCAAAACGGCCTTCGGCCCACTTATTCATATCAAAACGGCCTTCGGCCCACTTATTCATGTCAAAACGGCCTTTGGCCCACTCATTTGTGTCAAAACGGCCTTCGGCCCACTTATTTATGTCAAAACAGCCTTTGGCCCACTCATTCATATCAAAACGGCCTTCGGCCCACTCATTTGTGTCAAAACGGCCTTCGGCCCACTTATTCATGTCAAAACGACCTTCGGTCCGTGCATTTCTTTCAAAACGACCTTCGGTCCACTCAATTCTATCAAAACGACCTTTGGTCCATTTATTTATTCATATCAGACTTTCGTCCACAATCCCAAATAGCAACTCATAAAGCTTATAAGGGAATAAACAATTGGACATTCACAAACATTCGAATATCGATATTACTCACAGTGATCGGCTTGTGGATTTGCCCTGGAGCTTGACCCTACACATTTCATGAACACAAAAGGGTCACTAACAGTTCAGTCCGTTCTTTAATTCACATAATCCTCATTAGGCTTTATTCTTATCTCATTAGCTCATTTACAATGCTCAACATATGCCTAAAAGTGCTCACAAGTGAAAGGGAACGGAAAACAGAACACAGGATGCATTTTCAAAATTTCAGAAAACAAGGTCCCCGCTCGAGCAGACCCTCAAGTCTGCAAAAGTACTGGTTACCTCAAATTCCCGCTCGAGCGCGAACTCTACCGCTCGAGCGGACTGCCTGCCTACACGGCTCCCCGCTCGAGCGTCAATTTCCCCGCTCGAGCGAGAACCATGTCTGCAGAAAATGCTGGGAGCTCGAATTCTCCGCTCGAGCGGCACTTCCCCCGCTCGAGCGGACGTCAAAAATTCTGGGTTTTCCAGAACACTCCCTTGAGTTCAAACTCGACAGTCAACCAATTTTTCTTACATGCTAAGGCTCCAATCTCACATATATTTGTACTATCATGCCATAGACACTAAAACGCATCACAATGAAGCTCAATTTCTTGTATTACTTACATGCATGTCTCAAATTAATCCAAATTCATCACCAACACATCACATTCCAACATGCAAAGCTTACACTTACATGATTCATTCTTGCATGTGAGAAATATGCCTTCATATCAACTTAATTGGTGAAGAGAGGTCCCAATACATGGGTTTTAAACAATATTTAACACAAATCATACACATGGTGCTCAAACATGGAGATTCATGGCCATTTCTTACATGCATGTACATATTAGGCTTCAATTCAACAAATACAACCCAATTTCATTTCAATCTTACTCTTGATCACCAAATTAGCTTAAACACACAAAATTACAAACTATAATCCAAGAATTACTCACCTAGAAGCCTTGATCTTTCAAGCTCTAGAAAATTCTTCAGCTAAACCTCAAAAATTCCAAGCTTCAAGCTAAAATGCACAATTCTCCTCCTTTCTGTCACTATGGCCGGCCTCTCTCTCACTCTCTATTGTCTAACTCAGGTTTTGAGTTTAAGAGAGCTAAAGGAGGGTGCAACACTAATATACAACAAGCCCCCACTAACAAATATTTTAATATAAAATAATAATGCACTTCATTTATCAATTTAATCAGTTTAAATTGACCAGAATCAATTTTCAATTAAATTTCACCGTAGGCTCTAAAAATTATGCCAATCACGATGGTGTAATCAATTCCGAGTTTTGTGGCCGATAAGGCCCTCAATTTAATTCCCGAAGCGAATTATTCAAACAGATATTCCTACGATGAACAGATAGAATCCCAAAATCACATATATCCACCTAACGGTATACAAAATCATATCAAAACATATAATGACATACGTATTACGGACCAATTAACATAATACAGAACAGGGGTATTACAACTATATACTGAAAAATGCTATAAACATAGGCAGATGTGGAGACGGAGTAAAAGCGGCAATAAAGATTCACTCAGGCCTTTGTGGGTGTAAAAAAATTGGTGATATATATTGTAATTTCCAAATAAAGTTTCAGAAAGTGTTATAGAAAAGAGAGTAATGAAGAGGTTGAGAAGTGAAATTGGTTTTATTTTTCACAGTGAACATAAATATCGTACTAAAGGATGTATATCTTATATTTTTATTCTTTTATTCACTGCTTTATTATGGGTTTGAATCCATGATTTTGCACAATAATTTGTATAGGAAAAGTAAAAGTAACATGTAGCCTGCATATGCTGAATAATTGGACACTCTATATATAGTGGCCATATCTACTTCATTGATCTCAAGACAATACAATACAATATATCTCCCACCTGTTAGGCTTTGCATGACCATGAATAGATCAATGCAACCTGTTGCAATTCTTTTCTTCCTTCTTGTCTTTCTCACCATGACATCCATTCATTTTAGCTTCTGCAATGCAAACCATGATGTGGTCATGTGCATGGAGAGTGAGAGACAAGCTCTTTCCGCCTTCAAGCAAGACCTAGTAGATCCTTCAAACCGACTCTATTCTTGGGAAGTTGGAGATGATTGCTGCAAGTGGGAAGGAGTTGTTTGCAACAACTTAACTGGCCTTGTCCTCGAGCTCCATCTTCAAAATCCTAATACTTCATTTGATTTTGATTATGAGCTTCATGACTATTGGTTTAAGAAGTCAGCATTGAGAGGTGAAACGAATCCTTCTTTGCTAAATTTGAAGCACCTCAAGCACTTGGATCTAAGTCTCAATGATTTTGGAGGAATGCCAATCCCATCCTTCATTGGATCTCTGGCAAGTTTGCGATATCTTAACTTGTCTGAAGCAGGATTTGCAGGAACAGTTCCCCATCGACTTGGAAATCTGTCAAGTTTACGTTTTATGAGTCTTAAAAGTTTTCTCTCGATGGATGTTGAGAACCTTCAATGGCTTCTTGATCTTTCCCACTTGGAACACCTTGACCTAAGCTATGTGAACCTTACCAAGGCTTCCAACTAGCTGCAGGTAATTAACGAACTCCCTTCTTTAGTAGAGTTACATTTGTCTGGTTGCGAACTTGATCGTAGTCCTCATCTACTCGATGTTAATTTTACATCTCTTGTCATCCTAGACCTTTCATTGAACTCCTTTGACTCTTTAATACCTAGGTGGATCTTTAGCCTTAGTAGCCTCGTTTCACTTGATCTATACTGGAGTTTGTTTGTAGGCAGGCTTGAAGGTTTTACAGAAAATGGATTTGAAGGTCTATTTCCTAAGGTTTTCCAGAACATGACCAGTCTTGAATATCTTGATCTATCACTTAATGAACTTGAGGGTCCATTTCCAGTGCTTTTGTCGAACTTGACCAGTCTTCGACATCTTGATCTATCAGGTAATAAACTAGAGGGAAGTCTACCTAGATTCTTGGGAAATCTTTGCAACTTGAGTTTTGTTGATCTGTCAGTCAACAACTTTAGCGGGGAATTGCTTATAAGTTCATCTAAATGTGCAGTATGTGCTTTAGAGACATTGTCCTTGCATTTTAATCAGCTTTCTGGTCATTTACCCAATGACCTTGAACAATTTAAACTTTTGCAATACCTTAATCTCAGGAATAATTTGCTTTCTGGTTCCATTCCAGCCACTATAGGAAGATTGGCATCCTTAGAATATTTGCATTTAGAAAGAAATCAACTAAATGGAGCTCTTCCCCAAACTTTTGGACACCTTTCAAAGTTGCAACACCTTTATGTGTCTAAAAATTTGTTGGAAGGCATTGTGTCTGAGATTCACTTCACCAATCTCATCAATCTGAATGAAATATATGCCTCTGGAAACCAGTTGACTTTAAAGGTGAGTCGTGACTGGATCCCTCCATTTCGACTTATAGGAGTAGAACTTGCTTCCTGGAATTTGGGCCCAAAGTTTCCCATATGGCTCCGATCACAGAAAGATCTTGCGATTCTTGACCTATCCTACACTGGAATCTTAGATGAGATACCAATTTGGTTTTGGAACTTCTCTTCCTCACTTTATTTTGTAGATCTCTCACACAACCAAATCCATGGTGAGATTCCGTATCTTTTCATTGCTTCCAAAGTCCAATATATTTACTTAAATTCCAACCATTTTAGCGGTCCATTACCCCATATTTCTTCCAATTTAGAAGATCTTGATTTTTCCAACAACTCATTTTTTGAGGATATCTCCCACTTCCTATGTGATAGGAAGGACAAACAAAAAAAACTGGCATTTCTTGATTTAGGAGAAAACCTTCTGTTAGGTGAAATTCCTGATTGTTGGATGAGTTGGCAATCCTTAATACTCACAGAAATGGGAAACAACAATCTAACAGGGAATATCCCAAGATCCATGGGGCTTTTAGGAGGTTTACAATCGTTACACTTGCGCAATAACAGTTTCTCTGGAGAAATTTCTTTGTCTTTGCAGAATTGGACAAATTTACAGGTGGTTGACCTCAGTGAGAATGAGTTTCAAGGAAGCATACCTATGTGGATGGCAGAAAGTCTTCCAAATTTGATTTTTCTTACCATTCGTTCAAATAAGTTAGATGGCGTAATACCACCAGAACTTTGTCGCCTCTCTTCTCTTCAAGTGTTGGATCTTGCTAACAACAATTTGTCCGGAGCAATACCATGGTGTATCAACAATTTTATTGCCATGGTTAGAAAAGAAAAACATGTGCATGATATTCACTCTTTATATGCAAATGAAAATGAAAACACCATTGCTTCTCATGTTGCTTCTCCTATTGCTTCTCCGGTTGCTTCTACTTTTGCTTCTGCTTTCTTTCGTAGTAAAGATTTCTCGGTTGCTTCTACTTCTACTTCTGCTTATGCTCCCTTTGGTAGTAAAGATTTCTCAGAGAACGCAATTTTGGTGACAAAAGGAAGTATATATCGATATGACAAGACTCTTACTCTGGTGACTAGCTTCGACCTTTCCAACAACAATATATCTGGGAAGATCCCTGAGGAACTAACTAGTCTCCAAGGATTGCATTTTTTGAATTTATCTGGGAATCATATAACTGGTGTGATTCCGAAGAATATAGGTAGGATGGTGTTGTTGGAATCTCTTGATTTATCCAGAAACCAACTTTGCGGTGAAATTCCTCCAAGCATGTCAGGTTTGAATTTTTTAGATTACTTGAATTTGTCTAATAATAACTTGTCAGGGAAAATTCCATCGAGCACCCAACTCCAGACCTTCCATCCTTCCAGCTTTATTGGCAACAAGCTTTGTGGGCTTCCACTCACAAAGAATTGTAGTGATAATGGCAAAACACCAGATGTGGGGAATGAAGGAGATAGAGAAGGTGCTAGATCTGAAGTGGATTGGTTTTATTTGTTTATGGCTTTAGGATTTGCTGTTGGTTTCTGGGGCGTCTCTGTTCCTATATTGTTCATGAAGTCATGGAGATATGCATATTTTCGATTTCTAGATAATGTTTGGACTAGACTTGTGTTGTTATACATGAGTAAATGTGTTTAGATTGTACAAGTCATGTAGAAGTCTCGTATTTGTGTCTTCTTCATAATATGAATAAATATATTTTCATGGAATGTATCCTTTTATGCATAGATGTCTTGTGATTTTATAATGAAATTTATCATATCATGGTTAAAGTTGTTGTCAATAAGCAGCTTATTGAATCTATGTAAAATGAATAGTCTGGGCTCATTTGAGAAGTCCAAAAACTTTCTAAAAGAAAATTTTCTTCAAATTTGGAAACTACAGCAAATTTATATCCGGACATGCTAAAATCACCAAACATCAACAAACTAAAGCCATGGAATAGTTTTCCCCTAAAACCCCAAACACAAGAAAAAATTACATCGAACTGTGTATTCAACTTACTTTCAATCAAAGTATCTTAAAGAGTATACTAGAGAACACATTTTATCCCATACTTGCCATGTATATAATCTTCAAACATTTAATTCTTTTAATTATGAATCTGTAGTTCAAGAAATTGAAATAACTTATTGCCAATTATTCAGTTTGATTATTAACAGATTTAGGAGGAATTATAGATACCTCCTCCTCCATAATTCCAATTGTCTTCCACATTAAACTCTTTGTCTGCATAATATTGTCTTTCTGGGAGAGGACAGCCTTGGTAGTAGTTGTTGTCAAAACAGTGCCCCAAAAGCTTGTGCCAATATGGATCCTGCAAACCTATATGACTAGCATCAACGGCAAACTCTACTGACATTTTATAACGCTCAACGTCAAAACAGTAATGAAACTCTGGTATTTGGAATGAGACCCAGTAGAATAAATATGATAGGGATAATGGTAATTTATATAAAATTCAACCCACATCAATATATCACTATGAAGTTACAAAATTCAGTCCTAGTAGCATTATTCTTTTAAATTACTCCACTCTTTAACTCAGATTGGAATCAACCAAAACAAAAAAAAAAAAAGATTGATGCAAACAGATTGCATGAACACAATGTTAATGAGGGAAATAATATCCTGTTAGAATGTGTCCCACATCGTCTGGAATTGCCCCCATCTGTGTTGGTTATAACCTATAAGGCTCTAGTTTCTCTCTTCTTAATATCTAGATTTTAAGGAGAAGCATGGGTTGAACTTTTTAATTTTGTATCAGAGTTTGATTGGGCCCGTGATTGGTGTGTCGTTTCAATTTGTCCATCCCAAGTTCAAACTGCATGTAGGTCAACGAAGCATCAAATGCATAATTCAGACATGCATAATAAAATTACAAGTTTATGTTCTTTCGAGAGTATGGATAATTTCTTCCATAAACTTATATTCCTAGCTTTCTAAATACTCTAAAAATTTCATGCCAATTTAACAACATTCATAAATTATATTAACAAAGTTCTAAACATAATATACCCTTAAAAAAAATGAAAAAAACAGAAGAGTTACAAAAATAGACCACATACTATAAAGGTAAATGATATAGGGAACTTGATCCCAAATTGTTGGAGTGTATGCTACATTTTTATATGATTGTGAAAATCACTCAAGCTTATAGTTTTCCAATACTATGGATGTTAGATTTCAAGTACCATAAAATACTACAGATGCATCAGTAGATGGAAAAAAACAATAGTGCCAAATATAAGGGGTCCAAGTATTAACAATATGTCAACCATAAAATGCCAATATTGAAACTTGAAAAAAATTCGAGATATTGAAGTATAATGAAGGTAATAAATACTTGGTATCCATATATAGTCATTAAACATATGAATAACGTGGATTTATGGCCTTTTCGTAGTATACGAACATTTGGCAAAGAAAATTTACTAACCAATGGACAATTACAAAGATGTTCATAGTAACCTAAATTTTGTGTGGTTGTGCGTGCGTGTTTTTGCCTTTCAATTACCAAAAAAAAAAAGGGACAGAAAGTCCTTCAAAACAACGATCCATGTTGTTTTGTATTAGAAAAAGAAAAGCTTAGTTGACAAATAAGTGAAAATTTCTCTCCCCCGCCTATACTGGATAACGAACAATCAAAGTTTTAATCTATTTTTCTTTGACTACCATTTCTTAATCCAAATAGACTTTTTGCTATAAAATACTTGACAATAATGGAAGCTGTGGAGCATAGAATACACAGAATTCAATAACTACAAAAGTTCTTGAACTTACCATCACAACACAAACAATGTCAAAGAGAATATTATCTGATAAAGAGACAATGTTTAAACTTAAAAGCTTAAAGGGTAAATTACACTTTCCGGCCCCATAGTTTGACCAAAATTTCACTATGGTCACTATTGTTTAAATTGGAACAATGTTAATTAACCCTAGACTTTAAATCAAGTTTCAATTTGGCCATTCCATCAAAATTATCATCAAAATGGTTAGTGTACCCCTCATTTGATTGACACGTATTACAATTTGTGAGTTCAATATCCAATTTGGATGGAAGCAACAAATTGAAACTGGGCCTGAAGTATAGAGTTAACATTGTTCAAATTGAAACAATAAAGACCAAAGTGAAATTTTGGACAAATTTCAGGGGTGAAAAGTGTAATTTACCCAAGCATAAAATATATGGAATTCTAGAAGAAATCATAACAGATACATAAACAACACAAAGTACCTTACTGACAATGTGTGGATTCCTAACTATGATAAGCAAGGACTTTGCCTTGTAATCGCAGCATTAAACCTCCTTGGATTGCCAAGAAACCAAGACAATAAGTTTTATCAAACCCATTGTGTTTGGCTGCTGACCTCACAGTTGAAACAATTATAATTTCCTTCTTTTTTCTCTGGAATTGCTCGACATTGCCAACCTTGACAATGCCCATATGAAATGATTCCAATACTTTGGTTATCTTCACCACGAGGGATCTTTGCCTTCTCTCTCATCACAACCTTGAATGACGTTGAAGAGAATGGAAAATTCTTTGCTAGAAAGGCTTAGCCAAGGTTTCAAAGAAGAGGTATCTTCTTGACATGGTAACTCCTCACTAATTTTTTGATGAAACTTTCATCCCCATTGTGGTAATATTCGCATTCAAAAAGTATTTCTAGATAAGATTTTCCTAACTCGAACACCTTTGCATCTATGAAATACACAGCCGGGCTAAACCAATCCGTCACCCATGAAATTGCCGTCCGAGTACGAATGGGATTGGAGGCTAGAAATCGGTGGTTCGAAAGCATGGTGGTCAAGCAGAGGGGCTTTAAGGGGGAGTACCATTTATTCGGTGTTTGTGGACAACTTACCAACATCAATGGGGGCGAAAGGGCTTTTTCAACTCTTCTCAAATTTTGGTGTGGTGCTGGATGCGTACATTCCGAACAAGAGGAGAAGATCTACAGGATCCAGATTCAGATTTATCAAGTATGGTTGCTCGGTAGGAGCGCATATGGCTTTGCAGAAAGCTAATGGACTTTGGTGTGATGACAAAGCACTGAAGATTAAAATGGTTGAGTTCAGGAAGGTACATGATAAGAATCAAAGTATCTGACAACCAATACAGCAGTGGAAGGAAAAGGGTGGACATCACAATGTAAGAGTTTCGTATCAAGGGAGAAGGTCTTATGCCAATGTGGTCAAAGGCAGGGGCCCTCAACCCAATTCAGTCCGTACTATTAAGTAACAGAAAGGTGCAAATGGCTGGTTGTATGAAAGTGCAGTGGTAAAATTGAAATCACATCTGTCGGTTGTAGAGTTTCAAGATGAACTTCAAAGAAGAGGCTATGGAGACATCAAAGTTAGAGTTGGAGGTGGAAGACAGCTAGTTCTTTCATTTCAATCAGTGGGTGCTATGAGAGAGAAATTATTGCTAATGAAGGACTGGCTCACAAATTGGTGTGACTCGATTGAGGAATAGGATGAAAGCATGGCTTTTGACCAAGTGAGGCAGGTGTGGTTAAGCTGCTATGGTGTACCACTGGTCTTGTGGAATAACAATACATTTTGCACAATAGGTAGAGAGTGGGGAGAGGTGCTTGAAATAGATGCAGGCACAATGAATATGGAGTTTCTCTACTGTGGGAAAGTCAAAATTGAGACAAGATGCATGGATCCCATAAATCATCTTCTCAATCTAGATTGCCAGGCTAAATTATATCCAGTCAGGACCTCAGAGGAACAAATCATAGTCCCAACAATAGTGAAAGAGCAATGTATCTGTCAATCTTTTCTGAGGAACAATGAAGCCAGCTACAGCTCCGAGGATGATGTTGAGACTATTGCAGATAGAGGCAACAGACAAGGGGAAGAAGATGATGAGGTGGAAATCCAGGTCGATGCTGAGGTGGATGCAGGGGGTGAGGTGGTTGCCATGGAGGGGGAAGCAAGCTTCAGGGAGGTTTCGGTGGTGGAGGAGACAGACCTGATGATGGGTTTGTCAAAGGCTGGCGCCGCACGTGAGGAGGGCTTTGTAAGGAGGCTCTACAAAGGGGTGTCAGAGGAGGGTGGCGCAAGAAAGGGAGATAGGTGTAGAGCTGATGATGAGGTGGTCACCCCTGGTTTTATTAGAAGTATGAGTGGGTCTGTTGGGCAGAAACAAGGCATTATCTTGGAGGTGGATTTAAATAGGGCCCAAGAGGACTCAAGTAGGGATAGGTTGGCCCAAAGGGCTGTATTAACAGGTCTTAGTGCTGAGGCCAGCACTCATTCTATGAGTGCAACTGTTAATGGGGTGGGGCAGCCCAATCATATACCCAGCAGAATGGGCTCAACCCTTATCAGTAAGAAGAGTTTGCAGGTGAGAGGTAAGGAAAATGGTAATCACAAACGGCGGAAGAAGGGGAAACATGAAATGGGGAAGAAATTTATGAAGCAAACACTCAATCTAAGGAAAAAGGCAGTGTTCAGGTCTGCTGTAGCTACCATTTCCCTATCAATGGCAAGTAAATCTAGTAAAGGAGGCGTACGTTTATTAGAGGTAGCAACATCCATCCAAATTGGTAAAGTGCTGGGGTTAGATTGTGATGGCAAGGAGGATGAGGTGATTAGTAAGTTAGAAGAACCAGAGGCCACAGATAAGGAGAAAGAGGTGCGAAGGGGTGGGGATATTCATTAAGCTACAAGCTCAGGGGGTCTTCAGTGAAAAAGCTTTATACTATGAAGTTATTATCTTGGAATGTTAGAGGTCTTGGCAGACCAGGGAAAATGAGAAAAATTAAACAAAGTTTGGCAGCAAGGAAAATCAGCTTTGTGATGATTCAAGAAACAAAGAGATCATCAATTACGCCTGAATTAGTAAAGTCTCTCTAGTATGATGATAATTTTGAGTATATGGTAGTGGGCGTGGAAGGTAGAGCGAGAGGGCTACTATGTATATAGAGTATTAGGGTGTTTCAACTAGAGGCTTGCTGCAGCCACCGTAACTTCATCCTACAGTCTGGTACACTTTTTTCCTCTTTTAATTGTGTGATTGTCAATGTATATGGCCCATCCGAAGTGGTCAAAAGGAACGAATTATGGGTCTTTTTTGCTCGATTGAAGAGTATTTTCTTGGGGCCCTGGTGTATGGGGGGTGATTTCAATGAAATAAGGAATATTGCCGAACGCATTAGGTGCTCAAGAAGAGACAAAGGAATGAGGGACCTTAATGCCATGGTAGAACAAATGAAGTTGATTGACTTGCCCATGCTTGGGAGGAAATTTACCTAGTGTAGCTCACAAATTAGAGAGAAATGGAGTAGAATAGACATATTTTTGCTTAATCATGAATGGGTACAGAACTTCAACTTCAAGTTATGGGGTCTTCCTAGATTGATTTCTGATCATTGCCCTATCCTTTTGATGGAGGATGAAAGAGATTGGGGTCCTTGTCCTTTTAGGTTTCTGAATGCTTGGACCCTTCATCCTAAGTTTGCAGGTTTAGTGGACAAATTTTGGTCAGATTTCTAGGTTGAAGGTTGGGCCGGGTATAGATGTTTCATGAAATTGAAAGCCTTAAAACACAAATTAAAAGTGTGGAATATTGAAGAGTTTGGAATGCTTGAATCTAAGCTTAAGGCTGCAGAAGAGGTAGCCCATGCCATAGAGTTAATTGCCGAAGAAAGAACACTTCTGGGACTGAACAAGCTGGACGAAAGGAAATTATGAGTGAAATTTGGAGGTTAAACAAAATGGTGGAATGGACTTGGTTACAAAAGTCCAGAATTAATTGGGCATCAAAAGGAGATAGGAATACAAGGTATTTTCACATTATGGCTTCTAATAGAAATAGCAGAAATTCTTTGTGTTTAGTTATGGTGAATGGCTCATTGGTGGAAGAACCTATAGAGGTTCGGCTGGAGGTGAAGTCTCACTTCATGAATCTTTTCTCCGAATCTTAGGCTACTAGACCCTCACTGTCTGGCCAGTTCAAAAATATTAGAGGTCATCAAGCAGCGGAGCTGTTGGAAGCAGATTTTACTGAAGAGGAAGTCAGATATGTTATCAAGAACAGTGATGGTAATAAAGCACCTGGACCTGATGGATTTAATTTGGCCTTTATAAGAAATGTTGGGGAGTAGTCAAACCTGAGGTAATGCAATTTTTAAGAGAATTTCATCAAAATGCCTCTTTAGTGAGTGGTTTAAATAGCTCTTTTATAGCTCTAATCCCAAAAGTTGACAGCCCTTCAAGCTTAAGGGATTATAGGCCAATAAGCCTCATTGGATCCATGTACAAAATTTTGGCTAAAGTCTTAGCCAATAGGATGAAACAAGCGATGCCAAGGATTATTAGTGAGACTCAATCCGCATTTCTTAGGGGAAGGAATATCCTAGATGGGATTCTCATTGCTAATGAGATAGTTGATGGGTGGAGAAAATCAAACAAGAAAGGTTTGATGTTGAAATTAGACTTTGCGAAGGCATATGATTCAGTCAACTGGGAATTCTTATTTAATATGTTATCTAATTTTGTTTTTGGGGATAGATGGGTGAGATGGATGAAAGTTGTGTAACCTCCACAAAAGTGTCAATTTTAGTGAATGGTTCACCTACTCAGGAATTTTGCCCATAGAGAGTTCTTCGGCAAAGTGACCCATTGTCCCCTTTCTTCTTCAATATTGTGGCCGAGGG
Organism: Camellia japonica; assembly: GCA_030407325.1. Classification (NCBI taxonomy): domain Eukaryota; kingdom Viridiplantae; phylum Streptophyta; class Magnoliopsida; order Ericales; family Theaceae; genus Camellia; species Camellia japonica. Next base: position 71,650,529 of record JAPPVO010000019.1, on the reverse strand, counting down.
TTGAATATCTTGTTTGCTAGGGCCAAGGAAATGGGTTTGATAAAAGGGGCTACCATTAGGAATAATGGAATCACAGTAACGCATCTACAATTTGCAGATGATACAATACTGTTTTGTGAAGCCGAGTGGATGGAAGTGGTGACCATTAAACGCATTCTGAGATGTTTTGAAATCCTATCGGGGCTGAAAATTAACTACCATAAGAGTGTGATTGCGGGTATTGGAGTGGATGAAGTGTTGCTGCAGAGTTTTGCCTCTAGACTAAATTGTGCCCATCAGAGGTTACCTTTTAAGTACCTAGGTCTACCTCTAGGAGCTAATCCTGGTAGGTTAAGCACTTGGAAGCCAGTCTTGGACAAGTTTAAACAAAAGTTATCTACGTGGAAGAGAAGGCTGCTTTTGTTTGCTGGGAGGCTGACACTAATTAATTCAGTCATGAGTAACTTGCCTATCTATTACTTGTCTTTGTTCAAAATACCTGTGGGGGTGGCTAAAGCAATTGAGAAGATTCAAGCAAACTTTGTTTGGAGGGGATCCGACTTCAGAAGGAAAGTTCACATGGTTAGATGGGATACCATTTCCAAGAGTAAACATTTGGGAGGTTTAGGGATCAAAAGTATCACAGTTATGAATAAGTGCTTACTGCTGAAATGGTGGTGGAGGTTTGGGTTAGAGCATCATACATTGTGGAAGGATGTTCTATGCTCTAAGTATAATATGGGGGGTGGAAGATGGCTGCCATGCATGGAAGGAAACAGCAGAAACTCAAAAATTTGGTCTGATATCATTGGTGCAATTATATCTGCTCCTATGTTACACAATCTGTACCTGGCAAACTCAGTCATTGAGTTGGGGAATGGTATGAGAGCTCTTTTCTGGCTGGATAAATGGACTGGGGAGCTAAGCCTTAAAGAGGAGTTCCCTAGACTTTTTTCGCTGTCCAATGATAAAATAGGAGTAATGTCTAACTTTTATATCGGGAGTGGAGGGTCTCAGGTTTGGAATCTGGAATTTAGGAAAGCTCTACTGGCTTGGGAAGAGGAGGAGGTTAGGAGACTTCATTCCCTCCTTATGAATGCTCCAACAATTAGGGTCACCAAACAAGATGCTTGGAAGTGGAAGGCTGACCCATCTGGTTTGTTTTCTGTTGCATCAGTGTATAAAAATTATGAATACTTCTTGGGTCCTGTTAGAAGTATGGCAGTGGTAGTTTGGAATAATTGTGCCCCTCCTAAAGTCAAATTTTTCGGGTGGTTGGCTTGGCAAGGCAAGGTGAAAACCTCTAGCTTCTTACAGAGAATCGGGATATTAGCTGCATCTGCCAATGTGGGCTGTGTCTTCTGTCAAAATGAGGAGGAATTTGTCAATCATATCTTGCTCTCTTGTCCATTTGTTTGGCTGTTATGGTCTAATATTATGAAATGGTGGGGTTTTCAGTGGGCTATGCCAAACTCAGTGGAAGGGCTGCTGCAATGGTGGTCATTTTGCAAAATGAAAAAGACTGAGAAGCTACTGTGGAAGGTTGTGCCTTTGGCTGTTTTGTGGTCCACATGGAAGCATAGAAATGATTGTGTTTTTAATGGTTCCCAGCCAAATTTTGAGGAACTATGTGAGGTTGTCAAAGCACGAATTGCTTTGTGGGCCCAATCCTCCCCAGCTAAAATGGAGTTCTCTATCAATGATGTAGTTTTCAATTTGCCTCAGGTTCAATACTGTATTAGGAATGGGAGCTGAGCTAACCACCTACTGGGTGGAATAGAGTATGCTGCTATTGGTGTGTTGGCTGCTGCTGGGTGTTTGGTTCTTAGCTACCTAGCTATGGGCTTATTTGTTGTTGGGCTTATTTGTTGTGCAGCTGATGGCCCTATTTGTTGTGCAGCAAAAATGATGCATGAGCTTGTGTAAGGCAGATAGATTGAGGTCTGTTCCATCCTTGTGTATGATCTGTTATGTTTGTTCTATCTGTTATATCTGTCCTATTTCTGGGATTGTTTGGTTTTCATATGGATTGAGGTCTTGTTGTTTTTTGCTTCATCATTGGTGGCCAATTGATCTTGCTTTTGCTGGAGCTGGTTATTGCTGACCTGCTCTGTGATATATCTGTTAAAAAAAATTTCTGATTATATGGAGTACATTGAAAAAACTTGATCTGTTTTTGGTCTGCTCTGTGCTGGTGTTGCTCACTGGGTTGCTGCTGTTTTGGTGCTGTTGGTTGCTCACTGGTTTAGTGCTGGTGTGCTGACTTTGAAGCTCTATGTGACGTTGTGAAATGAGATTTGGTTTATAATATGCAGCTTCTGTGCAGGATTTGGTCTCATGTCTGGTGGTTGTGTGTGTAAGGGGGATGAATTGATGTTCTAGTTTTGCAGCTTTTGTGAATGATCTGGTTATGCAGCAGCATTTAATTGTTGCAATGGGTGTTAGTTCTAGACTGGGGCATTTGGACTGAGGCCTTGTTTGTTTCTCTGATTTTGAATGTGGATTGGTCTTGTTGGTGGCTGTTTTTGAATGTGGAATTGTCTTGTTGAGTCTGCACTGCTGCACTAATGTTTGGGGGGGTGAATCTGCACTATGCTCTGCTGGTGATCTAGTGTAGTTGGTGGCTGTTTTTTGTTTTTCTGTTTCTTTGGTTGGTTGCTCACCAACTCTGGGGGTGCTAGCAAATGATAGGATGGGCTTTTTTGTGCCAACCTAGTTGGGATGATTCAGCCCATTGTGATGTTTTTGCACTTGCCTTTCTTTATTGATGTATTTTGTCTTGTACTATGTACTATATTTTACATCAATGAAGCTTTTTTGTTTTGCCGATCAAAAAAAATGGAATACACAACCGGACCTAGTTGCAATTAGTCATCTGCCAATTTGGGACTTTGTTCGAATTAGGATCAAAAGTCTTGGAGAATCATTCATATTACAGATCTTGTGGTTGTTTGATTGGATTTTTCATTGTGATGTAGATCATAAATTAGTAATCCGGAAGCAAGTTTTTGGATGTTTAATGATGTGTTTGGACATCCTGATGGATTTGAAAGCCCAACAGCAATATTAAGTTTCTACTTTAGATGCCCTATAAAATAAATTGGAGCCATTGATTAGATTCTACTTATCATGAGATAACACTTTTGTTGCAAAATTTCAAAAATACCCTCCTCGGATAAGTTATATTATTATTGAGATTGTAATCCCGAATTACTTATCTCACCTTATCCTATTTGTGAATCAAATATGGCCCAAGCATATACCTCAAAATCTATAGGGAAACTTACCAATAAGTTTCATATACAAAATTCAAAACCCATTTAATCTCAAAACAAAATACTTGCACCAATTAGTCCTGTTTATTTTTAATTGTTACCAAAAAATCTTTTTTTTTTTTTTAAATTTACAGACGTTGTTACATTCCACTACTGTGGGACTTTCGTTAGACGGTCACCGGAGACTCGTCAGAATGTTCAACATCACCAAGAAGTCGCCAGAATATCACCTGAAGTTCACCGGAGCGTTATGAATGTCAATGGAAGTTGCCAAAATATTCAGAATGTTCGCTGGACATTAAGAATATCGTTGGAGACTCACCCGAATGTCCAGAATATTGCCAAAAAAAAAAAGAATAAATGGAGAAATTAGAGCGAAAAAACGTAGTAAAATGTGCTAAATATTAATAAACTAAAATAATAAAAAAAAATGTAATGACAAAAAACAATAATGGGAAAAAAACATATGTTATTTTTCAATTTTGTTAGGGTTTAAGCAAATAATCTCCAATATTAATCAAACTGAAAAGTAAGCTTTAAAACTGTAATATATTACAGTTTCAAAGCAAAAATCTATTAAGCATTTATCCTTATTAATCAAACTGAAAGACATGTTATGAAACTGTAAAATTTTATAATTTTAAATGATGATTCATTCTAGCACCAAAAAAATTGAAACTGTACAATTTTACAGTTTTCACCGCCTGTAATTAAAACTCAAAAACAACTTGTTCAGAACTTGAAAATTTTCTCCATTAAAACAAGAAAAGAGAAGTGTATAGTAGAGAATGTAGAAAAATTAAGAGATCAAAGGCGAGAGGCAAATATAGAGAGAGGATTGTACGCCGACAACTATTTTTTGTTTAGATATAGCTGGATCTAATGTAGATCTACTCAGATCTGATGTAGATCTACATCAGATCTAAGTAGATCTACTCATCTTCTTTGTCGGAAACATATCTTCTTCACCATTGGTGAGCGTGAAATAAGGAGTCGGCGGTCGATGGTTGTCAGTGAACCCCAATCAATGGTAATCGTCGGTCGCTGGTGACTATATATCATAAAGAGAGAGAAGAAGCAAGATGTGGTTGCCCGTCGACGATCGCTGGAAATCAAAACGAGGAAGAAGAAGAGGCAGAGAAGAATAAAGGTTGAGAAGAAGAAAAACGTTATAGGACTTTTGGGTATAAACAAAAAGTTGTGGAACTAAATAGGTTATACCTTTGTCAAAGAGGACTTCTTGGTAATTTGCCCAAATCTATATCTGCTATGACTAATTTCTTTGTTTCTATGAATGTTCAGTGATCCAAACTTGCAGCCTTCATTTGCATAGCTCACGGTGGCTCTAAAGCCATTGCAGCATCTGGTCATAACATCACATTTTTTGACCAGCAAAGTTCACCTCTGCCACAGGAGATCTCGGTGAATACCACTCTTCTTTCTCAAATGTGAATAAGGTGACATTTTGTTGTGTACGAACTCTACAACGCGATGTGGAGTTGGAAGAGAGGATGATATATAGCCTGTTTATGGAAAGCATTTGGGGCTAATGATTAATGGTTAATCAAATGAAGCCATGTATTGCTGTTGCTGCTCAAAGACTGCGGCAACGTGCTTTTTTTTTTTTAATATTTTAACAGTGGGTGTTCATATTTGAGATGTGTAAATACCTTTCTTGAAAGAAATTGTCAAACTACATATTTTAAATAAATAAAGAAATGAATGATTCTGTGTCAGGCTTCTATTTTGTGATTTTGGGTGTCAAATGAGTTCCCATGGATCACAGATTAGTCCCAACTAAATATGGGGAGCGTTTTATAAATCATTTTTTTTAATTTATTATGTTAATTCATGAAAATAGTGTCTTCGCACGTAATAGTAAGATTGCGTACACTCGAAATTCCTCAAACTTCTTAATGACTAGAGTTTTGTTCAATACAAACCACAAAATAGAGGTTATATATCGCGAGATAGATTTTATCAAAATTTTCTCGTTCATCCACACAAACAGTTTCTTTGTATTTGACCCTCTCAGACTCCATAAAATGACAATACCCTCCTGCATTTAAACTGCCTACATTAATCCACATAACAAAACAATATGTATATAATGATGTAAGTGATGAAAAATACCTAGCGAAATTCATCCGGTACAAAAATCATTTTCCCCCACAAAATATAAGAAATTACATATGGCAAAGGTTCCGTACATCTAATTTTTTCACCTGACGATAGTGGGAGACTGATGTACCACATTGATTCATATAACAAACATGATGTATACATGTTGATGCAAGTGATGAAAAATATTAGTGAAATTCATCCGTGACAAATTGCAAATATCATTTTCCCCACAAAATACAAGAAATTACAAATCACAATCATGGATATGTAGGAATGGTATTTAGAGAGAGATTTGGAAAGGAAAAATGAAAAGATGGTGAAAATCATATTTTACCTAATTTTACATCTTTTCCCTTTTCCTTTCCCTTCCCCTTCCCCTTTCAAAATTCCTCCCCAAATTCGTGAATTAAACACAAAATACTACAAACCTATAAATTTTATTCAAAATTTATCCAGAAACATCTATTCTTGACCAAAATATGGGATCCAAAATCTTGGTCCAGGCTTTTTGTTCCTCAAATGCCTCTCATTGAGAAATCCAACTTTCTCCAACACACTCTGGAAGGCCTTATTTAGGACCTGTTTGGGACTGTTGAAGTTAGTCACTTCAACGAATTAAGATTTTAAAAATAAAAATTTAGGGACAAAATTATTTTTTAGAAACGAAATATTTTTGTCAACAAAACTATCATTATTGGCCATTTAATGATAAATTACTATCTTTTTAGGACCAAAATTTGTCTCAAAATATTTTTTTCTCAGATTAAATTATTTTGTCCTAAAATGTATTTATTAACAATATTTTTAAAATTTTGTGGCAAATTTTTTTTTTTTTACTTTTGAGACGATATTTTAATGAACATTCTCACGATAAAAATAATTGGTTCTCAAATATTTTTTACAACAAAATTCTTATTTTTAAAATAAAAAATTTAGTCCTTAAAACTCTTGTGTGTTAGACTGATTAATGAGAAAATAGAAACTAAAAACATTCATTATTCTTCAATTTTTAGATGATCAATATCTTTTAACATATTGCTACCTACCTAGTAAAATAGTCTTGGATATAAATGCCCACGGTTGATGTCAACAAACAAAAGACTTGGAAACTTCCCTGCTAATTCTAACCCAAAAATTTATAATTAAAAAAAAGAAACAGAATTTTTTTGTATGAATAAACTATATAAAAAAAAAAATTGTGATTCCTTTATTTTAAGTCAAAACATTATTATTATAATTTAAATTTATAAAAATAATAATGTCATATCAATATGTATAAATTTTATGCATAAAATTTTGTTTATGAATCATATTTCTTAGTGTCTCAATATCATGAAGACTTGATTTTTGAAAGTCTAAACCCAAACAACACGGCAAAAAAAAAACAGAGCAGAACCTACTACAACAATAGTGTTATGACTCTTTGTTGTCAAATTCCATGGATCAAATCCAAGGTTGTAACTTTTTAAATTCACATGTTGGGTCAAACTAGGATTACTTTGGATTTCTCTAAGAAGTTGATTTTCTTCCAAAACTAAGATTACTTTGGAGTCCTTTAAGAAGTTGGTTTTCTTCCAAAAACAGGATTGCTTTGGATTTTCTATAAGTAGTTGGTTTTCTCCCAAAACTAGACTATTCATTAATTTTTCCTCCAGATCTTGTTTTTGGTTCTTGAGGGTTATATCTGGAGATATTTTGTTAAGTTTTCTTTGATGTTTTTATTGAGTATTCAACTCATGGTTTAAAAGAGAGTACATCAAAGGTTTTGTTTTTTATACAAAAGATAGAGTTGTTCTTCGGTAGATTCTGAAGAATTCGAGCCTGAAGCTTCGGTGGACTATGGAGTGGCTCATCAGAAAGACAATTCCGTGGTGAAGATGGGGTTGGAAGAGGCACATAGAGGTTGGTTCAATTAGGCGTTGTGGATTCGCTAGATAATTGAGAGTATACCTGTGTAATTCCTTTAAATCTTCTTAGTGGATTGTTCTTGTGGCTGTTGCCCGTGGTTTTTTTATCACAATTGGAGGTGTCCAATTGTGGTTTTTCCACGTAAAATCGTTGTGTCTCTTTGTCTTGATTGTTTGATTGGGATTGTTATATTCTGCTTAAAATTGATACATAATCACAAATCAACATCTAGGAGGTTTCTAGATTTTTCAATTGGTATCAGAGCGGGTCGTTCTATTTTTTTTTTTTTTTTAAATTCTTTTAGAACGCTCTATTTTTTTTTTTAAAAAAAATCTTTTAGAACGAGATCTTGTTTGATTTGTGATAATGGATTCAGTTCGTGAGGGAAATTCTATCACTAATGATGAATCCTCGGGGAGTGAAGATGAAGAACTTCAGCAAGCATATCAAAAGTTGTATAAGGAATCTCTTAACTTATTCAAATTGAATGACAAACTCACAAAGAAACTCAAAGCTTGTGAAAGTGAGAATGTCAAACTTAAGGAGGAGATTTCCGAGGCTAAGATTGATGCCATCAAGATATCTAATGATCGACAAGTTCTTTGTGCAAAACTCTTGACTTGTGAGACAGAGAGGAATGAGCTACAACAAATCTATGCAACATATGAAGAAAAGATTGAAACTCTCAAGATGTCTCAAGTTGCCTTGGAAGAACTAATGATCAAGAAAGAGGAAGAGCTCAAGTGTGCCATGGTTACCATTGGTCTTTGAAACAAAGGATCAAAGACTTTGGAGGATATCATTGAGTCTCAACAAATCTGTTCAGACAAGAGTGACATTGGCTTTGGAGATAAGAGAGAGCAAAAACAGAGTGCTTCCACATCTCATGATACAAGAACTCAAGGAAAGGGAGGACAAAAGATTCAACAAGAGGAAAGACTTCTCAAAGTCCCTAAAGTTGGTAAGGTAAAAGAAAAGAAGGTACACCCTGTTTTTATTTGTCATCATTGTGGTATGCATGGCCATATTCGCCCTTATTGTTATAAATTGCATGGGAGAGTGCCTCAAAAGGGTAGAAATTCGACTTACATGTCTAGGCGGAATACCAAGATTCATGAAGGTGTTCACAACACCAAGACACCACCCAAGAACCGCAATGCTCACAACTTTGTTTATACTAAAGCGGTTTGGGTGAGAAAACTTGACTTGTGTTAATTTGTTAATTTGTTTTAATTTTTGGGTTTTTGTGTGTTTTTTTTAATGAAAAAAAATGTGTGCATGTTCATTATATGTCTTGCTTTGTTTAGAAAAAGAAAAAAAATGAAATATATATATATATATCCAAAAAGATTTTCTTAGTATAGTTTTGCAAACTTGAAATTTTTGAGTGGTCCTTGGTGCATATTGGAATTGATAAGAATATCCATTACATGTTAATATGTGTGTGCTTTCTGTGGTCATTACTCATTTTGGAGTGTGTGTTTTTGATTAGTATGTATCATTCTGTACACACTCTTGGATTAGCAAATATCGAAGTCTTTCGCCTTAGTGATTATTTTTTTCTATGGACTTCTGGCATGGTATCTTTTGTTTTTCTAGAGGAATTGACCTATACTAGCACATCATGGGTGATGTTGAGTCTCTTAACCACCTTCCATCTTTTTGCATCTCCATGGTTTTCTCCTCTGTTCTTTGTAGTCCAGGCATGAGGAAAAGGCTACCTCAGAGTCACCAACCAGGCCATCCTTATTATATCCATGCTTCTCTGGTTCGGTTTCCATACTCTTGAGCGTGTCAGCCGCCAATGAGTGTGCAAAAGAAAGAAAAGAAAAGATGTGCAAAAGAAAGAAAAAAACAATGTGCAAAAGAAAGAAAAGAAAAAGATGTGAAAAAAAAGGAAAAAAATAAAGGATTTATTGATTGAGGGGGAGCCTCTGCCTTTACTCAACAAATACCCCTTGATTCCTAGTGGTTTGACTTTCCTGTATTGTGCTTAGATTCTCTAGTCGGAGGTCCAGCTTTCATATCACTACTAGGCTTTGAATCTTGTGTTTGTCGAACTCCAAGAGTCACACACACACTTTTTCATGGGATCTATGCTTTTCACATAATGCATCACTTTCTTTTATGAGGAATCTTCTATAGATTGTGCACATTGTGTTTTCTAGTAATTGTGCTTCTTGGATCATCTTGTGTGTTTTTAAGGTACAAATCTGGAATTCCTTGCTTACTCCACCATATTATTTTTTATCGTTTTCTTCTTGTTCATTGTTTTTAGTAAGGGGGAGTTCGGTCAGTCGTTATCATGTCATTGCTTGTGTGGTTTATGATCTTGCTTTTGTTGTTTGAGCTTCCTTTGTCAACTCGTGACAAAAAGGCGGAGAAAGTTGTTTTTCATGTGTCTTAGGATTTCATGTGTTTTTCATGTGTCTTAGGATTTCATGTATTCATGCCATGTGTCGGGTGCATATGTCTTAGTTTTCAGGTTTTCATGCTACATGTTCTTAAAATCTCCAAGTTGCATATATTTATGTTTTTCATCTCATACTTCAAGATAATCTAGCCATATGTTTATTGCTTTTTCATATACTCTTGTGGGACTAATAGTTGTTTTGGAGATTGTGGCACTAATAGTTGTTTTGCAGATCATGACCTTGAGAAATAAGTTTGTAAAGAGATTTGGTTATAAGTGTTGGTTCCTAGTTTGTGGTGTTGTTCTTGTTTTGATTGGAAATTTGTTTTAGTGTTTTTGTTAGGAAAACTGTTGAAGCATGGTTTTGTCCAGGATTTGACAAAGGGGGAGATTGTTATGACTCTTTGTTGTCAAATTCCATGGATCAAACCCAAGGTTGTAATTTTTTAAATTCACATGTTGGGTCAAACTAGGATTACTTTGGATTTCTCTAAGAAGTTGATTTTCTTCCAAAACTAGGATTACTTTGGAGTCCTTTAAGAAGTTGGTTTTCTTCCAAAAATAGGATTACTTTGGATTTTCTATAAGTAGTTGGTTTTCTCCCAAAACTAGACTATTCATTAATTTTTCCTCCAGATCTTCTTTTTGGTTCTTAAGGGTTATATCTGGAGATATTTTGTTAAGTTTTGTTTGATGTTTTTATTGAGTATTCAACTCATGGTTTAAAAGAGAGTACATCAAAGGTTTTGTTTTTTATACAAAAGAGAGAGTTGTTCTTCGGTGGATTCTGAAGAATTCGAGCCTGAAGCTTCGGTGGATTCTGGAGTGGCTCATCAGAAAGACAATTTCGTGGTGAAGATGGGGTTGGAAGAGGCACATAGAGGTTGGTTCAATTAGGCGTTGTGGATTCACTAGATAATTGAGAGTATACTTGTGTAATTCCTTTAAATCTTCTTAATGGATTGTTCTTGTGGCTGTTGCCCGTGGTTTTTTTATCACAATTGGAGGTGTCCAATTGTGGTTTTTCCACGTAAAATCGTTGTGTCTCTTTGTCTTGATTATTTGATTGGGATTGTTATATTCTGCTTAAAATTAATACATAATCACAAATCAACATCTAGGAGGTTTCTAGATTTTTCAAATAGAATTTTGATAATTGAAACGGGACCACTAAAATACTGCGATAGGAAATATTTATAAAATTTATTAATTTGTGTTATGATGTGTTATGTATTTACTTTATAATAAAAAATGTTATAAAATATTTTTGAAAATTTGGTCAAAATCCCTTCATAATAAAATTTTAATGGATTAAGGATAAGTACAAAAAGTTTTTCTTGAAAAGTCTAACAAATATCACTATTATTAAAATATTAAACTTTAAAATAATATAACTTTTGACATAAATATCGATTTTTAATAAAATTAATATTTTTAGAATTCTCTTGCCAAGATCTATCAAATAAGATTCATATTGATTATGAAATTCTTTTAATTTTTTTTTTATTATTATTGAAATTAATGTAAACAGTAACAGTAATATATTATTTTGTTTGACAGTAACATATTACTTTATCTCACAATAACATGTTACTCTGTCTCACAATTACTTTATTTAATAGTAACATATTACTTTGTCTCACAGTAATATATTACTCTGATGATATTGTCCAAGAAAGGGAAAAAACATATATATTTTACTTTGTCCTTATTCAATTATACGTTTTCTCCTTAGGGGATTTATTAAAGAAAATAAATTGTATCACTACAACAAAAATAGTCTTTAGCCACGAAAACTAATGACGAAATTTTTTTTTGCCACGAAATACGTATATTTTAATGACGAAAATCATATTTCGCCTCTAAATGTACCATTTTTGGAGACAAAAATAAAATTTCGTCACCAATCTAAATCATAATAAAAAAAATAGGTGACGAAATTATATTTCGTCATTATTTATATTTGTTTTGTCACCAAATATTTTCCCGCTAATATTTTCGGAGGGCGCCAAAATTAATAGACTTTTGGTGACGAAAAAATTGGTCACCAATTATAAAATTATTAATAACAAATATATTTTTGTCACCAATAATTTTTAATATTTTAATATCATTTAATGACAAAATTATTTTTGTAGCCAATATTATTATCTTTGGTGAAGAAATAATTTTGTCACTAAAAAATAATTTAGTCACTAAATATTTTAGGGGGAAAATAATTTAGTCCACACTGAGGAGGGCGACGAAGAAAAGGAGAAAAGAAGAGACACTGTGATGAATCCTCCATCTCCATCTCCATCTCCATCTCCATACCTAACCTTTCTTCCTTCACTCCCTCTTTCACCACCACCACCAACTCAATCACTTCACCACCGCCACCTCCGCCTCTGCCGCAGCCTCCCGATCTCCCAACTGCTCTCTCAACACTCAAACACCTCATCCACCTCTCCGAAACCACCCACCACTCCACCTCCACTCACCTCCCCACCACCGCCACCACCACCACCGCCCTCTGCCCCTGTCCTTTCAATTTCCTCCACCGCCTTCCATTAGAATCCCTCTTCTGCCACTCCCTCCAATGCCCTTCTTCTCCTTCCCCCTCCCCCTTCTCAATCTCGGCCCCCTCCTACTCCAATCACTACGCTACACCAATACTCTCAAACCCTCCCAACAACTCTTTAATCAGAACCGCGTCCTTCAAACCCTACACGATCCCAACTCCGACCTCTGCTTCTCCCTCGACGATTACTGCGACTTTGGTCCCAATTTCTTCTACCCTAATGGTGTGAAACTTCAAGTTGTAGCCCCCTAATCTTCCAAGTACTGTTTTTATTTTGTTTTGTTTTTTTTTTTCTAGTGTTTCTGAACTTGATTTTTGATTTCTCTATTTTACAGGCCAAGTCAACCGAAGAACAACTCAAGCCTCTCTTCGATTACCACCGTGCTCAACCCTTCGATGCTGTCTGCCTCAACGGTCTATCCTCTCTCTCTCTCTCTCTCTCTATATATATATATATATATAGATATGTGTGTGTACGTCTTAAACATTTTAATTTTTGGAATTTGCAGATGATTGTTCAGATTCATCCCCAGCTTTCTCTCCCAAACGAAGGAAGCATTCGTATACCGCTGTAAAGATCTCTAATTTTTGTAGATTTTATTGAATTTGAATGATTTAGCAACCTAGAATGTGAGTCTTTGTTTGAAATTGATTTGAGTGTTGGTATTAATTTGAATTTAGGTTAGAAGGTAGATAAGAATGAGAAATTCATAGAGGTTGTTGATTGTGAAGATAAGGAAGAGGATGATTGGCTATCTCCACCTCCTAAAGTTTCAGTTGATACACTGAAACTCGGTGAGGATTCAACTATAAAGGAGTTGAGGTATATTCCCAAGGCAGCCTACTATCCAAACAATGTGACTATTGATCACATTCAACAGGTCTTCTTTTCTTCCCCCCTCTCTCTCTCTTTCTATTTCTTTCTGTCTCTCTTCCTTTTCATTTCTATTTTCTCTGTTTTCTTTGCCTTGTTCCCCTTTTCTTGATGTCTTTGTTGTTTGTTACATACTAATTAGTTTTTATTAAAACTATTTATTAATGGGTATTTTGTTGTTTTGATACCTACTTTTAGTTGATTTGTCTTTTAAAAAAAAAACCGATGGTTTTGTGGGGGTGTTGGTTAATTGGTATTTGTTGATCATTCTCATATGGTCTTTTTATTGATTTATTAAAGTTGTTCTGTGGGTAACCTGGTGCTGGCCTTTGTGGGTTTGTGTGTGTGTGTGTGTGTGTGTGTGTGTGTTTTTTTTCTCCAAATAATTATTATTGATTTGTGAATATTGTTTCTGGAGGAAAAGCTTGGTACTGGCCTTTTTGGGTCTGGTCTTTCTAGTTCTGTTTCTTTTTCTTCTGATCTTTATTATGGGTATATGGTGCTTTAGTGCTCCCTCCTCATCCTCCTATGGTCTCCATCTACAATGATGAAAATTTTTACCTTGAGCAAAAACACTTATTTGATATTTTAAATCTTTTTTTTTTTTTATAAAACTAATTTCATCTATTCCCAAGATCATGTTGGAGTGGCAGAAGGGTAAATACATGAAGTTGCCATCCACCAAATACTGCTGTTATTTGCAAGAGTGTTTTTTTTCCCCCTGGTAAAACTCAATTTGGTATTGATTGAGTCAAAAAGTAAGGAGTTGTGATCTATTTTTTAAAATATAAATTAAATCCGAATCAAGATTTGAGCAAGGACTGGAGATGCCCTAGCCTAGGTATAACTTTATATCTTATATATGTTTATTGTGTTTGCCTTTTGGATTCTTGTTGTTAGTTTATTATCATTATTATTATTATTGCTTCTTACATCTAACCCTTTTTAGATCCTGTAGTAACAGGAGCCTCATACACTAGGATTGTGTTTTATATATGCAACTTGGTATGGTAGATCAGCATCACTTTTGCTTTAATGTCTTTCCTCCTTTTTTTCAGCTTCTTATTTAGTAAATTGTACATTAGAGTAACTTGTTGTGGTATTTACCACCCTCCCTTCTTTTTTTTTTCCAAATATAAAATGGGAGGTGGATAATACAAGATTAGGTGTTTGAGTTATCATATGTTTTTTTTTTGACAATTTGCAAGTGGTGGGAGCCATGGATGTTGAATAAGGATTTAGTTTAATGCCCATATTCATTTAATAGATTTGTTTCTTTTTATGTGTGCATTATCCGGCTCTTCGGGTTATCACCCTTGACTTGATCCACCACTCTTTGCCTGTCCGAACTCCATGACTGACTGGACATTTGACCGGAAGGTTCACTTGACACCTAACTATTTCCTGCTCGGCGGGCAGCGGAGTTAGTTATGCAAAATTACCTCACAAATTTGCTGAATAAAGTCCCTCTGGTTAATAATCAACAAAAGTCTGACATAACATAACCTCCTTGTGGTGAAATGACTCAAAATAACCACTAAAAAGTGAACTATTAAATGTGTAGAGTTTTGAGCTGCACTGATAATGTCACGAAATTGTTTTTTTTTAGTAGAGCCTACAACTTTTGTCCCAACTAACATTCAAATTAGGTTAGATAATTTGGATCTTTTGGTTCAACTATATTCCTTTTGGGATATTAGTTTGGTATTGTTTTGACACATGCTTTCCCTCATTTAAAAATTGACTGACACGGAAAACTTGTTTAGTAAATTATTTCTGAAAATTGCTTTCCGGGATTTTTTTTATGAAGACACTTCTTTTTCATGCAACACTTTTGAGTTAGCTAAATTTTCAAAAATTGTTTTTGCATAAAATGAATAACAATGTGAGAAGTGTAGTTAATAGTTTTTACATGATCCACTTTGAGAATAATACTTCCTTTACAGTGTATTGATTATGTAGCATGATCTATATTTTCAAATACAAATTGTTTTCCCAAGTTTTAACCATTGAAACTAATATATTGGAAGTAAAAAAGTTCAATTATAAATTTGAAAAACCTTTTAAGTTTCAAATTTTGGTTACTTGTAGCATGGGTCAAGTTTTGCAAATCACTATTAATTAAATCATAAATATGATAGAATGAATGACTTATTTTCATTTTGCAGTCTTGTAGTTTCCAATTTAAATATCCTTTTATATTGAGATTCATTAGTGGATCATGAGCATAAAATTACGGCTATAGTTTTCACAGATGAAGAACAACCATTGTGCATAAGTGGTGATGATGGAGTTGGCATTTACATCTGGGGTATTACTGATCCATTTGGTCAAGAACCAATAAAGAAACTGTTTGAGCAAAAAGATTGGTGCTATACTGGTATTCATGCCCTTGCCATTTCTGGAACTGGATACCTATATACTGGTAGTGGAGATAAGTCAATAAAGGCATGGTCCTTGCAGGTAATCGGCTTATACTCATTTTGTGACCACCCTGGTTACACAGTAATTTTATTGCTTTGGAATCTAAAAATTGAGGTTTTGTTTAGTTTTTATTCAGGATTACTCTCTGTCCTGTACTATGAATGGGCATAAGTTAGTTGTCTCTACTCTAGCAGTTTGTAATGGGGTTCTTTATAGTGGAAGTTAGGATGGAACTGTCCAGTTATGGTGTCTTAGTGATCACAGTCCTTTGACAGTATTGGGGGAGGATGCACCTGGAAATGTGACCTTTGTTTTGTCTCTTGCTACTTATGGGGATGCTCTTGTTGTGGCTCATGAGAATGGGTGTATGAAGGTTATGTATTTTTTAAACCCTACTTAACTTGGTTATATTTGGTCATATTTCTATAGGCACTAGTTGGAAGTTGGAACTGCTAGGGGAATATAATGACACAACATCAGTCACATCACTTAATTTTCCTCAACTCAAGTTATTCATGTTGCATAGTCACCAAAAGTTACCAATAAAGTAGCTATGATACCATGCAAGAACTATAAGTCTCAAAATGTGTGAATTGGCTTGTAAAATAACTTGGAATTTTTTATTCTTATGTTTGGAGTATTTGGACTAAAACTCTGACAAATTTTTTTAATGAAGGCCATCACTGGATTGGCATCATATCAGTGCACTACAAAATGATAAAGAGTTCCTAATTAAATTTAGTACCACGCAATCATTTTCTTTCCTCTTTGTTCTTTCAGATTTAGAGAAATGTTGTGCTTCTGAAATCCAAACAAGTTCACAATGGTGCCATTTTTTCTGTTGGAATGGAGGGGAAGTAGCTTTTTACAGGGGGTTGGGACAAGGTTGTTAATGTGCAGGTAAATTTTGTAGTATATTGCATAGATTCTATGTCAATCACCCTTCTAAGTCCTGAGCTTCTTTTTTTTTTTGAATTGATTGCATTGTTGATGCTAACCTAGATAAGAATTTATGCTATGAACCATTGGAACTTTCAAGAAGTTTTTTTTATTGAATTTGATACTTTTCAAGAACTTTCAAGAAGGCTCGTGAGGTTGTCTCCTGATTTTTAGGAACTATTAGGGGATGAGTTTGGAATAGATGCCACGAGCCTTGGATCTATTGCCTTGGATCTATTGATAGTTGAGTGAACTTACCACTAAGTTCTCTAGAGTGTTTTCCTTTTATCTTGTTGTGAGTTGATGGGTTTTACTTTATGTATTGCTTTGGTTTTTGTTGAGGGTTGAGTGACAATAGACGTGGCTCCCCATTGGAACAAGCACGTGACAACTAGTTTGAAAACTACTTTGAATTATGAATTATGAATTTTTCCAACACTTAAGCTTGAAAATAAGCCATTGATAGACAAAATAAGTCCAAAAACACACTTTTCCACACTTAAGCTTGAAAATAGGCCTTCGGGAGCCAAAATCGTGCAACAGCCACGAGACGGCCCGGGAAACACCTCAAACACCTCGGGACGGACCAGTGTGAGTTGTGGAAACTTACGGAACTAGCACGGGACTCCCGGTTTGAAAACTAAGTCAAAAAATGCACTTTTCCACACTTAAGCTTGAAAATAGGCCTTTGGGGCCCAAAATCGTGCAACAGCCATGAGACGGCTTGGGAAACACGTCAAACACCTCGGGACGGACCAATGTGAGTTGTGGAAACTTACGGAACTAGTACGGGAGTCCCGATTTCAAAACTAAGTCCAAAAACGCACTTTTCCACACTTAAGCTTGAAAATAGGCCTTCGGGAGCCAAAATCGTGCAACAGCCACGAGATGGCCCAGAAAACACCTCAAACACCTCGAGACGGACCAATGTGAGTTGTGGAAACTTACGGAACTAGCACGGGACTCCCGGTTTGAAAACTAAGTCCAAAAATGCACTTTTCCACACTTAAGTTTGAAAATAGGCCTTCGGGAGCCAAAATCATGCAACAGCCACGAGACGGCCCGGGAAACACCTCAAACACCTCGGGACAGACTAGTGTGAGTTGTGGAAACTTACGGAACTAGCACGGGACTCCCGGTTTGAAAACTAAGTCCAAAAATGCACTTTTCTACACTTAAGTTTGAAAATAGGCCTTCGGGAGCCAAAATCATGCAACAGCCACGAGACGGCCCGGGAAACACCTCAAACACCTCGGGACGGACTAGTGTGAGTTGTGGAAACTTACGGAACTAGCACGGGACTCCCGGTTTGAAAAATAAGTCCAAAAATGCACTTTTCCACACTTAAGCTTGAAAATAGGCAATCGGGAGCCAAAATCATGCAACAGCCACGAGACGGCCTTGGAAACACCTCAAACACCTCAGGACGGACCAGTGTGAGTTGTGGAAACTTACGGAACTAGTACGAGACTCCCGGTTTGAAAACTAAGTCCAAAAATGCACTTTTTCACACTTAAGCTTGAAAATAGGCCTTCGGGGGCCAAAATCATGCAATAGCCACGAGACGGCCCGGGAAACACGTCAAACACCTTGGGACGGACCAATGTAAGTTGTGGAAACTTACAAAACTAGCATGAGACTTCCGATTTGAAAACTAAGTCCAAAAATACACTTTTCCACACTTAAGCTTGAAAATAGGCCTTCAGGAGGCAAAATCGTACAATAGCCACGAGATGGCCTGGGAAAACCTCAAACACCTTGGGACGGACCAGTGTGAGTTGTGGAAACTTACGGAACTAGCACGGGACTCCCGGTTTGAAAACTAAGTCCAAAAGTGCACTTTTCCACACTTAAGCTTGAAAATGGGCTTTCGGGACCCAAAATCGTGCAACAGCCACGAGACGGCCCGGGAAACACCTCAAACACCTCGGGACGGACCAATGTGAGTTGTGGAACCTTACGGAACTAGCACGGGTCTCCCGGTTTGAAAACTAAGTCCAAAAATGCACTTTTTCACACTTAAGCTTGAAAATAGGCCTTCGGGGGCCAAAATCGTACAACAGCCACGAGACGGCCCGGGAAACACCTCAAACACCTCGGGAGGGACTGATGTGAGTTGTGGAAACTAACGGAACTAGCACGGGACTCCCGGTTTGAAAACTAAGTCCAAAAATGCACTTTTTTACACTTAAGCTTGAAAAATGCATGTTAAATTGTATATGTTATGGATAAGATAATAATTGTCTAACTGACATTTTTTTTTTTTTGTGTTTCATTTTTTTGCAGATTCGAGATTTGATACGGACGTGTTTGGTAATTTGGAGGGCCGATGGTAGCTCATTTTGTGTTTTTGTTCATATTACCTTGCATGTATTTTGGTTGTGTTGTAAATTTTATATTTTTATTAGTATTACGGGACATGTTTGGTAATCCACCCTTGATATTTTATTTTTGTTGATATTAGTAGACATGTTTTTTGTTGGATATTAGGAGATGTGTTTGGTAATCTACATACGGTTGATATTATATTTTTGTGGATATTAGGAGACATGTTTATAATCCGCATGCAATTCATATTGTATTTTTGTGGATAGTGCTAAAATTCGATTGTGATGTTTATGAAAATGAACAGATTTTTGTATTGATTTGTAATAGATATTTTATTGAACAGGTTACTGAAATGCGCAGGGAATTGTTACTGAAAAGAAAAAAATTCAGAAGAAAATAGTGCCCCTATTTTCAAAATTTTTAATTTTTATTAGTGACGAAATAAAAAATGTCGCTATTAGTTTTCAAAAAACATGACGAATAATTTTGTCACTAATGATATAGTACGAAACAAATAATTTCGTCACATTTGCTGAATATTTCGTCGCTAAATTGAAATATTTTGTGACAAAATATTGTCATTGAATGATTTTCTTTTTTGCTTATTTTAGTGACGAATTTTTTTGTCACCTTAATCCATATCATTGGTGAGGAAAACTTTCGTCACTAAAATATATTTGGTGACAAAATATTTCGTAGCAAAAAGCAATTAAAATAAAATATTATTTAGTTTTGGTGACGAAATTGGTGTTTTAGAGGACGAAAAATTCAACATTTGGAGACGAAACATTTCGTCGCCAAAATGATAAATAGGTGACGAAACTGCTTTTCGTCACCAGGTACTTTTTGTGACGACCTATAGGCCACGAACGTGGTAACAAATTTTTTTCGTCACAAATCACTTTAGTGACGAAATTTTGATGTTTGGAGACAAAATCAATCTGTCACCAAAGGCCTTTTTTGTTGTAGTGTATTATTTTTTTCTTAAATAAGAATTTAATGGCGAGATTTTGACTGAATTTTTCAAATTTTTTACAAAGGCGGATGGCCCCCAGAGCCAAAGTAAATGTTGTGGGAATTGAAAAATATTTATCTTAAATCAATTTTATAGAATAATATTGAAAGCAAAACAGATTCTTTTTAAATAGGTTTTCACAAATCAATATAAACTATACATACAAATATATAACAGTATAAGTAAAAGATGAAAGAATTCAGAAAGTAGCCTGTGTGATTGTGAGAGGCACGTCAAAGACGCTGTCCTAAAGTCGTTATGCGCTCCCTCCGTGTAAGTTCTAACGATCACAAACGACTCCAAGCACTGCTGGAAAATTCACTTTTAGCGGCGTTTAAAAACACCGCTAAAAGCACTCAAAACGTCGTTATTTCTTTTTGTGACGTTTAGTACCAAACGCCGACGACGCAGCCGTCGCTATAACTTCATGGCGTTTGAAAAACGTCGTTATATTACTATAGGCAGCGTTTTCAAAACGCCGCCAAATGTCCTTCCCTAGCTGGCTATGACGTCACTTCGACATTTAGCGACGTTTTTGAAACGCCGTCATAGACATTCATACATTTAAAAAATCTAGTCGTTGGGATGGGATATAGTGACGTTTTTTAAACGCCGCCATAGCCTTTTTTTAAAAATTTTAAATTGTGCTAATTTTATATAGTTGAACAAAACAAATACCTGTCAAACAATTATCAAGAACTAATAATTGATGTTTATTAAAATAATAAATAAACTAAGCTTGAAAACAAAATTAAAAATAAGAAACAATGCATTGCATACCTAAGAATAGAAACAATTCAAACTTTAAATACATCAATTAAAATCAAAATGGTCAAGAAGCCCAAAAAAATTAAAAAGGAAAAGAAAGCACACTAATATGGCTTATAATATTAAAAATCCAAAGATGAGCCTAAACTATATGCAACAGATGATACATTTGGAACCATACAGTATGCTATAATCCAATTAAACAAGATAAAAAGAATTAGAGGGAGGGAAAAGTAAAAGAACAAGAACAAATAAAAAAAACTTCATCATATTCCCTCTTTGCCTGAAACATTTTCTTCTTTGCCTGAAACAACCCATCTTCAAATTTATTATTAATTCTCATATACATCAGAGGAATGAAGGCAGTCACCTGCAAAAGAAAAAAAATTAATTTACAAGGGCATTTTACAAAATAGAACTTCACAATTGAATTGATGGCAGGGTAATATTTTTCAAGCAAAGAGGCCACAACCCTCATCAACTCCAAGCTGATAGTAATTAGTCTAGTCTGCATCAAAATATCAGACAATATGGTTCAAATCAAAACAATGTTGCACCATGCCTAACAGAAGAGGGAAGTCATGAAACCAACACCTATTGTTTTCCTCCAGTCAACTGAACCTGATGTGTTTCAAAATCGAAAGGAACTATGGAATTAACTAATACTCAGTCATTTATGTTTTACATTGACAAAGCACAAGAGACCCTTTTGCAGAGAACAAAAAGAACAAGAAAATTTAACCCTGAGGGGCCATCAACAACACAAGAAATCCAACCACATCCTTTGCCTGCTTTTAGAACAAATATACAAGGTTCATATTCCTAGTTCTCTAATTTGAAAGGAACTTTGTATTCTCAAGAAAGTCAATGATGAGGACCTAAATCAGATTTTATCTACTTTATTTCTCGGCTTTGCAATTTCACATCTACCACTACTAATAAATAAGGTTCTTTAACCAAGTCCACAGCTACATGCAAATATGCACTTTGGTTCCCCCCTCCTGGCAACTCTTCACTTCACTTGGTTCACATTAACAGAATTCTATGAACCGGGATGATAATCATGATTACAGTGCTACATAAAAAAACCTTTCAGATTGGAAGGTGAACCATCCAAAGCATCTTTTGGAAAACCTTCACAGCTTAGGTTATGCCAAACAGATTAGGACCAAAAGGTGTTATTCCTCAACCACACAGTATAATACATATATTATCCCTGCTTAATGATGGTTTTTCCTTGAAAATTTATTCAGAACTTTTAATTGCTACTAAGTTACGTATGGCATGTCCAAATATTTAGCCTCCCACATTTTTTTATAAAATTATTCATGGAGGAAAAGTTGTGACTCTTATTTTCTTATGTGGATGGTTGAGGGTGAGAGGAGCAAACTTCTTTTGTTTTTCCTTTGATTCAGTTTTCTCAGGAACCATTTCCTTTCTGACGTTCTCAACAACCAAATAGAGAGTAATGGAAATGAAGGAGTGATTCATGATTAACTAGACATTTTCACATTGAAATGCACCATCACAAGAATAAAACAGAAGTCTAACTTCTCACCAACAGTTCATTTCTAATTCTTTCTTTTCCACCACCTGCCCATTACTATCATTGGTATTGCACTGCTCATTGAACATGTCATGACTATCTAAATTATGTACCATAAAACATGGATGTCTTCCAGGACCATTATGGACTGTTGGCCATAACGCATGACTAATTTTATACTCCAAAAGCACCTCTGTACCTTAAGCATCTCCCTCAAGTTATTATGTATGAGTGATCCAAGATAATGAGAGTAATCAATCTTAAAATCATCAGGAAAATCCGGTAGCAATTTCAACTAGCAGCATAAAAGAAATATATACCAGATCACAGTAATGCTCCATAAAAATGATGTATTCACCATTCTAATGTTACGAGTTAGACGAGTTAGACAATGTACATAAAACTGCCAACATGACAATTGGACTACAATACAAAACAAGACCAAGGAAATAATGAAGCCAATGGAATTTAGTACTCTCTCATTCTCCCAAAGGATATACAAGATAAAAGAGCAAGTAAGCACAAAGAAAAGTGACAAAACCATCAAGAATGTTGCACTAAGAAAGTAAACAAAATAATGATAACAAAGTAAAGAATTGTGCTGGTTCACAGCCCAAATTAACCACAAAATATATCTCTCGCACTGTTCAAAAGTAAGTCATAAATATATTAGGCAGGAAAAAATACATAGAGCATCAAATAAAAGAAGAGAAAAGGGGGGGGGGGGGGGGGGGGGGGGGGGGGGGGGGGGTTGTGTGAGGAAATTTAAAGAAAAGAGAAGAAAAAAGCCTGGATTAAGAGCAAATTAATCATCAGTCAAATAGAAACAGTGACGTTTTAAAAAACGCCGTTAAAAAAACGCCACCTAAACCCATATTTCCTGTAGTGAGAGATGATCCGAAGATGTAGAGATGGAGATGATTTGCGATTGATCTTCATTGGAGATGATTTGCGACCGATCTTCATCGGATGTGGTTAATTTTGTGGAAGAGGCAATCCGGTGGATGGATAAAAGAGAGATGAAAGAGATGGAGAAAAATAGGGGGGTGAGTGAGACTCTGAGAGATGATGGAGACGGACAGGAGACAACTGATTTTCCCATGTGAGAGAGAGATAGAGACTGTGAGACCCCTATGTAAGTTGAAACCAACTTTAAAACGATGTAAAACTGAATATGTATTGGAGACTAACGTGAAAAATTTTAAATGGCCTAAAACCAAGATATTACCTTCTGGAATATACATTTATAAGGAAGCCTTTACCATCAACAATTGGAATTGAACTTATTTGAGCTGGAAAATAGAAAAGGAAGATGTGTGAAATAGGTAATATAAAATCGTATATGCACCCCACATAGTTGGCCAAAATTTAGATAAATTACCTGCATCTTAATTGAAAATTTCAGATAAGAGATTTGTAGAAGAAAAAAACAGACAAAAACAAAAAAAATCAAAGTTTGGCTTTTACAACCTATCTAGATATAATGTTTGACTAATTAGCAATCAAACTAATAGATGGTAACACCAATTCAACTGAAGAATGATGATATTGGATCAGTAAATGCTTTTAAAATATGACAATGCATAAAGTAACGGCCTAAAAGGAACATTTTGCAGAACCAACAATTTCATGTAAAAAAAATTAAATTGAGTGCAAAAATGTGTTCGTTCAATAACAGAAATCAATTATACTGCAATGTCACACTAAGAGAGAGAGAGAGAGAAAGAGAGAGAGAGAGAGTATGCAGGCACATTTTTTATGATGGGAATTCTTCGTGTGAGGGGTGCAAGTTAGGTATACATAAAGTAAAACTTTAGGCTGAAATATTAGAAAAGTCGATACGCACCTTCTATCAATATATTAAGAGCATAACTAAGAGTTTCACTGGGACGTAATGCTAGCAGATGAGCATGTGCTTCTACAACTTCACTTTTCCATGTACCTAAAGGGAGGCTACCAACCGGTTGTCGTAGAATAGGTAGACAATAAAGATGGTTTTTAAAGTGCCTGCATATATCTAAGTTTTACGAGAAAAAGAGAGAAGAGAAGGTAAGCTATTAACAACATATACAATATTACTAGAGAATGGATCTTTAAATAACTTGACAAAGCCACCCACGTTTTAGTATTCCACCGAGGCATGCTATGTGTAACATCATCAAAGCCACATCTTTTAGAAACTCATCGGGACCAGCCTGTTACAGTAAAAGGGTAAAGAACTACAATATTAAAATCTATGAACCGCTACCACATGAGAATATAACCATATATCTTATCAATTGAAAAAATGAAAAACTGAAACATTTATTAAGAAATCTACTACCAAGAAATTCAAGTTTCCTTTACCTAGTTTTGTGTGTGTTTCGCAAAAGATAGGGGAGGGGGGATTGGATGATGGGAACATCAATAAAAGCAAAAAGGCCAAAATCCCCTGAATATTCTATGTGGGCAAGAGAACTCACCCATATTAAAGGCCTACCAAACATCAGTTGTGCAGCCCTAACTGCTTCTCCATATTGTCGGGATTTCCCTTCTTTCTAGGCAGATATCGTATGCACTTCCAGCTATTTATCAATCAGTGTTTGCACGATTTCTATGAAGCTGCAGAAAGTAACAAGGAAACATAAATTGATTATCTAAAAAACAAATATCTCAAGAAGCAAAAGCATGACATATATTGAATTACAAGGGATGCAAACAACAACATAATAATCAAGTCATATCTCCAAAAGATAAGCAATGAGTTGCTAGTAACTAATTGTAGAAGTCAAATTGTCAAAATTGAACTATTGACCAGCTAACCAAATGCATGCACCATCAAGAAAGATAGGAGCCCACAGAAACAATGTGCAGTGTAAAAGCTGTCTGCAACTTATCAGTTTGTGCTAGAATATGCACCTAATTCTAGCTAGCAGATAAGAACATGCATTAATACATCCATTAATATCAAAATGAAATCAGAAGCAGTCAGCATCCCCGAAATTTGTCTACGATTGCTATCCCAGATTGGCACAATAGCAAATCCCTGGGGGGGAAAAAAAAAAAAAAAGGAAGAAAGAAAGAAAGAAGAAACAATCAACAAGATTAACATAATAGAAAAATGAAAGCATGTTCAACTGGCTGTCTAAGTACGCAAGTCGCAAATTCAAGAAAAATTTTAGGAGCCCAAGGAAAAGAGAGATAAGACAAATTTTTTTTTTTTTTTTTGGATAAATGCGTTTCTATGTGATAGATAAGACAAAGTAGATTTGAAGCATCTAAGAATAGAAAATTAAAGAGAGAGGGGGGGGGGGGAGAGGGGAATTGAAACAGCACCAGACATTCTACCATCTCAAATCAATCCAAGCATGTTATGTTAGATTAGCTAAACTACTATTTTATTAAGTACTAACCTTTCTAGTTTTCTCATTTAAAACAAACCATTGTCTACTCCATCCACTCTTTTTTACGCTTTTCTTCAATAGGAAACCTGGATTTGCAGAGAAAAACGCAAAGATAAATAGAAAATAAGCCCATTCAACACATTCTTGAAACTGAATGAAGGAAGATTACCAATCAAATTTCTTCTTCAAAACTAAAGAGCTTCCAAGTTGCCCTGTAAAAGTGTTTACCAACATTGAAGCTAAATAAGAAAGGAAACCAAATAAATATAGGTAGTATGGATGTCATCTTCTCAGTTCACATTTATCCAGAACCATATTGTATTTTAAACTTCAATTTTGGAGCTTAAACAGTTTTCGACTTGGTTCCAAAACCAACATAACTAGAAACAAACCAATAAAGACCCAATCATCATTGGGTCATCATTGAGTATCCAACAAGATGCATATACACATCTTCTTCTCTATGAAGTAATATTAAGTTGACAATAAAGGAGAACAAAACATCCATGGGTATAATTTTCAATTGAACTACATTAGATGCTAATGAATGCATGTAGATGTAGTATACTAACTAAATCAGGTCCCCTTGACATTTCACATTTGAAAGGATAATTCTTTCGTTTATTTTTTCATTTATTTGCTTTTGTTCTATGTTAATTAGGTACATGAAAGGTAGTAAAATGGTTCATATCCAGTCCCTGATTCTTATCAATTCCTTTATTTGACTACCTAAAATCAATAACAATTATTGTTATTGAACTTTAAGAATTCAACAACTTTACCACATCAACAATACACAACATATATTCTTAAATTAAAATTAAAATTTATATTTTATAGATTTAATAGCACACCCATCGGGTGGCCAGATATGCACAAAATAAAGTTAAATAGGCTTCGGGACATCTTCAACAAGCTACTAAGACCAGCAGAAAAGCAAAAAAGGTGTGAGATGATGTGGTAACATTACACAATGACTTGGGTTGAACTTTATATGTAACATTCAAACTTGAGTCAAATAGTAGTAATTCAGTCGGAAATACATCGAGTCAACCTGGACTGAACCTTGCCCTTGATCCCTTCCAAACTTGGAGTTAAATAATTTGTGCACAATACAGTGACATGTTTCATCCTTATAGTAGTAAATTCAATAGAATATATTCGAAAGGTTATTTTGCTTTGTTCTTTTTCCTTTAGGTTCTTCTCAAATAATGACTTCAGACACGAACTCTACCATGTTTCTTCTGATCTTTCTACAGCATATGTAAACAGCATCTCATCTGATCTTTGTTGATTTGGTAGACTGCTAAGTCTTGCATGTCGACAGAGTAGGGAGTACAATGCAAAGGTACCACCTGAACTATGAAGGCAAATTTGACACAGGAAAAAGAAAAAATAAGAAGAAAAATTAGAAAAATGTGTGGTTATGTGCAGATTTGCTAAAATGAAATGAAAGTGATCTCAAAGGAAATGTTAAAAATGGTAGATTTTTGTCGAATCTTCTCTCAAAACGATGAAAATAAGCACTTTTGACTATCATTTTGGACTGCTAGGAGCCAAATCAACCATATCCTTCTCATTTCTGTTTGTAAAGTATTACTCGAAGGAAAAATAAATAAAAATCAGCCCAAAAGAACAAAAGAACATCTTGAAATGAGAAATAAAAATAAGTAAATACTGCCAAACAAGCCCTAATATGTTACTCTGTCCTTTTAGTTCCTTCTCAACACTATATTGTATATTTACCAATAAAAACAAAGAAAAGACAATGAAACAGAGCATATACAACTCATCAGTGAAAAACGATTACTGAAACAGATCACATACAACTTATCAATCACTAAAATAAAGAGAGAGAGAGAGAGAGGGGGGGAGGAAGAGCTTCAGAGAGAGAGAGAGAGAGAGAGAGAGACGGTGGAGCTCACCTTAGTAGACGATGGTGCAGACCGATCTGAATCTCTGAATCTCTGCAATGAAATCACTAAGATGAAATCGCTCTGAATCTTTGCGATGAAATCACTGAGATGAATCTCTGAATCGCTCTGATAAAGGTTTAGAGAGGGTTGAGAGAGAGAGAGAGAGAGAAAGTAGATTTAGCGATGAAATCACTGAGAGATTTTGAACCTTCGTTGGTGCTCGCTACCTCACTCTGAGAATGAACAAGCGGTAGAGCTTCGAAATCGCCCACAGAGAGAGAGAGAGAGAGAGAGAGAGATTTAGAGAGAGAAAGTAGATTTAGCGATGAAATCACCGACAGATTTTGAACCTTCGTTGGTGCTCGCTACCTCGCTCTGAGAATGAACAAGCGGTAGAGCTTCGAAATCGCCCAGAGAGAGAGAGAGAGCGAGAGCACTCGAGATTTGGGTCTCAACTTAACTGAGTGTCAGATTCAAAATTAGGGTTTGAAAAGAGGAGGAGACCAAGCGCGTGAGGCACAACACATTTGGAGGCGCTTCCTATTATAAAACGGTACCGTTTTGTTAAACAAATATGCGACGTTTTATAAAAACATCGTTAAACATTAAAAAGCCTGACGTTTAAAATTGCGTCGTTAAAAAAACGTCGCCTAAACCCCTTTTTCCTGTAGTGAAGATACAACCCAAGAATCCACAGGAATCTGATACAATGCATAGTTGTACCAGAAGAATTTGCCAAGAATGTATCAATTGCCCAAAAAATATGAAATATAAAATACTGTAAAGAGAAGAAGGAGAGAGAGAGATCAGAGTACGTTGTATCACTTTTCTCAATTAGAGTCCTATTTAAATAGACTCTTCGATATCTGTTTAGAACAGACACACCTTTTAATTTAAAACCAAAGCCAAATTTAAAATTCAAATAAATAAGACTATAAAAAAAAATAAATAAATAATAATAAATAAAAATAATTAAAATTTTGAAGCTTTTAGGAAATCTCCAACAGTAAAAGCCCCAATAGAGATTCACTCAGGCCCTTGTGGGTGTCAACGGTATATATTTCGGAATAAAGTTTCAGGAAGTGTTATAAAAAAGAGAGTTATGAAGCGGTTGAGAAGTGAATTTGGTTTTATTTTTCACCGTGGCCCTAAATATTGCGCAAAAGGATGTATATCTTATATTTTTATTCTTTTATTCACTGCTTTATTATGGGTTTTTTTTTTTTGAATTAGTGCTTTATTATGGGTTTGAAACCACCATTTTGCACAATACTTTGTCTAGAATTCCTCAAAATAGAAATAAACAGATATTTCTTGTTAAATATTATAATGGAATAAAGTAGTGAATTGACCAAAAGTGAGTGGTTGAAGGTCGTGTCATGCTCTTTTCTTAGCATTGCTCTTTTCTTACAAAAATGCTTTAGACCACTAATTAGTGGTATGTAGCATTGCTCTTTTTCTTAATGCCAATATCAACGAGAACTTGAAATTAAAATTGGAGAAATTACTTATCAATTATCCTTTGAAAAAAAATTATAAAATCATTAAAAATTTTAGGGTAAATTACAGTTTGCTTCCCTAAAATTTCACTAGCCCTTTAAATTTGATTTTTTTCCACTTTAATCCTTCATGTTTGTCATTATTTCTACTTTGACCTTTTAAGTTTGATTTTTCCCACTTTAGCTTTTCATATTTGCAACGCTTCCCACTTTGGTCCTTTATGTTTGAAATCCTTCCTATTTTACCTCTAAACTAACTTTCATCCAAAAAATTAACAAAATTTGTCACATCACCAATATATCAGCTCCATGTGTAATGTAAAAAAATTCACTAAAGATGCAAAAAATGAAAATTAGAAAATAAAAAAATTGAAATTTTTTTTAGTCTTTAGTGAATTTTTTTTTTCAAATTTAATCATAAACATTATTACATTATAGATACATCTAGATTAGATGCACCTAAAAAAATAAAAACAAATTTAATTAAAAAAAGGAAAAAGTTTACTAAAGACGAAAAAAATGAAAATATATTAACTCAAACACATGTATTGTCAATTATGAAATAAAAAGTTTACTTTATTTTTTTTTTCGTCTTTAGAAAACTTCTTTTTTTTTTACTTAAATTTGTTTTTATTTTTTTAGGTGCATCTAATCTAGATACATCTATATGTAATAATGTTTATGAATAAATTTGAAAAAAATTCACTAAAGACAAAAGGAAAATTTCAATTTTTTTGTTTTTTATTTTTTATTTTTTGCATCTTTAGTGAATTTTTCACATCATATGTGGAGCTGATGGGTTGGTGATGTGGCAGATTCTGTTAGTTTTTTGGATAGAAGTTAGTCCAGGAGTAAAGTGGGAAAGATTGCAAACATGAATGGCCAAAGTGGAAAGGATTACAAATATGAAGGGCCAAAGTAGAAAAAATCAAACTTAAATGACCAAAGTGGAAAGGATTACAAACATGAAACGTCAAAGTGAGAAATATTAAATTTAAAAGGCCAAAGTGGAAAATTGTTGAAACTTCAAAGGGGCAAAGTATAATTTATCCCAAAATTTATGATTTTGATTATTAATATTTATAAAGTTTATTACTTATCTATAATTTTTTTTTTTTAAAATCTTACACTAAATTATAAGTCCTCCATTAAAATTTTCACTAAAGTCTAACCAGAAAAAAAAAACAAGAAGAAAGAAAAAGTTTTACTTTGCTTGGTTTCTCTTTTCTAAAAACACTTTTCAGAAAATTCTACTTTCTTATTTTTCGTATTTTTTTGTTTTTATTGAATTTTT
The DNA here is from genome assembly GCA_030407325.1 of Camellia japonica. NCBI lineage: Eukaryota > Viridiplantae > Streptophyta > Magnoliopsida > Ericales > Theaceae > Camellia > Camellia japonica. The sequence goes on along the minus strand of JAPPVO010000019.1, from coordinate 71,620,284 downwards.
TTTAATATTTTAAGTAATATTTTTTTTTTACTTTTTAGACATACCTAACATAAATATACCTAAAAAGTAAAAAAAAATGCGAAAAAAACTTTTTAAAAATTCAGTAAATACCAAAAATACAAAAAAAAAAATACAAGAATTCAGTGTAATTTTTGTATTTTTATGTATTTATTAATTTTTAAAAATATTTTTTCACAAATTTTTTACTTTTTAGATACATTTAAGTAAGGTGCATCTAAAACGGTTAAAAAAATGTTTAAAATTTTAAAAATATTCACTAAAAACAAAAAAAAAAAACACGAAAATTAAAAGCTTAATTTTTATAAAATTTAATCCAAAAAACTCAAACTAAACACACTGTACACAACTTATAAACTCGTGTTACTCATTGATGTGACATGCAAAAACAGAATTTTGAAAATTAAAATAGGACCAAATAACTCATGTAAGTAAATATATATACACACACACACGAGATAGGTGTGTGCAATTTGAAGTTTCTTATTATTATGGTAGTTATTTGAGATGGGGAATTACACTAATAGTTCGTATAGTTTAGGATTTATATCATTTTTATCTTTGATTTTTTAATTATGATATATTTGATCTTAAATTTTGAATCTTATTCTAAATAAAAATAATCAAAGATGTTTTATTTGCAAATGGCCCATTTCAAGCGCAAAGCCATTATACAACTTTGTGTTAGTTAACTTATATGTTATTTGAAATGTAATGACATTTCTTTTAATGAATAATACTAGCACTTTCTTGATTATAAAATTCTATTCAGTTTGGTTTTTATAATTTATTTTCAGAAAATTTTTCTAAGAAACTAAAAATTAAATTGATGAACAAAATTAAAACTACATCATTTTTATACAATTTTGTCTTTTAGGAAGGCAAAAATAATTTTTTTATATATTTATTTTCTTTAAATTAATTTCTATTTTTTTAAAAGTCAAATATGACAATAATTTTGATATTATTATTAAACCAAACTATTAAATCAAAAAATCAAAATTAAAAACATTTCACATATTAAATATATCAATTACACATTGATCAGTACCTAAATGTTGTACATTTAATCCGTTAACATACACTTTATTAATCTATTTATTTGTATTATTTTATAATTTTAAGTGATTTTCCTTGTGGGTGTACATATTTTGTGTGATTGTATATAAATTGTTGTATATAATATATTTTAGATATTTTTTATTAATTTATTAATAATAAAATAATAAAAAATGGGGAATCAGTTAGGGCCGCACTACACCACTTTCATCAACTGGCTGGCCACCAACGAGTCCGGATCGTCTACCGTCATTTTCTACGGCCCTCCCTGTCGCCCTCTCCAAAACGACGTCGTTTTGACTTCTTCTTCTTTTTTTTCTTTTTTTTTTTCAGGTTCTTATTTTGCTTTTCAGCCGTGAAACAGATGAACAGAGAGGTGAAGATCTAGACGAAAGAGGGCGATGAAACCCAATAATGTTTGATCCATGATACTTTCAACTACCATCTTCACTATCAATTCAACCAACCTCACCTAAAATTTCTTGAAGAAGTGTTCACTGTTCATATTCATCAGTTACAAACAAACAGAAGAGTATATAGATGTGTTGCTCTTTTCTTTCAGTTCACATCTTTGTTGTCTGAATCTAAATGGGGATTGCATTCATTCGAATAGAAATCATTCTTTTCAATCAAAGCTCTCAACGACTCAAAATTTCTTGGCCTTTCTGAATCGAAACAGAGTGACCCTCTTCGCCTTTTTGAGATTCCTTCCAAACCCATGTCTCCTCTGCTTCGTCTTCTTCCATTGATCGTCATCATCATCCATTCGACCAAACCCATCATCATCGTCGTGGCCACCGACACCAACAATATCATCATATCGCTCCTTCACAGACTTAGACATAAATAATAAATATGTCCTATTATTATCATGAATAATAATTATTATAATCATGTATAAATCAATGGAAAATCAGAGAACAGGACCACACGACTTGTCTTGGGGATTGAAATTGAATTGAACTCTGTGGAGAGAGAAGCGAGAGAAAGTGTCGCGTCCCTCCGCCGTCGCGTCGCTTCCCTCCGCCATCATCCATCCTTCGCCGCTGCCGTCACGTCCATCTACCATCCTTCGTTTCTCTCCGCCCCTCTCTCTCTCTCTCTCTCTGTGTCTAGCGTCTCTCTCCCGTCTCTGTCTCTGTTAGGGCTAAACAGAACAGATGAGATGATAGAGGAAGATGAAACTCAAATTTTGAGAGGAAAAAATAAATAAATAAACAAAACAACGTCGTTTTAGTGAGGGAGGACTGCAAGAAATGACGGCAGATGATTCGGACTCGGCCACCAACCCCTCTATTCTTTTCCTTTATTTTATTTTAATTGTTATCTTGCAGGTTCATGGATGATGAATTGGCACACGAGGATGGTGTTGCATTGTTGATGCATTGGGATATTTCAAGAGTTTGATGATAAATAAACGAAGAAGAGCACTTATGGTTAAAAAGGGACATTTACAAGAATTTTGGGAGATGGTTATAATCTGATTTTTGGTGAAAAGCTGATTATAAGCAGATTATAATCAGCTTTTCTGTGAGAGAAGAGGTTGGTAATAATCTGAAAATCAGATTATTACCATGTTGCCAAAAGAGGCCTTAATTATGATTGATTGTCTAGACTAATTATAGCTTATCTGATCTGATTCAAGAGGTTCTAAGTTCCATTCTTGATGGGTGGGCGCGGGTCGGTTGCGGCCACGGAACCTCCAATCCGCCATCCGTCCGCCAGATTGGCGGATTGGAGAAAATCAATCCGCATCCGTCTGCCAATCCGACGGATGTGCATTGAGCGGATTGGCGGTTTGGCGGATGGATGCGAATCGGTTTAGCGGTTTAAAATTTTATAAATTTTCAACATAATTCAACTTGTGCATTTTCTCAAAAAAAAAAAAAGAAAAGAAGAAAGTATTACAGTCAATGACTTAAAAAAATATTACAATCACTGCATGCCTCATCCAAAGCAAGAAAGTTTGAAACTTTAGAATATTACAATCACTGCATGGCTCATCCACATATTACAATCACAGTATGCCTCATCCATATAAAGTATTACAATATGTGGTTCTTAAAATATAAAAACAATTCAAACCATCAAAACCATGAACAGAGCAGTAGTAAAGATTGTATGTCTCTGTATTGTTACATCTATATATGTTTTTGAAAACAAAAACCAACCAGCATATATCATATTTTCTATTTATTATTTTTAGAGATAGATTTAAAAACCAAAAAATATAGATAAATAATATGTTTATTTTTTTCAATTCAAAAAAGATATTCAAGTTGAAAACTTTTTTTCAATAGAATATTTAAACTTTTTTTTAATTGAAAACACAAACAGAATATTTAAACAAACTGAAAACACAAAGTCTTATAAATTACTAGGGGTACTCGCGGTTTGGCGGTTCGGTTGCGGCCAAAGGAATCCCAAATCCGCCATCCGTCCGCTAGATTGGCGGATTGGAGAAAATCAATCCGGAACCGTCCGCTCGTCATCACGCATCGGTCCAAAATGCGGCGGATCGGTTCGGTTCGGTCGGTTTTGACGGATCGGTATATCCGCTGCTCACCCCTAGATGGAAGCATATCTACCAAAATATTTTTTTGGGACAAAAGAAGTCAATCCAACTGTACCAAACCTTGATGTACTGGATAGAATTTCATGGTTGCATGTGCTGGAACGTGAAGATTTCCCCTGTATATGTGCAAGATGATGAAGTTTGCCGGAAAGAAATGGCAAAGGAAATGAGTGGACGACAATTGTGAGTGCAGGGCCATCATCCACTTCAAGGACACCATCATGATGGCATTCCTGCCCATAAATTGTGAAGAGTTTGCAGGGGAGCTTGGGCAGAGAGAGCCAGAGAGCATATAGTCTAGTTCACATTTTTTTTCTTTCATTCAATCTGTGTATTTAATTATGAGTAGCTAAATTTTTTGCTAAGGTGAGGAGTGAAGTCACAATAAGTGTTTGATTTTTGTCAATTATCCTTCATGGTTTTAATATAAGATTTTATTTTATTGGTTATTTTATTTGGAAAAGTATTTTATTTGTATAATTTTTTTATTTATTGTTAACTTCGGGTACGGTGAATGCTTAGAATTTCTTGCGAATTAAATTACTAGTTTTGACATGTTAAACCAATCAAGTTTTTATGAAATCATTTTTTATAAAATATTTGTAATGAACTAAAAATTGTTAAACTTTCCAATTGGCTTCAATTTTTGTATGAATCTCAATTGAGTTATAAAAACACCATTCAACTTGTTGTAAGTGTATCATTGAACCTTAATCTCATTAAAACTTTTATAAAGAATCACATTAAATTTCCTATGACCAAATCAATCTCCGCATCAACTAAATTTTCATAAACTCTTTAGACTTGTGCAATAAATCCCTGTGGAAATGACCTTGAGACTTTCGAGAATTACTATGCATGACGATGATATTTCCCTACGCTTGGGAATCCAATTACAATGAACAACAAAAATCGACAAGCATATATTAAAAACATAATAACTATCCATTACATTATAACCATCAAAAAATATTTGTTAACAACAAATACAACCATCTATTACATGATAACTATCTAAAAATATCAACAAAAACAATAACCCATTACATGATCATCATCCAAACGCATACTAAAAATTAATTTAGTAAAAAATAAAAAATAAAAAATGTGAAAGATTTATCATTTTTATACAATTTTATCTTTAGTGGGTAAAAATAATTTTTAAAAATTTAGAAATAATTTTTTGACATTTTTTTTTTTATCAAACTAGTTTATATTTTATCAAATTGACGACTTTGCCCTTGAAATGGAGCAATGGTGTCTTTAATTGTCCTTATTTGGAACAAAATTCAAAATTTAGGATTAAAAGTATTACAATTGAAAAGTTAAGGATCAAAGTAACATAAGTCACAAATTATAGGGATTATTAGTATAATTCGCCCTTTTGAAACAATTCGAGAGAATTGGAGCTAATTTATAGAAGAAAAATATATATATATAAATATATATTAGAAGAAAAAAAATTGTTTTGTAGAAGAAAATTGTTTTGGAAAAGATTGTTAGAGATTGTTTTGTAGGCATTTTTAGAAGGAAAAAAAAAAATTTGTAACAATTATATATTAATATATATATACATATCTGTATAATATATTCAAAGTAAAAATAAGCAAAAATTTCCTGGAAAATATGGCAAGAGTGGAGAGAAAAGTGAAAGTAACATGTGGCCTGCATATGCTGAAAAATTGGGCACTCTATATATAGTGGCCATATCTACTTCATTGATCTCAAGACAATACAATACAATACAATACAATACTACAATATATCTCCCACCCGTTAGGTTTGGCATGACCATGAATAGATCAATGCAACCAGTTGCAATTCTTTTCTTCCTTCTTGTCTTTCTCACCATAATGTCCATTCATTTTAGCTTCTGCAATACAAACAATGATGTGGTCATGTGCATGGAGAGTGAGAGACAAGCTCTTTCTACCTTCAAGGGCTTCTTGGTCTTTCCCACTTGGAACACCTTGACCTAAGCTATGTGAACCTTGCCAAGGCTCCCAACTGGCTGCAGGTAATTAATGAACTCCCTTCTTTAGTAGAGTTACGTTTGTCTGCTTGCGAACTTAATCCCATTCCTCCTCTACTCAGTGTCAATTTTACATCTCTTGTCGTACAAGATCTTTCCTGGAACTTCTTTAATTCTTTAATACCTAGGTGGATCTTTAGCCTTACTAGCCTTGTTTCTCTTGATCTAAACGGCGGGCGGGGGGGTGGTGTTTGTAGGAAGGCTTGAAGGTCCATTTCATAAGGTCTTCCAAAACATGAACACTCTTGAATATCTTGATCTGTCAAATAATGAACTTGAGGGTCCATTTCCAGTGCTTTTGTCGAACATGACCAGTCTTCAACATCTTGATCTATCAAGTAATAAACTAGAGGGAAGGCTACCAAGATTCTTGGGAAATCTTTGCAACTTGAGTCTTATTGATCTGTCAGCTAACAACCTTAGTGGGGAATTGCTTTTAAGTTCATCTAAATGTGTGGTATATGCTTTGGAGACATTGTCCTTGTCTGGGAATCATCTGTCTAGTCATTTAACTGATGAACTTGAACAATTTAAAATTTTGCGATACTTTAGTCTCAGGAGTAATTTGCTTTCTGGTTCCATTCCAGCCACTATAGGAAGATTGGCATCGTTAGAACTATTGGATTTACAAAGAAATCAACTAAATGGAACTCTTCCCCAAAGTTTTGAACAACTTTCAAAGTTGAAAACTCTTGATGTGTCTAATAATTTGTTGGAAGGCATTGTGTCAGCATATGCCTCTAGAAACCGGTTGAGTTTAAAGGTGAGCCTTTTTTATTTTCCTTTCCAATAGGGCTTGGCATAGGGTTATCCAACTCGCACAACCCGCCCTACCCGACTCTACCCACACACGTATGGGCGGTTTCGCAAATACAATAGGGTAGGGTGCGGTTTGAAATGATTCAATTTTGCGGTTTGCGGGCAGGTTGCGGGTTTGACCCGCAACCTGCCACAACCGCCCGCACTATATATATATATATATTTTTGGAAAAACCTGGCCGTTCATTTACTTGGAAGAATTTACAACTTCCATTATATGTTGTGTATTTGTTTTACTTAATTGACTTCTAGTCTTACCTAAGTTGTACTTTGGTTAATGATTTAAATGATTCAAAGTACTTTTTTTTAAACTTATTTATCCAAAAAAAAAAAACGAGTACTTTTTTTTGAATTGATTTTTATGTTTGATCAACACAATGCTCTCATATTACGAAATATAAACTGTGCAAATCATGGATGTTAAACTGATGGGTGACATAAGTAACAATTCCATTCAATCTGTAGGCAATCTCAGTGTGTGTGAAGTTAAAATTAAACAATATCTATGTTAATTTTTTTTAAAAAAAATTCAAACCGCAAACCGCCCGTAACTGCCCGCACATCCGCAAACCCTATCCGCACAAACCGCAAACCACACTGTGGGCGATTGCGGTTTGACTTTTTCCCAAATCGCATAGATGCGGGCGGGTCAAAACCGAACCACAAACCACACAAATCCGATCCGCGAACACCCCTACTTTCCAAACACAACATTAAAGATCTGTCACAAATATGAAATGTGCATATTACATGCACTTTTTTCTTTTAGCAACCATTTAATATATATGCTTTTATATAATAAAAATAAAAGGTAAACTACTAATATGTCTTAATAGTTGGACTTAATTCTCATCAAGTCCTATTAAAAATAAATCCTAATACAGTCATCGTCAAAAATAATTTTTTGTGACGATTTTTTACACATGTCACTAAAAATTGACAATTAGTGACTTTTTTTTTTGTCACGGTTTTTGTAAATTGTCTCTAAAACTTACAATTAGTGACGTTTTTCTGTGACAAAATTTTCAAACTGTCGCTAAAAGTTGAAAATTAGTGACCTTTTTGTGACTTTTTTTAAACTGTCGCTAAAACTTATAATTAATGACATTTTTTGTGACAATTTTCAAACTGTCGCTGAAAATTAAGAATTAGTAACGTTTTTTAATAGTGTATAATGAAAAATGTCATTAATTATCATAGGATCTATTAGCCAATAAGTTCACTTAGTAGGACTTACACATAAGTTTCCCAATAATAAATTGATATATAATATTTATTATATTGATACATTTAAAAAATAAAAATAAAAACTCGGAAACTTCCCTCCTAACCCAAACAAAACGGTGAAGAAAACAGAAACAAATCATTATATCAATGAAGACTTAGAATTAAACTTTCCTCTAATGTCTAAACCCAAAAGACACGGGGAAGATTAGCATCATTATATCTTAGAATTAAACTTTCCTCTAAAGCCTAAACCCAAAAGAAATGGGGAAGGAAACAAAAACAAGTGATTATCACTACAGGAAATATCTGTTTTGGAGGTGTATTTTTAATGGCGTTTTTTAAAACGTCACTGTTTCTAATATTTAATGACGTTTTATAAACGTCGCATTTTTCTTTAATTAAAACGGCGCCGTTTCATGAATAGAAGACGTTTCTAAACGCCTTCAAATGGGTTATGTCCCACGCGCTCCTTCTCTCCCTCTTTTTCACCTTTATTTTGAATCTGATAAGCGAAAACGAAAATCTCGAGCTCTCTCTCTCTGCGCTGTCTAAGATCTTTCAAAATCGAAGTCAGAGCTATTTCGAAGATCTCACATCAGTCATTCATCAGAGCCATTTCGAAGTTCTCTCTCAAAATCAATTCAGATCGGTGAGCTCTATTGCTGTCTACACCCTAAGTATCTCAAAGATTCAGCTCGGTCTCAGCGAAACAGATTGGTGATTCATTAGAGCCATTTCAAAGTTCTCTCTCGAAATCGAAATTGAAATCGAAGTTCATCTCAGCGATTTAGATCGGTGAGCTCCACTGTCTCTGTCTCTATCTTTGTCTCTGTCTCTCTGTCTCTCTCTCAAGCTGAACTGATGGTGCAATGTCGATTTGGTTATTGAAATCAATCCTGTGAAATTCTATGAATGGTTTTGATATTTGAATGTTGATTCTTCTCACTGAACGCGCTGATTGTTTGTTGGTTCATATTTTGTTTCTGAAAATATTTCATTTTATGCTGCTTTTGAATGGTTTTGATATCCTTTATGCTTGTTCAACATGGCTATTATTCTCTAGTTGGGGCTGGATTGTTTGTGGCTTCATTTACATTGCTCTGTTCTGATAAATCTTATTGTTATTTTATATGCAAATGTCGTATATGTGTGGATCTTCTTCATCTGTTGGTACATCAGTTGTTGTCATGGGTATGATAAAATAATAAGATTATAAAAACTTGAATTATTTATATTGCAATATTTTGGGTGTCATCAGTTTTAAGTTTTAACCAGTTTAGATCTGTGACAGTTTCTAATTGTTATTTCTCTTTACTGATAGGGCTAAAGCAGAACTAGAGAGGTGGATAGTGAAGAACTGTTGGAGCAGTTACCTGCTTTGCAGCAGCTGCTATATCGTCTCATTGGATGCCGGGTACTCTTTTGAAACCTCAGGATTCAAATGAATATATATAATTTTCTATTTTTTAGATGATCTCTATCCGGGGATTCAGACTGTAGTAAAACATGTGAATGAAAATAAATGTTGCATTTTACTTTACAGCCTGAAGGAGCAGCAGTTAGCAATTACATAATACAATATGCTTTGTCTCTAGTATGTATGTTTTTATTTATTTTATATGTCAGTGCCGGCAACTGGGCTGAACATTTGCTTCATAAAGGACCATCTGCTTTCAAAGAATACATAGAGGTGTGAAAGAAAATTTGTTATTTTTCTCTACAATAGTGTATTAAAGCACTTTTCATTTATCAACAAGAAAAGAAAACAAGTGTTGCAATTCAATTTCCTCTCAAATATCATTTCATTCCTAGGAAATGAAAAAGAACTAGAAATTATTATTAGTTTCTGATCCTACCAATATGATGGTTGAATTTTCAATTTGAGCTATTTGTTTTAGCGGGCATTCAATTTAGGCTTTTACACCTCGAAGCTTAGTTATCCATCATATATCCTCTACACCCATAATAGTTTGTTTTAAAGTCGGATTTGTAGGTTGGAATGTCTCTGGCAGAAATTGGGGAATTTGCTTTTGTTCTCTTAAGTCGTGCTTCCAATGTTCATCTAGTTGAGGTAAATTTTCCATTTTTAATTTGTTAGCACGGTTTTGAATGGTTGTGTCCACTTAAACTGAAGTCTTTTTTTTTTTTTTTCAAACAGAAGTTTGTAATGTCAATATGTGTATTTCAAAGCTATTAAACTTATAAAAATACCATTAGCTTACATGAATTACAATTCTGATAATGCTATTGCATCAACCTTTTTCCATCCATGAACCTACAAGCCTCAATCATAGTTTTGGTGTGTGGTTTCATCCTGTGTAATTTCAATTAGAGAATGTAACTTGAATTTTGAAACCATTGCAGGGTAAGCTGTTTTTGCTGCTGCTGGGCACAACAGCTCTCAGCCTGGTCAGTAAGCCATTTTTCATTGTGTTGCAAGTGATGCCATTTTAGTTCATAGCTCCCATTCATAATTCTTTTTGTGATATATATATATATATATATTCATTTTTTATGTGAATGACTAGTCGGCACCACATGGTAATAGTTAGAATTTGATCAATAACAAGAAAGTTTATAATTATTTCCCATATCTATAGTAAGTTACCTTTGCTGAATGAGTTAGGGCCTTATAAATAGTGAAGTTAGATTGTGTTATTAAGCTCTCTTTGCAGCTCTCAAACGTTGTGATAATTAAAAGATCATTTTTCCCCTTTTGCAGCTTTGTCTCAGTTATACATCTCCTAGTTGGTGTGGTCTATTGTCTTTTCAGTTGGGCTGTTGGTATGCCAAAATGAGCAGTGAGTTTCATCTTCTGCATTTGTTATTAGTTCTTCATAGGTTAAATTTTGGCTTGCATTATTTACTTGATTTCTAATCTGCCTACACAGCCAATCAACAAAGAACTCTTGACAGTCCTCACTCCAGTAGCATTTTGTCACGCCCTTGGACATGTCATGTCCAATGTATCATTTGCCACTGTAGCTGTGTCTTTTACACATACCATTAAAGGTATAGGACTCCTGCAAAGAGAAGCTAGGTATAGGACTCCTGCAAAGAGAAGCTATGTTAAGCTAATAATCTTGATATTGTAGATTTATGTTACTAATTATATCAAATTTATATACATATCATGGTCTTATAAAAATCATATTTTAATTCAAAGTTTTTATGATGATAGATGGGTTATAGATGTTCTGGAGTTAGGTCCTTTTGATGGCGAGCAACCTATTTACATAAGATCGATCAATCATTAATTTAGGCTGCAAGTTATTGTGCTTATTACCACCTTTTGTGGCTGTAATAGGTAATGGTAGTTGAAGAAGATACTTCTGATCTTTCCTAGTGGATGAATTATCTTTTGAATGGAATTAGTTGATAACAATGATGCCCCCTTGTGAACACATGGTGGAATGCTATGCCTATTACACAAGTTATCACTTGAAACTTTATGATTTGATGTCCTTTAATTGATTCTGCTATTTGTGCTCTAAATTGATATAATGCTTGACTAATAGGATGTGATGTGGTTCAACATAGTTCAATGCTATGCAGATAAAAGTTAATTTGTTACCTAGATGTGATACTTTTTCTTTGTGTGTGTGTGTGCATGTGTGCATGTGTAATGATTTATAAATGCTTAATCCACTCTTATATTAAGGAAAAGAAAAAAACTATCCATGTTTAAATGCCTAAGTCGATTAATTTTCATTCATTCTATCAATATAAAAGAGGTCAGGGCATAGCCTTTGGCATCATAGAAAAATGGAGTTGGGTGCTAGGGTAGAGTTGGCAACTACAGCTGTGCCACACCTTTTTCTGCCTTTAGCTTGTGCTACCAATGTGGCCAAGGTTCAACCCTTCTCTGTCTCTCATTTTCTTCCCATTTTATAAATTCCGGCTAATCTATGTGATGAATTTGCTTTATTGCTTTATTGCTTTATTTTCATATTGTTTCACTTGCAGAATGTTGGTGCTGTCACATCAACCTCAACTCACACTCCAATATACGAAGCCTTTGCCAAAGGTGAAAACATTGGGGATGTTACTGCGAAGGGAGAATGTGTTGGCAATGTTGCCGATCTGGTATGCTTCTCCAACTTCCATTACAATTTCCAGAAGCTTGTGTTTGCACCGGGCCAATTGAGAACATATTTTGATGGCTGCTATAGTGACTGTTGCCACATAGTTAAATTGATCTGCATATTTTGTACTTTGTTTCCAGTCCTAATATTATTTGGAGAATAGAGAGGCATTACTGAAGGAGATGGGTTTCATTACTCTGTATAGTTAATCGAGTGCATCAAAAATATAGTCAATCCCATTAATTTCCCCTTGGCATTTTACTAGACCTTTTTTTAGTGACACAAGCAAATCAGAGTAAGGCATTACACTGTATTTATATATATATATATATATAACTAAGTGGAACATATGATATACGTAGAGACATCATGTTACGAGAAGCACTTGCACTCGACTCGACTGCAATAGACAAAAGCTGTTCTTTTGCTATCCAACAAGAATGACAATTAGATATTGGTCAGTACTAGTAGTCTTGGAAATTGACCTTCTCATTATTATGATATTGGACATGTGCTAAGACTGATTGTGGCTTTATGCTTCTTGATTGTCACTATGAATCTCTTAATTTTCTATTGTCAATAGTGTGCAGTTTATAACCTTTAAAACGGCTTCATTTGGAATTGTAAATGAAGGGAAACAAATTTGAGTCTATCTAGTCTTATTTTAAATTAAAAATATAAAAAGGTATTCAAATTGATGTGTCAATATGATCAACTTCGTCTTTTATAATCTGGAATTAAATGCTTAATTTTCAACTTCTTGGTTGCGTTCTGTAATACAAGTGCTTGATGTCTACTATGCGTTTCCCAGTCAAACTTCTGGGACTAGTTAATTTGAGCTTTTTAGAATTGTTCCCTTAGAAGATGAATTTAAGATCCTACATATTGTTATAACTCTTCATAAATTAATTTCTCTCTCTCTCTCTCACGTGTGTGTGCATGCCGTGGTGTGGCAATGAAGGGAGACATCCTGGAAGATCCAGCAAAGGAGCCAAACAAGGATATGTACATGATGACTATTGAGTACATATGTGTGTTTATATGGTTTTATATGTTTATCTAAGACATCTTTGAAGAACATTAATCATCACTGGTTTTGTTGTGTTTTCTTAAACAAGGATTAATCATCAATCTGTTGTTTCTGTTCGCTTCGTCTTTGTATTCTGGTTTCAATTCATGTGCAAAATGAATGACCCAACAAGGGATTGGATTGGCCTAATTTTAAGGTTTCCTTACAGTGGTTAATGAAACAGTGTTACATTATGTGTAGAAAAAGAATTAGTGTTACATTGGAGGTACCCCTGTTTCAAGGTTGAAATACTGTTACATTAATGAAATAGTGTTCTATTTCAAGGTTTGTTGGCAGGTGCATCTTAGATGAACCTTATAGGTACCCATGTTTCTCTTATTGATCACATTGGAGGTACCCCTATTTCTTTTATCTCTTCTAACATGGATGAACCTTTATGGCTCAATAGCTTATATATGCACCTTAAAGAATTTTTTTATTTTTATTTTTTGGCTTCTTCTTTCCATTATTATTATTTTTTTTTTCTTTTCAAAAATCTGACTATGATGAGTTTTATTGATTGCATGGTGGATCCAAGAACATGCATAAATGTCACCCCATGTATTGTACAATTGGGGGTAAGTTCTTTCTCCTTTTGAAAATTTTTATAAAATTTCTTTCTCTCTCTCTCTCTCTCTCTCTCTCTCTCTCTCACACACACACACACACACACACACACAAATTTTGTTATATGCCATTCAGATTTTTAATTGGCCAAGTATTATGTAGAAAATCTTCAAGGAATCCTTGAGAGAATCGAATTTGTGGAGGGTGTTCTAAATAGAAACCTCAAGTGGTGAAACTGGATGAGAGAGAGAGGGAGATGAATTCAAAATTCCTAAACCATTATATTGTGCTTTTCAATATTTTGATGTCATGCTGATAAGTGTATATACTCTGTTCATTTGAGATATAAAATTAGTAGCACAAATTGATTGCTTTTTTTTTATTTATTTTATCTGAATAGATAGTTAGCGATTGTTTACATGTTTTATCCTGTACTTCAAGCTTTATATTCATATTGTACGTGTTGCTTTTGCTTCCCGGAAAACCATTTCAAAAGTAAGTCTTGGGTCATCAAATGCATCTGGTTCTAGCTCATCAAAAGAGCAACATAATCAACAATATCCAGGTTTTTCCTTTTATATACACATTTTACAAAATTTTGTTACTTTATTACATTTACTGAACTCAAAATTTATCTATTGCCAATCCTCATATATATACATTGTAAACTCATTTATATATCGGATGCACCAATCTTTGACTCACATAAAATGATTTGGAAAGCGAATGTGCCACTTACGATTAAAGTTTTTGCTTGGAATTTGGCTCGTAAGAAACTAAATACTCTTTTTGTTTGTAATTTGTTATGTCAATTCCTTGAATATGGTATTAAAGCTCATTAAGAATGTACATGAAGGAGGCGTGTGGTTGGATATTAAATTGAATGGGAAAGTGAATTAATGCTGTATTTGCTATTTGAATGGGAGTTACTATTTCATATTAGTGCTATTTAGTTTTATTACAGGTGTTCTTTTAGTTCAATCACATAAAATTAGCTCAATTTCAAAAAAGAAAAGAAAAAGATAAGACGGCATTTCTAACACACCACTATAACGGTTGGAATTTTTAAAATTAAAAAAACCTATGACGGCGTTTTAAAAACGTCGTTAAAACTATAGTGACGTCACAGTACCGTTAAGGTAGGACTTTTGGCGGCGTTTTTAAAAATGCCACCTATACTAATACAGCGACGTTTTTCATTCAAACGCCATAAAACTATAGCGACGGTCACGTTGTCGGCGTTTGGTACTAAACGTCACAAAAAGAATTACTGACGTTTTTAGTACCTATAGCGGCGTTTAAAAAACACCGCTAAAAGCCTAATTTCCAGCAGTGTATGGTTAGCATCATTATATCTTAGAATTAAACTTTCCTCTAAACCCAAGAGAAACAGGGAAGAAAACAAAAACAAGTGGAAGACTTGGAGTTAACAAGCAAAACGGCAAAATAAAAATAAAAAATGAAAAGATAATGTCATACAAACTAACAAAATTATGAATTGTTTTATTTAGTAGTTTTTGTGACACATAATAATGAAATTTTGATATTTGAAACAGGATCTGCTGGAATAATGTGAGAGGGATAACTCATAAAAGTAAAATAAAAATAAATAATTAATTAATTAATTATAAATTTTGTTTTTTAAACAATATTACTCAAAGAAAAGTGCTAAATGTTACCCATTTGTTATTATCATTTTGTATAACCGTCTTTGTAGATACTTATGATTAGTTCATTGTTTGAAAATAATTATTAAAGAATTAATGAAGAATAAACAATATCTTGTTATGCATACCAATGAATATAAAATGATTAAAAAAAAAGAAGCAAAGATAATATATAGCAGTGCTCTTACCTTTTATTTTTATTTTTTTAGAAAAGAGAGAAATTTCTTGCACAATATTGCAAGAGTGGAAAGAAAAGTGAAGGAAACCTATGGGCCTGCATAAGGTGGAAAATTGGATATGTTGGCCAAATCTACTAGATTGATCTTATACAATACATCTCCCACCTGTTAGGTTTAGTATGACCATGAATAGATCAATACAACCTGTTGCAATTCTTTTTTTCCCTGTCTTTCTCACCGTAGCATCCATTCATTTTAGCTTTTGCAATGCAAACCATGACGTGGTCATGTGCATGGAGAGTGAGAAACAAACTCTTTCTACCTTCAAGCAAGACCTAGAAGATCCTTCAAACCAACTCTCTTCTTGGGAAGTCCAAGATGATTGCTGCAAGTGGGCAAGAGTTGTTTGCAACAACTTGACTGGCCATGTCCTTGAGCTCCATCTTCAAAATCCTCGTACTTAAATTTGAAGCACCTCAAGTACTTGGATCTAAATCTGAATGATTTTGGAGGAATACCAATCCCATCCTTCATTGGATCTCTGGCAAGTCTGCGATATCTCAATTTGTCTGAAGCAGGATTTGTAGGAACAATTCCCCATCGACTTGGAAATCTGTCAAGTTTACGTTTTAGGTCTTAGAAGTTTTCTCTCGATGGATGTTAAGAACATTCAATGGCTTCTTGGTCTTTCCCACTTGAAACACCTTGACGTAAGCTATGTGTACTTTACCAAGGCAACCAATTGGCTGCAGGTAATTAATGCACTCCCTTCTTTAGTGGAGTTACATTTGTCTTATTGCGAACTTGATCGCATTCCTCATCTACTCGATGTTAATTTTACATTTCTTGTCGTCCTAGATCTTTCATGGAACTACTTTGACTCTTTAATACCCAGGTGGATCTTTAGCCTTACTAGCCTCGTTTCTCTTGATCTACACTGGAGTTTTTTTGTAGGCAGGCTTGAAGGTTTTAGAGAAAATGGATTTGAAGGTCCATTTCCTAAGGTTTTCCAGAACATGAAAAGTCTTGAATATCTTGATCTATCAAATAATGAACTTGAGGGTCCATTGCATGTGCTTTTGTCGAACATGACGAGTCTTCGACATCTTGATCTATCAAGTAACCAACTAGAGGGAAGGCTACCAAGACTCCTGGGAAATCTTTGCAACTTGAGTTTTATTGATCTGTCAACTAACATCTTTACTGGGGAATTGCTTCTTTTTTTTTTTTTTTTGATAAATAAAATTTATTGCCAAGGCATCAAGAAGATGCAAAAGAATACAAAAAACCAAACCCCTTAAACAGGGGACCAAAACAAAACTAGTGCCCTGACCAATTAATTCATCTACAAAATCCAAAAGAACAAATAAATCAGGATCCACCCAACTATACAGAACACTAAAAAATCGAGACTTTAATCGAGCTGTGGACTGAGCAATCCCCTAAAAAGTCTAGCGATTTTGCTCTAACTAAAGCAACCACATCGGGCACAAAGGAGCTAGAGCCCAAGCTTTTCGTCGATGCCTCTCAACACGACCACCCCCCGAACAACAAAAAACCTCTAAGACCCGCTTCGGCTGAACCCACACCACTCCAAACACAGAAAGAACCAATGCCCACAAGCGAGAAGCAACCGGGCAAAGAATAAGCAAATGGACCACTATCTCCGCATCCGTACAACACATATAACACCAGTTAACCAAAATATAATGCCGATGAATCAAATTATCAATAGTCAAGATCCTCCTCCCACACAAAGAGAGCGAACTTCGATAGGACTCCAGAAACCCAAACTCGGTGCCAAGGGAAAACCCTACCACTGCCTCCACATAAACTCCCATAAAATGAAGAAACTGAAAAGACACCTTTACCACCAAGAACACCCCTAAACCAAAACGTTCTCCTTAGCGGCGAATTGCTTATAAGTTCATCTAAATGTGTAGTATATCCTTTTGAGACATTGTCCTTGTCTGGAATCATCTTTTTGGTGACTTAACTGATGAACTTGAACAATTTAAAATTTTGCGATACTTTAGTCTCAGAGGTAATTTGTTTTCTGGTTCCATTCCAGCCACTATAGGAAGATTGGCATCATTAGAAATATTGGATTTACAAAGAAATCAACTAATGGAACGCTTCCCCAAAGTTTTGGACAACTTTCAAAGTTGAAAATTCTTGATGCGTCTAATAATTTGTTGGAAGGCATTGTGTCAGCATATGCCTCTAGAAACCGGTTGAGTTTAAAGTTGAGTCCTAACTGGATCCCTCCTTTTCAACTTAAAGAAGTAAAACTTGCTTCATGGCATGTGGGCCCAAGGTTCCCCGTGTGGCTCCAATCACAAAAGGACCTTGAGGACCTTGACCTAGCCTACACTGGAATATTAGATGGGATACCAATTTGGTTTTGGAACTTATCTTCCTGTCTTTATTTTCTAGATCTCTTCCACAACCAAATCCATGATGAGATTCCATATCTTCTTATTTACTTGAATTCCAACCATTCTGATGGTTTTTTACCCCATATTTCTTCCAATTTGTATGGCCTTCACTACGCCAAAATTGGGCTTTAGCGGCGGTTTTTTACCGCCGTTAAAGGCTGTAAAACCGCCGTTAAGACGGCGGTTTTGTTACCGCCGTTTATGCGCATGTCGGAAAAGTACAACCATCATAAAAAGGTAAATTACCGTCGTTAAAAGTCGACCAAAAACGGCAGTTCTTTACCGTCGTAAATAGGTTCAAATTTTTCAAAAAATAATTCTTTCTTCTTGCACTCCCCAAGTCTTGAACCCTCAACCTCTCATCCACCCACACCAACCACTCCACCACAACCACTATTCATGAAATATATTTCCTAAATAAATATTTAAACATTACTTTTACTTTATTGTAGATGGTCATGTTCAACCCTAGCCGCGCGTGCTCACCACTCACTGGAGCTCCGCCAGAGCTCGGCCGACAAAGACCGCCGTCATTAACGGCGGTAATGAGAGGGCTTTAGCGGCGGTTTTATTACCGCCGTTTAAAAATGGCTTTAGCGGCGGTTTTTTAACGGCGGTTTCATTACCGCCGTTAAAGGGTCATTACCGGCGGTTTTGTTAACGGCGGTAACGAAAACCGCCGTTAAAGATACATTAACGGCGGTATTAACGGCGGTTTCGTTACCGCCGTTAATAGTATCTTAAACGGCGGTAACGAAACCGCCGTTAAAAAAACCGCCGTTAATGCCTTGTTTTGGCGTAGTGCTTGATCTTTCCGGCAATTTATTTTTTGGGGGTATCTCCCACTTCCATTGTGATAGGAAGGCCGAACAAAATTTTCTGACTTTTCTTGGTTTAAGTAAAAATCTTCTATCACGTGAAATTCCTGATTGTTGGATGAATGGGAAATAACAATCTGACATGGAATATCCCAAGATCCATGGGGCTTTTAGGAGGTTTGTAATCGTTACATTTGCGCAACAACCATCTCTGTGGAGAAATTTCTTCATTTCTGCAAAATTGTATGAGTTTAGTGCTAGTTGACCTCAGTGAGAATGAGTTTTAAGGAAGCATATCTGCATGCATGGTGGAAAGGCTTCCATATTTGATTGTTCTTACCCTTCGTTCAAATAAGTTAGATGGTGTAGTACCTCTAGAACTTTGTCGCCTTTCCGCTCTTCAAGTCTTGGATCTTGCTAGCAACAATTTGTCCGGACCAATACCACGATGTATCAACAATTTTATTGTAAGAAAAGAAAAATATGTGCATTCTATTCACTATAATGCAAATAAAAATGTCATTGTTGCTTCTCCTATTGCTTCTCTTATTGCTTTTGTTGCTTTTTTTTTTTTTTTTTTTGTGGATAAATTATTGCTTCTGTTGCTTTTGGCCCTGGTGGTAGCAACGATTTCTCAGATAATGAACTTTTGGTGACAAAAGCACGTATATATCAATATGACAAGACTCTTTCTCTTGTGACTAGCTGGGACCTTTCGAATAACAATATATCTGGAAAGATCCTTGAGGAACTAACTAGTCTCCAAGGATTGCTTTTTCTAAATTTGTCTGGAAATCATATAACTGGTGTGATTCCAAAGAATATAAGTAACATGAGGTTGCTGGAATCTCTTGATTTATCCAAAAACCAACCCTGCAGCGAACTTCCTCCAAATGTCAGGTTTGAATTTTTTGATTTACTTGAATTTGTCTTCTAACAACTTGTCAGGGAAAATTCCATCGAGCACCCAACTCCAGAGCTTCAATGCTTCTAACTTCATCGGCAACAAGCTTTGTGGGCCTCCACTCACAAAGAATTGTAGTGATAATGGTAGAACACCTGATGTGGGGCATGAAGGAGATAGCGAAGGTGCTAGATCTGAAGTAGATTGGTTTCATGTGATTATGGCTTTTGGATTTGCAGTTGGTTTTTGGGGCATCTCTGTTCCTATATTGTTCAATAAGTCATGGAGGTATGCATATTTCTGATTTCTAGATAATGTATGGACTAGACTTGTGTTGCTATACGTGAGTAAATGTGTTTAGATTGTACAAGTCATGTAGAAGTCTCGTATTTGTGTCTTCTTAATATTATGAATAAATATATTTTCGTGGAATGTATCCTTTTATGCATAAATGTCTTGTGATTTTATAATGAAATTTTCCATATCATGGTTAAAGTTTTTGTCAACAAGTAGCTTATGATTTCTGTGTAAAATGAAAAGTTTGGGAGAGATTATTTGAGAAGCCAAAAAAAATTCTAAAAGAAAAATTGCTTTAAATTTGGAAACTATAGCAAATTTAGAGCCGGACCTGCTAAAATCACCGAATTAATGGACTAAAACCATGGAGTAGTTTACCCCTAAAACCCCAAATACAAGAAAAAAAATTAATTGTGTGTATATATACATGACTTGCTTTCAATCAGAATATCTTAACACATTTTATCCCTTACTTGTCATATATGTGCGTACCGGATTTCGCACTAGATGAAAGTGGATCGGGGCTCCACACTCGGTTGGACTGTCCAGGGACTGAGATTCCTACCACAAGAAGCACCGTTAGAGCTGTCCGGCCGGGGTTGGCCGGATAACCCCTCCGGTGTAGGAATTAGCGATCGGAGAAGGAGTGTATAGAGGGTTGAATTTGTATGTAAGTGTGGTTTAGCTTGGAATCGTTCAGTTACCTTCAATGTGAAGTTCATGTTGTATATATAGTGTTCCTTGCTTGCTTCTCAAGGTGGGTTCATGGAGCTTGGATGCTGCCAGGTGTCCTTTTGGCATTGCTCATGGTGGGGGACCACTTGGTAGTTGCCAATAAATGCATATACTCATTGTAGTCATGCTGATAACAAACCACATTCCTTTGGTTCAACAACTTCCGTGATTCTAGGTGTAGGGGACCAGCGAAGGTGGCAACTGGAACATGCACACATTCACAGCTTCCACGTTTCCTTGCGAGGTTTCCTCAGCTCGGTACCGACGTTCCTCAGCTCGGCATCATTATGCCTTGTCTCGACCATTTATAGGATCATTCATGGAGATGGGCTGATCCATTCGGATATCTTTGTATTGGCTCGGCCTATTTTCTGTTCGGCTCATAGGTTCAGTCTCGCAGCTTGGCCCAGCCCAGCACCACGGCTGGACTAGCCTTTCCACTGCGGGTTGGGCCCAAGTGCTTGAGGACTTGGGTGGACTGTTGATCGTGAAATTGGGCTCAATTGGTTTGCCCATATACTCATCCAACTCACTTGGATTTGGACTTCAGCGGATTGGGCCGGCCCAAGGCTTGGACCCGACCCATTTCACATTTAGCCCCTTCAATATATATAATCTTCAAACATTTAATCATTTAATTTTGAATCTGTAGTTCAAGAAATTGAAACAACTTATTGCCAATTATTCGATGAGGAGGAATTTTAGATATCTCTTCATAGCCTTTTTTAAATGTTTGGGTACCTCCTCCTTCATAATTCTAATTGTCTTCCAAATTAATCTCTTCGTCTGCATATATTGTCTTTTTGGGAGAGGGCAGCCTTGGTAGGAGTTGTTTTCAAAACAGTGCCACAAAAGCTTGTGCCAATAAGGATCCTGCAAATTACTACGCTCAACATGAAAACAGTAATGAAACTCTGGTATTTGAAGCGAGACCAGTAGAATAAATATGATAGGGATAATGATAATTAAAATTCAACCCACATCAATATATCACTATGAAGTTATAAGAATACAAAATTTGGTTCAAAATTTGGTCCTAGTGGCATTATTCTTTACAAATAGTCCACTCTTTAACTCAGATTGGAATCAACTAAAACAAAACAAGATTGATGCAAATAGATTACATGAACACAATCTTAATGAGAGAAATAATAACCATCCCAAGGTCAAATTGCGTGTAGATCAACGAGCGTCAAATGCATAATTCAGACGTACATAATAAACTTACCATTTTATGTTCTTTAGAGAGTGTGGATAATTTCTTCGATAAAATCATATTCCTAGCTTTCTAAATACTGTCACAATTTCATGCCAATTTAACAACATTCACATACTATATTAACAAAGTTCTAAACATAAGATATCCTTAAAAAAATGAAAAAAAACAAGGAAAGAGTTCTAAAGATAAACCACGTACCGTAAAGGTAAATGAAGGGAACTAGATCCCAAAATACATTTTTCTATTGTTTTGAAAATCACTCAAGCTTATAGTTTTCCATTACTATGGATGTAAGATTTCAGGTACCATAAAATACTACAGATGTAGACAAAAACAATATAGACAAATATAAGGGATCCACATGTTAAAAACGTGTTGACCTTAAAATGCCAATGTTGAAGCTTGAAAGAATTTCGAGATATTCAAGTATAATGAACATAATAAATGTGTGGTATCAATATCGAAATTTCTACCATCTATACAATCGTTAAACATATGAACAACGTGGATATGTTGCCTTCTCGTAGGAACCAAACTTTTGACAAGACAATTTATTACGCAAGGGACAAATGCAGAGAGCTTATAGTAACCTAAATTTTGTGTATTTGCATGTGTTCATGCCTTTTCAGTAACAGAGAAAAACAGATGTAGATAGTCCTTCAAAACAATGGTCTATGTTGTTTTGTACTAGAATATGAAAGCTCACTTCAAAATAAGCACTAACAAAGTCAAGTGAAAAATTCTCTCCCTTCCCTACCAGATAATGAAAAATGAAAGTTTTAGTGTATTTTTCTTTAACTGTCATTTCTTAATCCAAGCATACTTTTGCTAGAAAATACTTGACAATAATGGAAGCTGCAGAGCATAAAATACACATAATTCAATAACTATAGAAGTTCTTGAACTTGCCATCACAAACATACAATGTCAAATAGAATATTATCTAATAAAGAGACAAAGTTCAAACTTAAAAGCTTAGAGGGTAAATTACACTTTTCGCACATATTTGACCCAAATTTCACTTTAGTCACTATTGTTTCAATTTGAACAATGTTAATTAACCCTAGGCTTTAAATCAAGTTTCAATTTGGCCCTTCCATTCAAATTATCATTCCTCATGTGATTGACATGTGTTACAAAATTGTGACCAAATTGAAACTAGGCTTAAAGTATAGAGTTAACATTGTTCAAATTGAAACAATAAAGACCAAAGTGAAATTTTGGCCAGATTACAGGGGTGAGAATTGTAATTTACCTAAGCTTAAAAGATATGGAATGCTGGAAGAAATCATAACAGATACATAAACAACACAAAGTACCTTACTGACAATGTGTGGATTCCCAACTATGATAAACAAGGACTTTGCCCGGGTAACCGCAACATTAAACCTCCTCAGATTGCTAAGAAATCTCAGACAATAGGTTTTGTCATACTCATTATGTTTGGTTGTTGACCTCACAGTTGAAACAATCATAACTTCCCTCTCTTGTCCCTGGAATTGCTCAACACTCTCAACCTTAACACTGACCATATAAAATGATTCCAATACTTTGGTTATCTTCACCACCCGTTGTCTATAAGGTGCAATTACCCCAATATCTTCCTCTCTTAGACCTTCACTTCCTCTAAGCTTCTTTACAATATCAACAACCTTGCTTGCCTCGATTTGATTAAACCACGACTCCATGAGGGATCATTGTCTTCTCTCTCATCCCAGCCTATTGTGTTGAAGAGAATGGGAAATTCTTTGTTAAGAAGGCTTAGCCAAGGTTTCGAAAAAGAGGTATTTTCTTGACATGGTAATTCCTCACTAATTTGTGATGAAACTTTCATCCCCGTTGTGGTAATATTCTCATTCCAAAAGTCTTTCTAGATAAGATTTCCCTAACCCTAACACCTTTGCATCTCTGGAACACACAACCAGACCTAGTTGCAATTAGTCATCTGCCAATTTGGGCCTTTGTTAGAATTAGGATCAAAAGTCTTGGAGAACTCTCATATTTTGGATATTGTGATTGCTTGATTGGATTTTTCATTGTGAAGTAGATCATAAATCAGGAATTTGAATGCAAGATTTTGGATGTTTTCGGATGTGTTTGAACTTCCTGATGGATTTGAATGCCCAATGACAATATTAAATTTCTACTTTAGATGCTCCATAAAATAAATTTGAGCCATTGATTAGTTTCTACTTATCATGAGATAACATTTTTGGGTAATTCTATTTCCACACACCAAAACATCTCATTCCACATCCTTTCTCAATACACATACCAACTAATTTTGAATTTTGTGATTTTACTCAATGCACAATCCTTTTTGCCAAAATTATCTCTCTCTTTGACATTGAAACCTAAACCAACGCCCATTTGTAAGTGTTGTTTCTTCTCCCCTGCTTTGGTCTTGAAAAGAATTTCCATTATGTATAACATTGCAAAAACTCTATAATAACTCTGTTATACAAGGCCAAGAAGTTCATTGCTGAAACTAGGGTTTGAATCGGACACTCAGGATTTGATTGCGACGAAGCCAGTGGCCGAAGAAGAGGTTGATCTTGTGGAAAGAGTAAGAGTGTGAGAGGTTGTGATTGGTGATTAGCGTTGGGAGTTTGAGTTCAGAAATCAGGAAATTGAAGCTCCAATTCTTGAAGATCGGAGGTGAAGATTTGGAAGTTTGACGATGATGTTGATTGAAGAATGTAAGGAGTGATTGCTAAGGTGTGGAACAGAGTAGTAATATAGTATAGATGATGAGAACAACAGAAGGCATGATATATATGATGTAGAGAGAGAGAGAGAGAGAGAGAGAGAGAGAGAGAGAGAGAGAGAAAGAGAGTTGTATGAGTTAGGAGATGGTGATCAGTGTGGCTGCCATGGATTCTATGCTTCAAACGATGAGAGGAGATGAAGAAATTAGGGTTTTGATGGAGAAGATAAGGACACTTTGGTAATTTTATTTTAGGACAAAACTGTAATAAAAAAATAAATCATTAAGTGTGTGCACAGAGGTAGGTAAGTGTGTGGAAATAGAATTTCTCAACATTTTTGTTGCCAAATTTCAAAAGTACCCTCCTCGGGATAAGTTATATTATTATTGACATTGTAATCCCAGATTATGTATCTCCCCTTATCCTATTCGTGAATCAAACATGGCCCAAGCTTACACCTCAAAATCTATATATGCTATGACTAATTTCTTTGTTTCTATGTGTTATGACCCGAACCCGCCCCTACGGGTTGAGGACATAACCGGCCAGTAATCCTGTGATTACCTACGGCCTCAGACCAAAATAGACATAATTTATCAGAGTAAAGGGGCCAAACGGAAGTAAAAATTTAAAACTTTGTCCATAGAGCCGTGCTTATATGCACATTAAACAAACCATTTACAGATACGTTAATAACCCACATCAAAGTACTGTATCACAAAATTCATTACAAACAGGATCATCCACAATGAGTCAACCTATAACAGACTATGTACAGACATAAACAAGGCCCTTGCCAACGAGACAAAACGTAAGTACATAATAAAAGGGCAAGGATGGTCTCATGCGTGAGACACAAGGCTGACTCTCCAAAACTCATGTTGTTCCTGGCAGACTTCACTGGGGCTGGGTTTGTGCTTCTCTTGGCTCACCTACAAACACATGAATGAGCGTGAGCGATAGCCCAGTGAATAATATCAAATACAGAATATACATAACAATGTAGAACAACAAGTTCCGAACGGCCTTGGGCCCAATTCGTATTCCTAATTAGCAGATATATATATATATATAACTACACGAATTCCAAATCAAGTGACTTGTAGTTTCGACATTCTGGCTTTTGGCCCATTCAGATTTTCATTCATGTCAAAACAGCCTTCGGCCCGCTCATTTATGTCAAAACGGCCTTCGGCCCACTTATTCATATCAAAACGGCCTTCGGCCCACTTATTTATGTCAAAACGGCCTTTGGTCCACTCATTCATGTCAAGACGGCCTTCGGCCCACTTATTTATGTCAAAACGGCCTTTGGCCCACTCATTGTGTCAAAACGGCCTTCGGCCCACTTATTCATGTCAAAACGGCCTTTGGCCCACTCATTTGTGTCAAAACGGCCTTCGGCCCACTTATTCATGTCAAAACGGCCTTTGGCCCACTCATTTGTGTCAAAACGGCCTTCGGCCCACTTATTCATGTCAAAACGACCTTCGGTTCGTGCATTTCTTTCAAAACGACCTTCGGTCCATTCAGTTCTATCAAAACGACCTTTGGTCCATTTATTTATTCATATCAGACTTTCGTCCACAATCCCAAATAGCAACTCATAAAGCTTATAAGGGAATAAACAATTGGACATTCACAAACATTCGAATATCGATATTACTCACAGTGATCGGCTTGTGGATTTGCCCTGGAGCTTGACCCTACACATTTCATGAACACAAAAGGGTCACTAACAGTTCAGTCCGTTCTTTAATTCACATACTCCTCATTAGGCTTTATTCTTATCTCATTAGCTCATTTACAATGCTTAACATATGCCTAAGAGTGCTCACAAGTGAAAGGGAACGGAAAACAGAACACATGATGCATTTTCAAAATTTCAGAAAACAAGATCCCCGCTCGAGCGTGGGATTCCCCGCTCGAGCGGACCCTCAAGTCTGCAAAAGTACTGGTTACCTCAAATTCCCGCTCGAGCGCGAACTCTACCGCTCGAGCGGACTACCTGCCTACATGGCTCCCCGCTCGAGCGGGAACCATGTCTGCAGAAAATGCTGGGAGCTCGAATTCTCCGCTCGAGCGGCACTTCTCCCGCTCGAGCAGACGTCAAAAATTCTGGGTTTTCCAGAACACTCCCTTGAGTTCAAACTCGACATTCAACCAATTTTTCTTACATGCTAAGGCTCCAATCTCACATATATTTGTACTATCATGCCATAGACACTAAAACACATCACAATGGAGCTCAATTTCTTGTATTACTTACATGCATGTCTCAAATTAATCCAAATTCATCACCAACACATCACATTCAAACATGCAAAGCTTACACTTACATGATTCATTCTTGCATGTGAGAAATATGCCTTCATATCAACTTAATTGGTGAAGAGAGGTCCCAATACATGGGTTTTAAACAATATTCAACACAAATCATACACATGGTGCTCAAACATGGAGATTCATGGCCATTTCTTACATGCGTGTACATATTAGGCTTCAATTCAACAAATACAACCCAATTTCATTTCAATCTTACTCTTGATCACCAAATTAGCTTGAACACACAAAATTACAAACTATAATCCAAGAATTACTCACCTAGAAGCCTTGATCTTTCAAGCTCTAGACAATTCTTGAGCTAAACCTCCAAAATTCCAAGCTTCAAGATAAAATGCACAATTCTCCTCCTTTCTCTCACTATGGCCGGCCTCTCTCTCACTCTCTATTGTCTAACTCAGATTTTGAGTTTAAGAGAGCTAAAGGAGGGTGCAATACTAATATACAACAAGCCCCCCACTAACAAATATTTTAATATAAAATAATAGGGCACTTCATTTATCAATTTAATCAATTTAAATTGACCAGAATCAATTTTCAATTAAATTTCATCGTAGGCTCTAAAAATTATGCCAATCACGATGGTGTAATCAATTCCGGGTTCTGTGGCCGATAAGGCCCTCAATTTAATTCCCGAAGCGAATTATTCAAACAGATATTCCTACGATGAACAGATAGAATCCCAAAATCACATATATCCACATAACGGTATACAAAATCATATCAAAACATATAATCACATACGTATTAGGGACCAATTAACATAATACAAAACAGGGGTATTACACTATGTATGTCCAGTGATCCAAACTTACGGTCTTCATTTGCACAGCTCACGGCTTAGAGTAATTGCAGTGTCTGGTCATACTGTCACATTTTGATAGCAAAGTTCACCTCTTCTACAAGAGATCTTGGTGAATACCACTCCTTGTAATGTCTCTGTTCTTCCTCAAAATGTGAATAAGGTGACATTTTGTTTTGTGTATGTATGCGTTGTGGAGTTGGAACAGAGGATAATATATAACAGGTTTAAGGAAAGCATTTTGGGGTAATGATTAATGGTTAAATAGAATGAAGCCATGTATGGCTGTTGCTGCTCAAAGATTGCGGCAATGTGTTTATTATTATTATTATTATTATTATTATTATTATTATTATTACAGTGGGTGTTCACATTTGAGATGTGTAATGTAACGCCCCGAAAATTGGGCAGGGTATATCTATTTATTCTACAAAACCCACCTAATAGGCAAACACATATATATAGCTAACTATTCCATACATCCATTTCCATTAAATCCCAAATGTCAAATACATGTTATTCACATCACAATGCCCCAGTTCCAATCACAAGCATACATTTTACAACTAGTATAAAATGGAAGCCAAACAAATAATAAGCCCCCTACAAGCTTACAAATTTATCCAAGAACATTCTTGGTTACTGTAGACGTCCCCGAACGTCCCGAGAGGGAAATCCCGTTTTGTTCATTTGGGCTCACTACAGTTCAGGACTCAATGTCACGGTCCTGTATCTAATCTCGCAGAGTGCAATGCAAGACCGATGAATCATCAAAAAGTCCAAATCCGACAAATCGTTTTTGAAAACAGATTTTTTTTTTAAAGAAGTGCCAAACATGGACTGCCTTGCCAGATACAGAGTCGCCACCTAAATATTTATTTTGGGGAATTTAGGAAACCCTAACTCGTTTGCCTAAGGCTACGTGTTCGTCATTACCAAAGTTGCCTCGGCTCGGGAACTTGGGTACGATTGGGGAAGGTCACTTCGTGAGCATCGGCCTCTACTAACCCGAAAACATTATCGCGGTTATTAGCCTAGAATTACTACGCGCACAACATACAAGTATAGACTGGGTCGCTTGAATTGGAACAAAACATCTCATGTTTGTTTTGAAAAACGGTTTGCTACTCACAAGTAGGCTAAAATGCAGGTTTTGCCACTCTCAGGTGGGCTTAGAAAAGATGGTTTTGCCACTATCTAGTGGGCTTAAAACTCACAGTCAACGCATTATTCCAATTCGGATAATCCAACCTTCACCCACAGGCATTCAGGTAGGTATATCACATAAGCACATAGCCTTATGGTAAGCATACTATCATGGCAGCCACTCACACACATGCAAGGATGCTAAAGCATAACTACTTACTGAGTACTCCAAGCCAAAGAAAGAAGTTAATTAGAAAACATGCATGGATCCTAACTATGCTAAGATGCCTAATGCAACACATGCAAAATGCAACTACAATAGGCTCGGCTATTCTAAGATGGCAGATGATGATGCTACAGCTAACACATATTCAACTTAGAATTGAAATACAAATGCAGTTAGTATGATGCGCCGAGCCCGGTGCATGCAAAACAGATGAATGAATGCAAACATGCGAACATAAGTATGCTAATTTAAACGTGCCCTAATCTAACCACTGAAAGCTGGTAAATGAAAGGGAGAAAGACGTGGGGTTGGAAGACATACACACACTCACGCACACTTATTACACAATTGCCCTTGCTCAGAGGGTCCAAATTAATTATACAGTCCGAATAAATAACTAACTACTCTAGCGAATTAAATATTACAAAACTTCTAATTCATTAACAAATTAATTACAAAAAGAAAATGGCTGCAGCCCTGCCTCAGAATGCGTGGATGATGCATGCTTGACTCGCTTTGCTCGGAAACTCACTGCCATGTCAAAAGCTGCCTCTGTTTACACTGCCTTGTCCCTCTGAAATTTATGAAAGTTTCCAGAATCCTTCTGAATCACTCCATGATTGTTGTGGAGTGCCACCGGCCACAATTCAAATCCACCGGCCATGAGAATAGGCTTATCGGCCAAATATTGAACCATCGGCTGGACACTGATGGTCGGTCGGCATCAAAAGTGGTCGACCAACCATTTCTTCCTGTAGAGCCCTGTTTTGACAGCAACAGAGGACAGACAATGCATGGCATGTAATTTTCAAAGCAATGTGTGCATGGCCACTCTCTCTATCATGCTATGGACTCAAGGGAGTATGGCCCTCGGTCCTCGGGCCACCAATCACGCATTTTGATGCATGATGGCCAAAGGCACCAAGTTTGCAAATCAATGTAAATGCATGCAACAAAACTCATGAGTGCTACACGCCCTATCATGTTGAGATCAAGGACATCGGCGACTGAGGATTGAGGCGCGTTACGTCATTTTGAGTACGAATGCTCCTCATTCCTCATGCTTGGTTTGACACCCCAAACTAAGCAAAATGTAATGCAAGCATGCAATGTGACTCAAGTATGCAACATGTCTCAAGCATGCAATATGAGGCTAAGGTAACAAATATGCCAAGTGCAATGTGCCAAACATGCAAGATATAATGCAATGCAACCTATCATGCAAGCTAGGATATGGAATGCAACTAGCTAAACAACATGCAAACGTGCAAAGATGAAACAATGCAAGCATGAAACCAAAGTAATGCAACATGTCAAAACATGCAACGGTGGACTTAAACTGCAAAGGACAGACCTCAGCCTTGCCATAAACAGTGGCCAAAGATGATGCAAATGATGGACAAATGCTCATGCAAACATGCACACCAATGGGCCTAAAGCTAAGGCACAAAAGGTAACTTTCAAGAATACTCAAAAGATGATAAACATGGACATTAGACCAACATGTTAAACTCTGAAAATGCATAGAGGATGATGCCAAATCAACCATGTTATGCAAGTAAGGCATGCAATAATGACCAAAACTTGAAGCCAATAAGGGGTCCAAACCATAGCTATGTCAACCAAACCCCAAAGGACCAAAATGGCTTAAAACAGTCCTAAGGCACTCCAAAACAAGACTAAAGCATGCATGGAACGTGGTCAAAACATGCTAAGAAATGGATGCAAAACAAAGGGGGATTTAAGGCCACAAAGAGGGCATTCTACTACAACCACCACAACCAAACATGGCATGGATTATGTGATGAAAAACAGAGTTTTAACATGCAAAAAGGAGCCCTAAAACTCACTGATATGGCAGCTAAGGGACTCAAACCAAGAGGCATGCACAATGACTCATTTTAAGGTACAAAAGGACACCTCTCCAAAGCATGGAAAGGATGATGAATGCAAGCATACAAGCATGGATTATAGACTGAAATAGCATGGGAAATGACTCCAAATCATTGAAACAACCCAACTAAAACATGCTAATGACTCACACACTCAAGGCTCACAAGCCAAAATACATGTTGGCTATACCAAACATGGCAAGTATGACCAAATCAATACCAAACAGACCTTAAGCAAGGCAAAACATAACTAAAAGCTTCATGAAGTCAAGCTAAAGTATGCAAGCATGATGGCCTAAATGCATGGCACATGTTGGGACAACAAAGGGGATTACTAAGCAAGTATGTGATGCATGTAATGAATCATAAATCTGACCAAAATAGAGGTATAATATGACCAAATAACACCCCAAAACCTCTGAAATGAAGCTAAGAACAACTAGGCATGCATGCTACCCTTATGAGCCAAAAATATGAACAAATGAGACACAAAGGGAGAGGGGTGTCCCTCCCCTATGCAAGACCTCAAAACCCCTTCTTCACCACTAAAAATCCTCTGGATTTTAGTGGTGAGAAGGCCAATGCACAAAAGTATTCAAAGCTCAACCAAAGAAAGCACAAAAGGGGCCAAACAAGGCGTAAAAATGGGAGGTCGACCCCAAACACAAATGAGACCTTAATGAAACATCTTAAGCATGAAAAATTAGAGTTTTTATCAGTTATACACGAAGCTCAAAACAGCATGCAAAGTAGGTTAAAAGCTAGTGAAAGAATGGGGAATATAAAGCAACTAGCTCACCCTTGAAGAACACTTGAACAGCAAGTCCAGCCCCTTTCTTCTGATCAAAACCAACTCAAAACTCTAAGAACAACCTCCCAACACCTCAATAACCCAGGTATGGTGTAATACTAGGTGCCTTAGTGCAAAACTAAGAACAAAACACCCTTTTGAACCCTCAAACACACACAAATGAAGAGAGAGAGGGAGATATAGAGAGAGAGAGAGTGATATATGAGATATATCAGATGTATATGTCTGATTTGTTCAACCCCTTCAAAGGAGAAGCAAGGCTTCCTTATATAGAGGAAGACAAAGTGTTAAGCTTCCAAGGGAAGCTAAAACAAAAGGGTCAAGGGGGTCAAGCTTCTAAGGGAAGCTAAAGTAAAGGGTGCAAGCTTCTTGAGGAAGCTAAGACAAAGGGTCAAGCTTCCTCAAGAAGCTTGAGCAAAGGGGGCAAGCTTCTCCAAGAAGCTTAGAACAAAAGGGTGCAAAAGGGGCAAATCCTCCATACACGTGTATGGAGGACAAGTCCGTGCACTCCAGCTGGCACAGCTGGCATGCACCATTCCTAAAAAAGGCAAAAAAAGAAGCCCCGGCCAGAAAATATGGCCGATTGACCAAACCAACGGCCGACCGACCACCAAAGGTGCCGACCGGCCATCACAGATGGCCGGTGGCATCATGCCACGGCCGGTGGGATCTAAGGGTGGATGACAAGCCATTCCCTACCCTCAGAAGCAAAAACCACAAGTGTTTGATGCAAAACCTAACACAAAACAATCCAGTTACTGAGGCAAGGCGCGCAGCCGAGACCTCCGGCAACTCAAAACGAACACGAACATGGATGATCATCGAGTGTTCAAACGATAACGTCCAAGTCTTGAGGACAGTCAAAAATGAAGTGTCTATAGTTACACAAAATGGAGTTTCAACTCAACGCAAATACAGCCCTGGGCTTACATTCAACAAATAACAATAAAACAAAAATGAAGCCTTAGCTCCGAGTCCTCCCAAGTCAATGCCTTGGCAGAGGCCTAACACCTGTGCCTGAAATGGTTTCCCTTATAGGGTGAGCCACAACCCAGTAGAGATATACTACACAACATATGAACCATAACAAGACTAAAGAGGAGTATGCTCATGCCATGCTCATGATAAAACAATTTATCTCTCTTTTTATAAAGCATGCAATGCTGAGTTACCACAACAGATATAAAATCATTTTCATTTTAAACCATATCTATTACATGAATACAGGCTCTGTGAATCTCTAAGTGAGTGTCTGCAAGTAGGCCCTAATGTATTACCACTGTCATTTTTACCAGTAAACTGGAAGGCTCGACGCCTAACTGCGCGGTTCTACACCCCCTACCTAGATTTCAAATTTTTCGGCAACAGAAATTAAATTTTCTTGGAGCCAAACGACGCCTTTTCCGCCCTCTACATTTTGATCCAAAGCACTAGGGATCAAAAATGACTTACACTAGTTCAAACCCATGAAAAACCAACTTAAAACTCTTTTTCTTTCTTTTCTCCACGGTAGGGCTGTGCACAATACCGCCAAAATCGCTCCGAATCGCTCCGAACCGCTCCAAACCGCACATTTTTTCAACTTTGGCGAGCGGATTGGGCGGATGGGACTTCCAAGTGTGGCGGGTTGGCATGGGTGGCGGTTTGAAAATTGCCAACCCACGTAAACAACCGACCCGACCCGTCTATCAATATTTCAAAGTCTGCTGCTGTATATACAATACAAACACATGGCAGCAAATGTAAATATACTCTTTCACACGCAATACTTCCTTAATTAGCCCTAATTGACGCCCAAAACATCTCATCTCATTCACACATCATCGCTGATTCGCCGCTGCTCTCATTCACACCCAAACACCCAAACACCATCGTCGCTGCTCTCATTCACACCCAAACACCCAAACATCATCACCAATCGCCGTTGCTCTTCACTTGCCGTTGCTGTTCTCTACTCACCGCCGCTGGTCTCCTTATCGTCGGTACGTACCCCCCTCTCTCTCTCTACTCTCTCTCTCTCTCTCTCTCGGTCTGCTCTCTCTGCTCTCTTTCGCTCTGCTCTTTTCTCTCTCTCTAAAGTTTGGTATGCATGACTTTGTTTCAGATTTTATCGATGGTAATCGGATGCATCCATTTTTAAAGAATTTGATACTTACACCTAATGCTCATCTTTACTTCTTCACAGACAGCTGCACATTTCTTTGGTATGCTCTGTTCCATTTCTCCTTCTCTTTATTTGGTGTTTCCTTTTCTTTGAAGTTCTGCATATATGTGTATACATATTTGTATATATTGTTATACTTTTTTATCAAGTGTTTCTGCACATGAAGCATGATTTTAATATATAATATGCTTCACAATAGAACTTCAGAAAGAATAATGAATGAAATCAATGGGGTAGACATAGAAATGCAACCCTGTAACCATTTCTTGGATTTAGGAATTACATATTTGGGGTGGAGGCCATTCTTATTCTTGAAATTTTTTTTTTTTAATGTTATATTAGATGAATATTTTAATTTTGACTATTTTAGTTAATTTATAAATTAGATTTTTTTACTCTTTCATTCAAGTTATGTAATTTGAATTATATTTTTTATAAACCGCTAATCCGCCCGAGTCGCCAAGGCAAATTCGTCATTATTTGCCAACCGAACTGCCAGTTTTTGATAAGAAAAATGGCAAATTCTAATGCCACTTTTATCAATCCGCCATCCGCCGTACGGTTTCTATTTTTCTTCCAAACCGCACCGACCCGCACCGCGCACACCCCTACTCCACAGCAAGAACTAGGAAAGAACACCCAAAGTATAAAAAAATATCTATTAAGTTCTATTTATAGATATGTCCTTTTCTTTGACTAAACAAATATATAACTATACAAATATCTAACCATATATATAGTTATATAGATACACACACCTATATATATATATATCAATTTAAAAATGCATTTCAACATCTTTAATAATAAAAGTAAATATAATATTTTCTCACCACCCAATATATTTCGTTTAATGGTACACACCATAAATATTCACAACTCTTTTATGGTAATCAAATAATAATAATAAAACCACAACAATATTTCATAGTTACTAACGGATCACGATTCAATCAATTGGATCCAAAATGAATTTATTTTAATAATTTAAAATAAATCCTCAACTGAGATTAAAGTATAAATTTAATTTGATTCAACTCGTTACATGTAAATACCTTCTCGAATGAAATTGTCATACTGTTTATTTAAAAATAAATAAATAAATTGAATGATTGTGTGTGAGAGTTTCATGATTATAAATTTGCTGGAACAGGTTCTGGATTCATAATTTGTCTAACTTTTTTTTTTTTTTATTTCTTGTGAGTGACTGAAAGGAGGATTTGAATTTATGTAAAGGAAACAGATGAAGCATGAAAATTGAAGGCTTTTGTTTTGTGATTTTGGGTGTCAACTGAGTTCCCAATGGTTCACAGATTAGTCCCAAACAAATATGGGGAGAGTTTTTTTAAAGGGAGAATTATTTGAGTAGGGCAGGAAAAAAATAATAATAATAACATGGATGCGAGTTATTTTGTGGTGGGGTGCAACTGTGCAAGTGAAAAATTGAGGGGTATAAGTCTGACTTGCACTCTATGTCTATGGGTTTTTTTTTTTTTTGTTCAACTATTAAGTAATTTTTCCTTTTTTAAATCAAGTCAGGGAAACCAATCACTGGCCAGTTTTTCAAATCATTTCTTTTTTCTTATTTTGGCTTATTTCGAGAAGTTGGTTAAAAGTTAGCTTTTTGATTTTTTTTTTAAATATGTAAAAAATAGAGAGATGATGTGACCCAAAATATATTAAAAGTTAAAAATTAATTTTTAGTCAAGTTTCCAAAACAGTCCTTTAATTCATGAAAATTGTCTCTCCACTTGTAGGAGTACGAGTAGGAGCGTAAAAATGACCCGTGACCCGTGGGCGGCTTGAAGCCTACCTGCGGTCCGGGTGGGCCCAGCCCGTTTGGGCTAGGGCCTGAGCCAAGCGTCCGTTTAAGCCCATTTGGGCCAGGGCCTGAGCCCAGCCCGAGCCCTTAAGCCATCATTTTGAAGCTCGGCCCGCGGTCCAGCCCATCGGCCTGCGTAAGGCCCACTCAAGGCTCGACCTGCCTGAGGCCCGATGTTTTTTTTAACGGAAAATAATTAATTTTGGTAGGAAAAAAAAAAAAAGTGGTCAGGCCCGTCCAAGCCCGAGGCTAGGGCCAGGCTCACCGGGCTAGCCCGAGGCCCGGTCCACCGACCCGCCCAAGGCCCGAATACCCTAGGCTTGGGCTTGGGCTTGGGCTTGGGCATGGGCATGGGCCTGGGCTTAATTTTTTGGCCCGTGGCCTAACCCGAATTTTGGCAGAAGCCCGCAAAGCCCGAGATGGGCTGGGCCGGGCCAGATTTACACCCCTAAATAAGAGTCAGATTATGTGCACTCAAAACTCCTCAAACTTTGTAACGATGAGAGCTCCATAAAATGCAACCCACAAAATAGAGGTTATATATTGTAGGTTAAATTTTATCAAAATTTTTAAGGCTGAACAAGGAATACTTAAAATTCATAAATCGATTTTGTCCAGTCTAATTCGGTAGGTTTAAATTAATTTTTTGAACCCGTGATTCGGTTCTGGATTGAAAATTTTACAAACAGTATTTGGTGGATCGGTTTTGGATCTTTATGGTTTTGAATTAAAACCAATCCGAATCGTGTACAAATTAGACTATATTCATATCATAGACCTTGATACATGCTATGAAGCTGCTTTGAAATTTAGTTTTGTAATGGTCTAATAGTGAACCAGTTTTATTTTTTTTTTATTTTTTTTTTTTGAATTTGGTGAAAATTTATGCTACTGCGGAACTAAATCACTAATGCGTTGCTATTGTTTTTGTTTTTTTTCTCTAACTCTGTTTGGCTAAATTGGCCTTGAACTCTGTTCGTTACTGCTATTATGTTTATGTTCTGAAAAATTATAAAATAAAAATGTTATATGGTTTTTCTTTATTAATAGATTATGTGAATCCAACCGTGTTTAAATGGTTTGGTTATGATTGGTTCCACGATTTAAATAGATTGGATTAGTTCCAATTTTTATGGAACCGTAAACAACAGATTGGTCTTGGTTTTATCTCATATCGAACCAATCCGGACCATACTCACCCCTAAAAATTTTCACCTCTTACGTCGATCCACACAAAGTCTTTTTTAGACTAAATTATTTTGTCTAAGTGTATTTATTAGCGATATTTTTAAAATTTGTCATTAGAAGTTCTTTTTGCAACTTTTTGAGATATCATTTTAGTGACTATTGGCACCATGACAGGAATTAGTTCTCAAATGTTTTTACAACAAAATTTTCACTTTTAAAAGCAAAAAAAATTAATCCCTAAAATTCTTGTGCTGTAGTAAGTAATGAGAAAATTAAAGTTATAAACATTCATTCTTCTTTAATTTTTAGATAATCATTTTCCTTTTAGCATATTGCTGGTACTAAAATAGTCTTGGAATCTTCCCTCCTATAAGAGAGCTGCTATTTGCCTTCACCTTTTTACTTTGACCCTTCCACTTTTTTGAACCCTCACCCAGCCAAATGAAACCTCTCCATTTTCTCTTTAAACCTCCACTTTAATACTAACTATACCTCTAACCCCAAATCCAAATCCTAACCCTAACCCTAACCCTAATCTCATCCCCACCAACTCCGACAACCACCACCACTATCTCCGGTGGCCATTGAAGACAACTACTACACCCTTCATTGCAACACACCGCCACCAAACTCCATCACCACCCCATCTCCTTCATCTCTCTCGTCACTGCTGAAGCCCGATCTCAACCCCATTCAGCATCGCCAGTTCCATACTCAAAGTCGTCGACGACAAAGGTAAAGAAGAGCGAAATCCAACTGTCAATGTAAATAGCTAGGTCAAACATGTACGCCGATGAGTCATCATCGCCCCCGTCATGCTTTTCAAACCCACAACAATAGCAAACCGACGCCTCTTCCTTCTGCAGCGAACGAGAGAGTGAGAGAGAAGAAACAAAAACGAGAGTGAGATCTAGAAAAATACAAAAGAAGAAGAAGAAGAAGAAGAAGGTGACAGAGGGGTTGGGTCGTGATGGTGAGGGTGAGCAGCGGCAAGATTGGTAGTAAGGGGTTGGCTGGCCACAAGTGAAGATGATAGCTAGAAGAAGAAGAAGAAGAGAGAGAGAGAGAGAGAGAGAGAGAGAGAGAGAGAAGTGGAAGGGGGTCGCGATGGTGAGAGGTGGTAGGAGGGTGGTCGTCGGTGAAGAGGCATTGGGATGGCTGCTGGAGGAGGCTACTGGCCGAAGTGGAGTGAAGTGGAGGTGGAGGTAGGGTTAGGGTTAGGGTTAGAATTGGAAGGATAGAGATGGAGTCGAAAATGAAAATTGATGTTAGGACAAAATTGTAATAAATAAATAAATAAATAGAAGAGTGAAGAGTTAAAAGAAATAAAGTAGGTGTAAATAGCAATCCTCCTCCTATAAATGCCTATGGTTAAACTTCCCTTCTAACCCAAGCAAAACGGTGAAGAAAACAAAAACAAGTGGTTATGGTTATTGTCTTCCCTCCTATTGCCTATGGTTATTGTCAACAAATGAAGACTCGGAAACTTCCCTTCTAACCCATACAAAACGGTGAAGAAAACAAAAACAAGTGGTTATGGTTAGTGTCAAGTTAATATTATATAAATAAATTTATATAGAATTGTGTAATTTTATGTGATTTTTTTATTTTAAATCGAAATACTATTCTTATAATTTAAATTTATAAAAGTATCAATATTACATTAATATATATAAATTTTATTTAAGAACCAATTTCTTAGTGTCAATATTAAGAAGACTTGGAATTAAACTTTTCTCAAAATCTAAACTCAAAAAAAAAAAAAAAAAGCAAAAAAAAGAAAAAAAATGGAACCTTCACTATAATAATAAAATTTTGATAGTTGAAATGGAACCCACTAAAATAATGTAATAGGAACTATTTGTAAAATTTATTAATTTATATTGTGATGTGTCTTATATTTATTGTATATTAAAAAATACAATAAGAGATCTTTTACAGAGGCAGATGGCCAAGGCTCGAAGCTGAAATAAAAGGCCCAATAAACATTCAGCCAGGCCCCTGATGGGGTTCGAAAATTTGGTGATATATAATTGTAATTTGAAAATAAGATTTCAGAAAGTGTTATAGAAAAGAGAGTTATGAAGAGGTTGAGAATCTTCTAATAAACCTTATCACTTAAACGTAAACGTAAGCATTCTACCAAACTAAGTATATTTTGTGTTTTTATTCTTTTGTTTACATTACAAAAAATTAAGATTTTGGAAACTAAAATTTAAAGATAAAATTATTTTTTAGGGACCAAATATTTTTGCTATGAAAAGTATTGTCATTATATTTTTAGCAACGAAAATTAGACATTAGTAATGAATTATTATCCTTTTGGGACCAGATTTTTTTATCTCAAAAAATAAATTATTTTGAGACTAATAAATTATTTTGTTCCTAAAAGTCTATTTATTAGTGACGTTTTCAAAACATAGTCGCTAAAAGCCTTGTTTTTAACTTTTCACTAAGACCTTTTAGCGACTATCCTCACAACGATAGAAATTGATCCTTAAATGTCTTTTACAACAAAATTCATTTTTTGAAATCAAAATATTTAGTTTCTAAAACTTTTGTATGTTGTAGTGTTACTATTTTATTATGAGATTTAACCCGCAATTTTGTATAACAATCTGTATAGAATTCCTCAAAATAAAAATTGGGTGGGTGATTTTCTGATCATACTGCCTATCTTAGTGATTCAGCTGTAGAACACAAGCAGAATAGATGGCACAAATAACAACACAAAGAATTTAACGTGGTTCGGCAATATTGCCTACGTCCACGGGAGGCCGAGGTAATTCACTATATTGAACAAGCAGTAAGAATTACAATTAACTCTCTGTAATTCTCTCTCTCTCACTTTGCTCTCTAGTTTGAGTATTACAATTAGCTTGTAATCTTCTCTTTTCTCTCATCTGTCGTCTGTCCCCTCATTCTTCTCAACCTCTCCATATATATACCAGAGAAGTTAATGGGGAGGCCATCAGCTTTTGAGCTGGGTTGCCAGCCCATTGTTCCACTTATGGCAGCTTTCCAGATAAAAGCTATTCATTACTCCACATGGCTGTTCGTGGCCTCATGGCCAACTCACATGGCCTCATGGCCAGCAGTTATGGCCTCAAGGCTTTCTTCACATGGCTATACATCCACCTGACCAAGATAATATTATTATATTATATAGGCAGGTATGGCCAATCTGACAGTCACCTCGGCTTAATTCTTCTTCGGTAGCACGGCCTTTGCATGTTAAGCCGAGGTATAGTAAAAGGAGAGGCCTTTGTCCCGGATTAAGGTATCTTCGGAGATAACCTCGGCAATTCTTAGATTACCTCGGTAAAACTTACTGTGACACGTGGAACCTCGGCTGACACGTCGGCGTCACCTTGCCACGTGTTGATACTCAGAAATATAACCCCACAAAAATAAACAAAAATTTCTCGGAATATATTGTTAGAGTGGGAAAGAAAAGTGAATTGGCCAAAGGGCAGTGATTGAAGGTCTTCTCATTTTTGTTAGTGTCAATATCAACGAGGACTTGGAATTAAAACTTCCCCTCAAAGTCTAACCCAAAAAGAAGAAAGAAAAACTAACAAAACATATTAGGAGCGTTTGCGGTTCGGTCACTATTGGAGAATTTTTAATTTATCATTCATTCGCCAGATTAGCAGATTAGAAAAAAAAATCAATCCGTATCCATTTGCCGAATTGGCAGATGCGAATTGGTTTAACAATTTAAATTTTTATAAATTTTGAACATAATACAACTTATCAACATTTTTTTTTTTTTTGGATAACAATCCAACTCAACATAATCAAAAGATTATTAAAATTAAATTTTCAAATACCAATAATAAATACATATAAGAAAATCATGTATTATCAAGACTATTTCATTACTTTTTTTAAAAAAAATTATTTAATTTGATCTTTTTTTTAAATGACAAAATTAAGCTTTATGTTTTCCACACAAAAATACCAAATATCAACACTTGCCATTTGATAAAAGAATTTTCAAATTGAAAACACAACAGAATATCTAAACTCTTTTTCAATTGAAAACACAAACAGAATATCTAAACAAATTGAAAATACAAAGTCTTATAAATTACTAGGGGTGCTTGCAGTTTGGCAATTTGATTGCGGCCAAAGGAATCTTAAATCCGCCATCTGTCCAAAACTAGGCGGATTAGAAAAAATCAATCCGCAACCGTCCGCTCGTCATCATGCATCCGTCCAAAATGCGACGAATCAGTTCAGTTCGGTTGGTTTGGATAGATCGAAATATCCGCTAAGCACTTGTAAAACATATAAAAGTATAACTCATGTAATAAGAATAACTCATGTAAGTACATATCTATATATATACATGCTAAAAGTATAGGTGTAATTTGTAATTGAATCTGATTATTATGGTAGTCATTTGAAACAACTGGACAGAATTGGAGCTAATTTATAACAATTATAATGTTTTGTGGGCATTTTCAGAAGAAAAAAAATTTTTTTGTAGCAATTATTCGAATAGTAAATTTTGTACTTTTTAACTAAAATATGAAATAAAAAAAATTAGTATGTTTGGAGTGACTTTTTGATTTTTTATGAAAATATGTGCAAAAAGTAGAGAGAAAAATGAATGTTTAACTTTTTAGTATAGAATGTTCACTTTTTAATTTTTTTAGTAATTTTTTTAACTTTTAAATTAAAATATTAGATTGCGAAACGAATGGTGTCAATATCAACGAAGACTTGAAATTATACTTTTTTCAAAGTCTAAACCCAAACAACACGACCAAAAAAAAAAATGTAGAACCTACTACAATAATAGAATTTTGATAGTTGAAACGGACCACTAAAATATTGTGATAGGAAATATTTATAAAATTTATTAATTTATATTGTGATGTGTCATGTATTTATTTTATACTTAAAAATGCCATAAAAGAATTTTTTACAGAGGCAGATGACCAAGGCCTGGAGACGGAGTAAAAGACCCAATAGAGATTCACTCAGGCCGTTGTGGGTGTGAAAATTTTGGTGATATATATTGTAATTTCCAAATAAAGTTCAGAAAGGGTTATGGGAAAGAGAGTAATGAAGAGGTTGAGAAATAAACAGAAATCTCTTGTGAAATATTGTTATGGAAAGAATAGTGAATTGACCAAAGGTGAGTGGTTGAA
The DNA here is from genome assembly GCA_030407325.1 of Camellia japonica. NCBI lineage: Eukaryota > Viridiplantae > Streptophyta > Magnoliopsida > Ericales > Theaceae > Camellia > Camellia japonica. Next base: position 71,578,312 of record JAPPVO010000019.1, on the reverse strand, counting down.
GGTCTTGTCATTTTTCTTAATGCTAATATCATTGACGAGCACTCGAAATTAAAATTGGAGAAATTACTAATCAATTGTCCTATTAAAAAAAATTACAAAATCGTGAAATTTTTAATGATTTTGATTATTAATATTTATGAAGTTTATTGCTTATCTATAATTTTTTTCAAAATCTTACACTGAATTGAAATTTCCCCATTAAAATTTTCTCTATAGTCTAACCCAAAAAAAAAAGAAAGAAATGTTAGGTTTTTATTCTTGGCAATCCCGTTTGACAAAACTCTTTTGAGTTGTAATTTTATTCGCATTTTTATTTCAGTGAGGCTATGAGTTTATTAGATGCGAATCCAACCCGAATCGAGCTTTGCGGAGAAGTTTGTGATGTTAATGCTTTCAAGATTGCCACTTCGCTGATTATTACGGGGGTCGAGCTGCCCGGTCAGCTCGCGGCCGAAGCAAAATTCAAAATTGCATTCAAAATTGCATATCAGCCGTTTCTCGCTCGAGCCAAGGAGTGCTCGCTCGAGCTAAGACTTTCTCGCTCGAGCCAAGGAATGCTCGCTCGAGCCAAGGATTGCGTCCATACAAAAACCTGAAGATGTGTATTCCTCGCTCGAGCCAAGGATCCGTCACTCGAGCCAAGGCACTAGTAGAAATCATGAAAATTACTCTCCTCGCTCGAGCCAGGAAAGCTTCGCTCGAGCGAGCCTCAGAATCCGGATTTCTCAAGGAGTTTGTTTTCTTCCCAATCTTGGATTACTTTTGGTTCTCTATAAATACTTGGTTTTCTCCCAAAACTAAGGAATTGATTGAAGTCCTCCAGATCTTCTTTTTGGTTCTTAAAGGTTTATATCTGGGGATATTTTGTTATTTTTTCTTTGATGTTTTATTGAGTATTCAACTCATGGTTTAAAGAGAGTACATCAAAGATTTGTTTGTTATACACAAAAGAGAGAGTTGTTCTTCAGTTGTGAATTCTGAAGAATTCGAGCCTGAAACTTTGGTGGAATCCGGAGTGGCTCATCAGAAAGACAATTCCGTGCTGAAGATGGGGTTGGAAGAGGCACATAGAGGTTGGTTCAATTAGGCGTTGTGAATTCGCTAGATAATTGAGAGTATACCTGTGTAATTCCTTTAAATCTTCTTAGTGGATTGTTCTTGTGGCTGTTACCCGTGGTTTTTTTTATCACAATTGGAAGGTGTCCAATTGTGGTTTTTCCACGTAAAATCTTTGTGTCTCTTTCTCTTGATTGTTTGATTGGGATTGTTATATTTTGCTTAAAATTGGTACATAATCACAAATCAACATCTAGGGTTTCTAGATTTTTCAAGAAAGACTAACACAACTTGTAAACTCCTGTTATTCATTGATGTGACACGCAAAAATAGAATTTTGGAAATTAAAATAGGACCAAATAAGAATAACTAATGTAAGTAAATATATATACATACACACTAGGTAGGTGTGTGCAATTTGAAATTAAATATGATAATTATGGTAGTTATTTGAACAATTGGAGAGAATTGGAGCTAATTTATAACAATTGTCAAGCTTTGTGGGCATTTTTAGAAGGAGAAAAATTGTAACAATTATACCAATAGAGATGTTCACTTTATATATTAATATATATATATATATATATTTGTATAATATATTCAAAGTAAAAATAAGCAGAAATTTCCTAGAAAATATGGCTAGAGTGGAGAGAAAAGTGAAAGTCACATGTGGCTTGCGTACGTTGAATAATTGGACACTCTATATATAGTGGCCATATCTACTTCATTGATCTCAAGACAATACAATACAATACAATATATCTCCCACCTGTTAGGTTTTGCATGACCGTGAATAGATCAATACAACCTGTTGCAATTCTTTTCTTCCTTCTTGTCTTTCTCACCATAACATCCATTCATTTTAGTTTCTGCAATGCAAACCATAATGAGGTCATGTGCATGGAGAGTGAGAGACAAGCTCTTTATGCCTTCAAGCAATACCTAGAAGATCCTTCAAACCGACTCTATTCTTGGGAAGTCGAAGATGATTGCTGCAAGTGGGAAGGAGTTGTTTGCAACAACTTAACTGGCCGTGTCCTTGAGCTCCATCTTCAAAATCCTAATACTTCATTTGATTTTGATTATGAGCTTAATGACTATTGGTTTAAGAGGTCAGCATTAAGAGGTGAAATCAATCCTTCTTTGCTAAATTTGAAGCACCTCAAGTACTTGGATCTAAGTCTGAATGATTTTGGAGGAATACCAATCCCATCCTTCATTGGATCTCTGGCAAGCCTGCGATGTCTTAACTTGTCTGAAGCAGGATTTGCGGGAATAATTCCCCATCAACTTGGAAATCTGTCAAGTTTACATTTTCTGAGTCTTAAAAGTCTACGTTTTGGTTTGATGGGTGTTGAGAACCTTCAATGGCTTCTTGGTCTTTCCCACTTGGAACACCTTGACCTAAGCTACGTAAACCTTACCAAGGCTCCCAACTAGCTGCAGGTAATTAACAAACTCCCTTCTTTAGTAGAGTTACATTTGTCTAGTTGCAAACTTGATCGCATCCCTCAACTACTCGATGTTAATTTTACATCTCTTGTCGTCCTAGATCTTTTATGGAACTACTTTGACTTTCTAATACCGAGGTGGATCTTTAGCCTTACTAGCCTCGTTTCTCTTGATCTACACCAGAGTTTTTTTGTAGGCAGGCTTGAAGGTTTTAGAGAGAATGGATTTGAAGGTCTATTTCCTAAGGTTTTCCAGAACATGACCAGTCTTGAATATCTTGATCTATCCCATAATGAACTTGAGGGTCCATTTCCCGTGCTTTTGTCGAACATGACCAGTCTTCGACATCTTGATCTATCAAGTAATAAACTAGAGGGAAGGCTACCAAGATTCTTGGGAAATCTTTCCAACTTGAGTTTTATTTATTTGTCAGCTAACAACTTTAGTGGGGAATTACTAATAAGTTCATCTAAATGTGCAGTATATGCATTGGAGACATTGTCCTTGTCTGGGAATCATCTTTCTGGTCATTTACCTGATGAACTTGGACAATTTAAAATTTTGCGATACCTTAGTCTCTCGTCTAATTTGTTTTCAGGTTCCATTCCAGACACTATAGGAAGATTGGCATCCTTAGAATATTTGGATTTAAGCAGAAATCAACTAAATGGAACTCTTCCCAAAAGTTTTGGACACCTTTCAAAGTTGAAACAATTTGATGTGTCTGATAATTTGTTGGAAGGCATTGTGTCTGAAATTCACTTCACCAATCTCATCAATCTGAGCAAAATATATGCTCTGCAAACCAGTTGACTTTAAAGGTGAGTCTTGACTGGCACCCTCCATTTCAACTTGTAGATGTGGAACTTGCTTCATGGCATTTGGGTCCAAAGTTTCCCATATGGCTCCAATCACAGAAGGACCTTGTGTTTTTTGACCTGTCCTACACTGGAATCTTAGATGCGATACCAATTTGGTTTTGGAACTTCTCTTCCTCGCTTTTTGCTGTAGATCTCTCGCACAACCAAATCCATGGTAAGATTCCATATCTTTTCATTCCTTCTGAAGTCCTATATATTAACTTAGAATCCAACCAATTTAGCGGTCCATTACCCCATATTTCTTCCAATTTGATTGATCTTGATCTTTCCAACAATTCATTTTCTGGGGATATTTCCCATTTCCTTTGTGATAGGAAGGACAAACAAAAACATCTAGAACTTCTTGATTTAGGAGAAAACCTTTTGTCAAGTGAAATTCCTAAGTGTTGGATGGGTTGGCAATCACTAAGAGTCATAGAAATGGGAAACAACAATCTAACAGGGAATATCCCAAGATCCATGGGGCTTTTAGGAGGTTTGCAATCATTACATTTGCGCAACAACCATCTCTCTGGAGAAATTTTTTCATCTCTGAAAAATTGTAGAAATTTAGTGGTGGTTGACCTCAGCGAGAATGAATTTCAAGGAAGCATACCTACATGGATGGTGGAAGGCCTGCCATATTTGATTGTTCTTACCCTTCGTTCAAATAAGCTAGATGGTGTAATACCTCTAGAACTTTGTCACCTCTCCTCTCTTCAAGTCTTGGATCTTGCTAACAACAATTTGTCCGGAGCAATACCACGGTGTATCAACAAATTTATTTCCATGGTAAGAAAAGAAAAATACGTTCACTCCTTTAAGCCAAATCAAAATGCCATGAATGCTGCTCCTGCTCCTGCTCCTGTTGCTGCTTCTCCTCCCAGTGGTAGCATAACTTTCTCAGAGCATGAACTTTTGGTGACAAAAGGAAGTATATATCAATATGACCAGACTCTCTCTCTTGTGACTAGCTTGGACCTTTCAAACAACAATATATCTGGAAAGATGCCTGAGGAACTAACTAGTCTCCAAGGATTGCATTTTCTGAATTTGTCTGGAAATCATATAACTGGTGTGATTCCAAAGAATATAGGTAACATGGAGTTGCTGGAATCTCTTGATTTATCCACAAACCAACTCTGCGGTGAAATTCCTCCAAGCATGTCAGGTTTGAATTTTTTAAGTTACTTGAATTTGTCTTATAATAACTTGTCAGGAAAAATTCCATCGAGCACCCAACTCCAGAGCTTCAATGCTTCTAGCTTCATCGGCAACAAGCTTTGTGGACTTCCACTCATAAAGAATTGTGGCGATAATGGCAAAACACCTGAGGGGAATGAAGGAGATAGCGAAGGTGCTAGATCTAAAGTGGATTGGTTTTATGTGTTTATGGCTTTAGGATTTGTAGCTGGTTTTTGGGGCATCTCTGCTCCTATATTGTTCATCAAGTCATGGAGGTATGCATATTTTCGATTTCTAGATAATGTCTGGGCTAGACTTGTGTTGCTATGCGTGAGTAAATGTGTTTAGATTGTACGAGTCATGTAGAAGTCTTCTATTTGCGTCTTCTTAATATTATGAATAAATGCATTTTCGTGGAATGTATTCTTTGTGCACAAAGTTCTTGTGATTTGATAATGAAATTTTCCATATCATGGTTAAAGTTTTTGTTAATAAGCAGCTTATGATTCTGTGTAAAATGAAAAGTCAGTGAGGATCATTAGAGAAGTTGAAAAACTTCTAAAAGAAAAATTGCTTTAACTTGGAAACTATAGCAAATTTAAAGCGGGACCATAGAGTAGTTTTCCCCTAAAACCCCACATACAATAAAAAATGAAATGTGTGTATATGTACCTTCTACATAATACTTTGTTTTCAACTTGCTTTCAATCTACCCACCCAAAAACTTGCTTTCAATCAGAATATCTTAACGAGTATACCATAGAACATATTTTATATATAATCTTCAAACAGTTAATCTTTTAATTATGAATTTGTAGTTCAAGAAATTGAAAAAACTTGTTGCCAATTATTTAGTTTCATTCTTAACAGATTGAGATGGAAATTAAGATATCTATTCATGCCCTTTTGCTAAGCTCCTTCTTCATAATTCCAATTGTCTTCCAAATTAAGCTCTTTGTCTGCATAATATTGCCTTTCTGGGAGAGGACAGCCGTGGTAGCGTGGTAGGAGTTGTTGTCAAAACAGTGCCACAAAAGCTTGTGCCAATAAGGATCCTGCAAACACATACGACTACGACATACTCTACTAACATATTACTATGGTCAACGTCAAAACAGTAATGAAACTTTGGTATTTGAAGCGAGACCCAGTAGAATAACTATGATAGGGATAATGGTAATTTATATAAAATTCAACCCACATCAATATATCACTATGGAGTTACATGAATACAAAATTGGGTCCAGCATTACTGTTTTCAATTAGTCCACCTTTCAACTCAGATTGGAATCAACTCAAACAAAAGCAAGATCGATGCAAATAGATTGCATGAACCCAATGTTAACGAGGGAAATAATATCCATCCCAACGTCAAACTGCATGCAAGTCAACGAACATCAAATGCATATATAATCCAGATGCATATAATAAAAATACCATTTTATGTTCGAGTAATGCTACGGATCATGAAAAAAATATCATAAAAATAATCATGAAATATTTTTTATCTTTAGATTACACATACAATAAAATACTACACACTAATTAAAGGATGAAAAATCTTCATGATGCATTTCATGATATTTTTTTCATGATCTCTAATATTATTCTTTATGTTCTTTCGAGAGTATGGATAACTTCTTTGATAAAATCATATTCCCAACTTTCTAAATACTCTAAAAATTTCATGTCAATTTAATGACATTCACAAATTATCTCTGTCTCTACTACTTTAAAAAGTACAAAGATACCTTAATGTTTTCTACCTTTTTAAAATTTCAAAAATACCCCTCTATTTATCAACGAGTTGCTTAAGTTAAAGGGATGATTCGTAATCGGCACTACTGATACAACTATTATCAACAACTGTAATGTTTAGTAAAGAAGTTTCCAATTGCAATCATATATTTTCCACATATTGCACTGAGAGGGTAATTTATATGCAAATTGGGCCGAGCTGAGCCGTTATGGGCCTCAGTACGAAGGGCTGAATAAAAAGGCCATAAAGTTACTCCGGTCTTGAAGAAACTTTAAGATAGTCCGGTCCCAAGCGCAGTAGTTAGTACGGTCCGAGTGAAGCGTAATGTTAGTCCGGTCAAGGGACGCTTTGCAGTTAGACCAGTGTAAAGATGCTTTGAACTTATACCGGTTACGGCGAGGTATGGTTAGTTCGGTCTAATAAACTTTGTTGGATGTTATTTCGGTCTAGGCCTATCACGGTTTTGTTGAAGAGAAGCTGAGTCAGGTCCATTGAAGGAAGAACCGAAATAGTGATAGTTCGGTTTATGCTATGGTTCGGCGTGACCATGATTACTTCGATCATATTGGAGTCCGGCCATGGTAAAACCATCTCACTTGGTTTAAGCAGTGAGGGGGGTGTGAAAGGATAAGCATTATCCTTCAGGAATATGAATCCTAGGAGGACTCTGCATGGAGGAGTAGAAGTCCTACTAGGATTGTGCCACACGAAAACACAACTTTGTTTTCTGAATACACAGAGCCCTTGTCTATTTGTCTAGTTTGCTGACTTAGGCATCGGAGAGGTTTCCGGCACACACCCGCCGGCTAGTTCACGTTTGTGTTTTCAGGTGATAAAACGACGACGTACGGAGGAGCGCAGACTTGATCAATAGGATTATACGAGAAGGTTTATTCTTTCCCGTACATGCACAAACCTTAAAAGCGGAACACACCGACTCTGAAATTCGATAAGGCAAAGACAATTAAAGAATAGTTTTTATCCCAGAATTTTTTAAGTGAGAATTGAGAGATGAAGCATTGATACCAGGTGCATTTTTTCTATTTTGGAAACTGTCTTTTGGATGGATTTTGCTGTTAATCAGAATTTTGTTCGAACCTTTTTTTTTTTTTCAAGTTTGTTAGCATGATAGTGATGGAACTATAAGAAATTTCATTTTTCTATACAACTCTTATTTTAATTTTAATTTCTTACAAAAAACATAGAAATACTTGAGAAAATTTAGTTTTGTTCATGCAGAAGGCTACCTATAATTAAAATTTCAAATTACATCTATGTTTTTCTTGAAAATTTTTTGGTCTAATAAATGTAAGACTAAATAATGAATTAAACATTTTCGAGTTTTTGTTGGAACACTTATGGTTAACCTTACCAACATAAAGTTTGATGGTATGCATGAGATGTATGAGCATGTCATTGAATTGTCTAACTTGACTGCTCAATTAAAAAATTTAAGAATATTTATGAATGAGTTTGTTTTCGTACAATTTACTTTGAATTATTTACCTCTTCAGTATGGGTCATTTATATTAACTATAATTCTATGAATAATAAGTAGAAAGTTATGTTTATTTAAGAAAAGACAAAACTTAAGTAATTGAGATATCATTTATTAATCTTGTAATTCAAGGAGCCAAAAAGAAAAGGAGAATGCTTAGAAAAGGATATAAAGAAATAGTTACATAAAGAAAATGAGTCTGCTCAAGATTTTCAGGCTCATAAGAAAGAAAATAGCTACTCATGTTTTTAATATGGTGCAAGATTATTTTCAAACCAATTATGGTAAAACTCCAATTGAAATTATTGGGTTTTATCATTTATTTTTTGGACATTGATCATTATTTAGACTTTGTTCAAAAATTTTATATTCATTCTAATTATATATATATATATTGATTTGTCTAGACTTAATTAGCCTTGATGGTTATTTTCAAAATTTAGAATGAAAATTTAATTTATTGAAAATGCCTTTTTTTGCTAATTTTGGTATTATTTATGATGGTTTGTAAAATTAAAATTTAATGATTTCTCAAAAGTTTCATCATTATGTTGGTCCTAAATATAGTTTCATAAATGAAAACTCAAACTTGTGGCATAAAAGATTATACTATTTTTTTTTCCTTTTTTTTTTTTTTTGAAGGGGTGGGGGAGTTATAAAGACTAGTAAAGATGAGATTCTTTGGAATTTCGATTTTATTACTTTTAGTGGGAGTGTGGGTTACATTGAGGAAAAGTAATTCAATAACATTGAGTAAAGTACCACAAGATATACAAGGCTTCTTCATATTACCCAAATAGGTATTAATGTGCCCTTTTAACACTTCATGTTTGATATATATAGTTATTTTATCACTTTTATATATGAATTTTCACTTTATGATTTTATTTATTTATTACATAATAGATCTCTAGTAAATGGATACCATTGAGGTGTACATTATTAAGTAAGAAAGGCAATTAAACAAAAATGTGAAAAACATAAAGATAGTGTAAAACACAAGTCTATTTGCTAAACTCTATGAAAGGCATAATGCCTCAACAAAATGATGTAGCTAAGAAACATTATTGTACTCTAATGAATATGACTAAGAGTATGTTAAATAATTTCTAAATACCCATAACATTGTGGATATATGTCGTTATGATCTATTGTTTTCATATAGAATCGGGTTTCTAGTAAGGCAATTTCAAACACTCACTTTGAACTGTGAACAGGAAAGAAACCGAACTTAAGACACCTACATGTTTGGGGTTGTCTACAAAATTAGAATTATTGATCCACATAAAAAGAAATTGGATTTTAGAATAATCAATGGTTATTTTGTTGATTATCTTAAAAATTCAAAGGATATTAATTTTACTATCTTGGCCATAATACAAGAATTGCAGAAACCAATAATATCAAATTTAATAAGAATGGTGAAATCAGCGGAAGTGATAAATCATGAAATGTAATTATTCAATAAGTTTGGGTACAAGTATCATTACCCATAATTTGAAGAAAATTGTCGTTCCTATAGTTGTTAAACAACTTAATGTCTTGGAACAACAAATGAATAATCAATTACTCCATAATATAATTATCACCAATGAAAAGGTGTAGAAGAACCACAAGAAATAATATTAAGAAGATCTTACAAGGTAAAGAAATTTGTCATTTAGAATGATTATGTGGTATATCTATAATAAACTTATTATAATATTGGAATAAGTAAAGACTCGGTTTTGTTGTCACAAGTCACAGAAAGTATTGATTCTACTAAATGAATTGATGTCATGAATGATGAGTTGAAATCAATGGACCAAAATGAAATTTGGGATTTCATTAAATTGCCGAAAGATACAAAAATATTTATTGTTCTAAGGGCAATATAAAATTATATAATGTTAGATGTGTGGCCAAAAATTTTACTCAGAACGTAGACATTGATTATAATAAGATATTCCTGTTTCACTTGTATCTTAAAGGGTAATTTAGAATCATTATGGCATTCGTAACTCATTATGATATCGAGTTGTGAAAAATCTAGAAACCCTAGATGTTGATTTGTGATTATGTACCAATTTTAAGCAAAATATAACAATCCCAATCAAACAATCAAGAGAAAGAGACACAAAGATTTTACGTGGAAAAACCACAATTGGACACCTTCCAATTGTGATCAAAAAACCACGGGCAACTGCCACAAGAACAATCCACTAAGAAGATTTAAAGGAATTACACAGGTATACTCTCAATTATCTAGCGAATTCACAACGCCTAATTGAACCAACCTCTATGTGCCTCTTCCAACCCTATCTTCAACACGGAATTGTCTTTCTGATGAGCCACTCCGGATTCCACCAAAGCTTCAGGCTCGAATTCTTCAGAATTCACAACTGAAGAACAACTCTCTCTTTTTGTGTATAACAAACAAATCTTTGATGTACTCTCTTTAAACCATGAGTTGAATACTCAATAAAACATCAAAGAAAAAATAACAAAATATCCCCAGATATAAACCTTTAAGAACCAAAAAGAAGATCTGGAGGACTTCAATCAATTCCTTAGTTTTGGGAGAAAACCAAGTATTTATAGAGAACCAAAATTAATCCAAGATTGGGAAGAAAACAAACTCGTTGAAAAATCCGGATTCTGAGGCTCGCTCGAGCGAAGCTTTCCTGGCTCGAGCGAGGAGAGTAATTTTCATGATTTCTACTAGTGCCCTGGCTCGAGCGACGGATCCTTGGCTCGAGCGAGGAATACACTTCTTCAGGTTTTTGTATGGACGCAATCCTTGGCTCGAGCGAGCACTCCTTGGATCGAGCGAGCAAGCCTTCGCTCGAGCGAGCACTTCTTGGCTCGAGCGACCAATGGCAGACATGCAATTTTGAATGCATTTTGAAAGCATTAACATCACAAACTTCTCTGCATGGCTTGATTCGGGTTTGGATTTGCATCTAATAAACTCAGCCTCACTGAATTAAAAAGTACGAAAAAAAAATACATCTGGAAGGAGTTTTGTCAAACGGGGTTGCCAAGAATAAAAACCTAACAATCTCCCCCTTTGGCAATGCCGTGACAAAACACATCTAACAAATAAAATCCTAATCACCCCAACCCATTACATCCAACAAAAACAAACTTCTTTCAGACAGTCAAGATCTGCAAAACAACTATTAATGCCACAATCTCCAAAACAACTATTAGTGCCACAAGAGTATATGAAAAAGCAATAAACATATGATAAGATTATCTTGAAGCATGAGATGGAAAACATGAATAGATGCGGCTCGAGGATTTTAAGAACATGTAGCATGAAAACCTGAAACACATGAAAAACAACTTTCTCCCCTCAAATAACAAAAGCAAGATCATAAACCACACAAGCATGATATGATGATGTAAATATCAGGACATGCAAAACAACTATAGCCAATCTCCCTTACCAAACAAATCAAAGTGATCATGCGAACAAACTTTTGTAACACTAAACCAAACTCCCCCTCACTAAAAACAACCACACACACTGAAAACAGTGAATAAGAAGAAAAAGACAAAAAATAATATGGTGGAGCAAGCAAGGAATTTCTGATTTGTACCTTGAAACACACAAGATTATCCAAGAAGCACTATTACAAGAAAACACAATGTGCACAGCCTCTAGAAGATTCCTCATAAAAGAAAGTGATGCATTATGTGAAAAGCATAGATCCCATGAGAAAAAGTGTGTGTGTGACTCTTGGAGTTCGACAAACACTAGATTCAAATCTTGGCAGTGATATGAAAACTGGACCTCCGACAAGAGAATCTAAGCACAACTAAGGAAAGTCAAACCACTAGGAATCAAGGGGTATTTGGTGAGTAAAAGCGGAGGCTCCCCCTCAATCAATGAATCCCTTTTTTTTTTTTTCTTTTTCACATTTTTTTTTTCTGACTTTTGCACATTTTTTCTTTTCTTTCTTTTGCACATTTTTTTTCTTTCTTTTACACACTCATCGGCGGCTGACACGCTCAAGAGTATGGAAACCGAACCAGAGAAGCATGGATATAATAAGGATGGCCTGGTTGGTGACTCTGAGGTAGCCTTTTCCTCATGGCTGGACTACAAAGAACAGAGGGGAAAGCCGTGGAGATGCAAAAAGATGGAAGATGGTTAAGAGACTCAACATCACCCATGATATGCTAGTATAGGTCAATTCCTCTAGAAAAGCAAAAGATACAATGCCAGAAGTCCATGAAAAAAAACACTAAGTCGGAAGACTCCGATATTTGCTAATCCAAGAGTGTGTACAGAATGAGACATACTAATCAAAGAACACACACTCCAAAATGAGTAATTACCACAGAAAGCACACACATATTAACATGTAATGGATATTCTCATCAATTCCAATATGCACCAAGGACTACTCAAAAATTTCAAGCTTGCAAAACCATAAAGAAAATCTTTTTGGTTTTTTTTTTTTTTTTTTTTTTTTTTTTTTTTTTTTCTTAACCAAAGCAAGACAAAAAAAAACAAACATGCACACCTTTTTTTTTTCATTAAAAAAAACACACAGAGACCAAAAAAAAAACTAACAAGAAAACACATTAACACAAGTCAAGTTGTCTTACCCAAATCTTTTTGGTCTTAACAAAATAGGTCTAGCGGTCTTGGTAAATGTCATGGTGTTGTGAACACCCTCATGAATCTTGGTATTCCGCCTAGACAGTAAGGTTGTCTCCTAACCCAAAAAGTATTCGAATTTCTACCCTTTTGAGACATTCTCCCATGCAATTTATAACAAAAAGGGCGAATATGACCATGCATACCACAATGATGACAAATAAAAACAGGGTATACCTTATTTTCTTTTACCTTACCAACTCTAGGGAGTTTGAGAAGTCTTTCCTCTTGTTGAATCTTTTGTCCTCCCTTTCCTTGAGTTCTTGCATCATGAGATGTTGATGCACTCTGTTTTTGCTCTTTCTTGCCACCAAAGCCAATGCCACTCTTGTCTGAACAGATTTGTTGAGACCCAATGATATCCTCCAAAGTCTTTAATCCTTTGTTCCAAAGACTAATGGTAACCATGGCACACTTGAGCTCTTCCTCTTTCTTGATCATTAGTTCTTTCAAAGCAACTTGAGACATCTCGAGAGATTCAATCTTTTCTTCATACATGGCATGAGTTTCCTGTAGCTCATTCCTCTCTGTCTCACAAGTCAACAGTTTTGCACAAAGAACTTGTTGATCATCAGCTATCTTGATGGCATTGATCCTAGCCTCGGAAATCTCCTCCTTAAGTTTGACATTCTCACTTTCACATGCTTTGAGTTTCTTTGTGAGTTTGTCATTCAATTTGAATAAATTAAGAGACTCCTTATACAGCTTTTCATAGGCTTGCTCAAGCTCTTCATGATCACTCTCCGAAGATTCATCATCAGAGGTATTCTCAACTGACCTCTTCGAAGACTCTGTTTGTCCTTCAGCTTCGGAAGCCGCCGTGAAAGCAAGGAATTGTTTATGTCCCTCTTCCTTGATCTTCATTGTCACTATCATCTTCATCAGATTCTGATTCATCATCCCAAGTGACAGCGAGGGCTTTCTTTTCTTCAAACGCGTAGGGCATTCTTGAGCAAAGTGGCCAAAACCTTGGCATTTATAACATTGGACTCTTTCAGAGTTCCCTTGTATCTTTCCTTTCTCCTTCTTGGCTATAGAATTAATTTTGAGTTTATCTTTGCCTTTAAATTTATGAGCATGAGTAGAGTCCAAAAGATTAGGATTCGTTTTCAAAAAAGATTTTTTAAATTGTTTAACAAAAGCATCCATAATCTTGGAGTCTATCTCACAGTCCTCATCAGAATCCTCAACCACTTTATGAGCACTACTAAAAGCAATATCTTTTTGTTTCTTTTTGAAATTTCTATGTGCCTCATAAGTTTGAAGATTTCCAACCAACTGATCTAGCTTGAGGTTGTCAACATCTTGAGCCTCCTCAATAGCCGTAAATTTTGGTTGGAACCGATCGGGCAAAGATCTCAAAATTTTTCCCACAACTTTGGATTCTGGTATTTTTTCACCTAAATTGAAGCTGGAATTTACAATGTCACTCAATTTTGCATAAAATTCATCAAAGGTCTCACTATCTTTCATTGAAAGGTTTTCGAAACTAGATGTGAGCCTTTGAAGTTTTGATCGTTTAACAGAAGGAGTGCCCTCATGAATAGTTTGTAAGATATCCCAAGCCTCTTTTGCGACTTCACAATTACAAATACGGCTAAACTCTTCAGGTGTGACAGCGCAAAAGAGAGAATTGATAGCTTTACTATTCCAGCTACTATTTTGGTAATCAGTTGTGTCCCACTTATCAATTGGTTTGGGGAAAGTTACTCCATCAATGGTAATCGTTGGTTCAGTCCACCCATTCATGACGGATTGCCAAACTTTTTCATCAATAGATTTTAAAAAAGATCTCATCCGAGCTTTCCAAAAAGAATAATTAGATCCGTCAAGTAGGGGTGGTCGAACCATAGAATTTCCCTCACGAATTGAATCCATTATCACAAATCAAACAAGATCTCGTTCTAAAAAAAAAAAAATTTTAAAAAATAGAGCGTTCTAAAAGAAAATTTTTTAAAAAAAAATAGAACGACCCGCTCTGATACCAATTGAAAAATCTAGAAACCCTAGATGTTGATTTGTGATTATGTACCAATTTTAAGCAAAATATAACAATCCCAATCAAACAATCAAGAGAAAGAGACACAAAGATTTTACGTGGAAAAACCACAATTGGACACCTTCCAATTGTGATCAAAAAACCACGGGCAACTGCCACAAGAACAATCCACTAAGAAGATTTAAAGGAATTACACAGGTATACTCTCAATTATCTAGCGAATTCACAACGCCTAATTGAACCAACCTCTATGTGCCTCTTCCAACCCTATCTTCAGCACGGAATTGTCTTTCTGATGAGCCACTCCGGATTCCACCAAAGCTTCAGGCTCGAATTCTTCAGAATTCACAACTGAAGAACAACTCTCTCTTTTTGTGTATAACAAACAAATCTTTGATGTACTCTCTTTAAACCATGAGTTGAATACTCAATAAAACATCAAAGAAAAAATAACAAAATATCCCCAGATATAAACCTTTAAGAACCAAAAAGAAGATCTGGAGGACTTCAATCAATTCCTTAGTTTTGGGAGAAAACCAAGTATTTATAGAGAACCAAAAGTAATCCAAGATTGGGAAGAAAACAAACTCCTTGAAAAATCCGGATTCTGAGGCTCGCTCGAGCGAAGCTTTCCTGGCTCGAGCGAGGAGAGTAATTTTCATGATTTCTACTAGTGCCCTGGCTCGAGCGACGGATCCTTGGCTCGAGCGAGGAATACACTTCTTCAGGTTTTTGTATGGACGCAATCCTTGGCTCGAGCGAGCACTCCTTGGATCGAGCGAGCAAACCTTCGCTCGAGCGAGCACTTCTTGGCTCGAGCGACCAATGGCAGACATGCAATTTTGAATGCAATTTTGAAAGCATTAACATCACAAACTTCTCTGCATGGCTTGATTCGGGTTTGGATTTGCATCTAATAAACTCAGCCTCACTGAATTAAAAAGTGCGAAAAAAAAATACATCTGAAAGGAGTTTTGTCAAACGGGGTTGCCAAGAATAAAAACCTAACAAGTTGCATTAAATGTATGTGAAAATTAATTTTCTAAAAGAGAGTTTAGATGAAGAATTTTGTGTAGATCAACTCAAAGGTTTCTCTATTGAGGAAAATGAAAATGTGACTTGCAAACTTAAGAAATCAATTTATGGACTTAAACAAGTTTTCTAAAAATTGTATCTTAAATTTTATGATACTATTTTTCTTTTGGATTTAAAGAAAACATTTTTTTTTTTAGTATAAATATCCAAAGATCAGTGGAAGCAAGTTTATATTTATGATTTTGTATGTTGATGATATTTTGCTTGTCAATAATGTACGTAATTTGTTGCACGAGTTAAGAAATTTCTCTTTAAGAACTTTGAAATGAAATATATTAGTAAGACAACCTATGTGATAAAATTTGAAATATTTCTGAATGAATCATATGAATTGTTAAGATTGTCTCAAAAGGTATATATTAAAAGTTCTATAGAGATTCAGAATGAAAGAATATTCACATAAAGTTATCCATGTTCTGAAAGAAAATAAATCCAGTCTTATAGAGGAAAAAAAAATGGAAACAATTCTTTATACATTTATTGTAAGAATCTTAATACTCAAATAAGGAAGTGATAAGGTAATCATAAGGAATAAAAGATCACTTGCTCACATTTATGAGGTCTAATAATCTTGAATTGATTGGTTACTTAGATTCAGACTATGCAGGATGCATTGATAATAGAAAGTTCACTTTTGATTATTTGTTCTTATTATGTAAAGAAGAAATATCATGAAAAGTGTGAAATGAACTATTATAAATATATCCTATGAAAGTTGAATTTGTGATATGCTTTGAGATCACAATTCATGAATTGTTATTGCATTTATCTCAGGACTTGAGATTGTCGACTTATGTTGCCAAGTCGTTGAGAATTTATTGTGATAATTTCACAATTGTTTTATTTTCTTAGAATGACAAGTATTCTAATAATACTAAACACATAGAATTGAAATACTTTGTCGTTAAACACTACTAAAATTTCAGCTTTTTGCAACGGTAAAATGCCGTCGCTAATACTCCTAATGCCGTTGCAAAAAAATTTTTGCGACGGCAAATGACTTTTTGCGACGGCAAGAGGGGGTCGCAACTGGGGGCGTTGCAAAAGAGTTTTGCGACGGCACTGTGCCGTCGCTAATGTTTTGCGACGGCATTTTCACCTTTTGCGACGGCACTTTACAGTCGCTAATAACGTTTGAAATTTCTTGACTTTTGGCGACGGCACTATTTTACCGTCGCTAAAAATGTTATTTGAGACGGCAAAAAATGCCGTCGCTAATAGTCTTTTTTTTTTGCAACGACAAGAACACTGTTTTTGCGACGGTGTGGTGCCGTCGCAAAAAGTATTAAAAATATAAAAATTTCTATTTTTTGCGACAGTGTACTACCGTCACAAAAAGTATTAAAAAAATAATAAAATTTCTATTTTTTGCGACAGTTTAGTGCCGTCGCAAAAAGTAAAACCTGTAACAAAATTAATAAAAATATTAAAATTTTCTGTTTTTTGCAACAGTGTAGTGCCGTCGCAAAAAAGAAAAAAGCATCCTGCGATAAAAGTACTAAAAATATTAAAATTTCTCCATAATAATTACATCATAATATAAAAATTCCTGCATAAAAATAACAATTTCTTCATAATAAAATATTTTTCCATTCATATAATTACACATCAACAAAATTATCCTACTACATAATGTTCTATAATACATATATAATGTTTAAATACATGATTTTGTTCAAAATTCAAAATAACATAAACCAAAATTAAATATTTTTCTCATCATTCTTCGTAGATAACAAAAACAAAAGTTAGCCACATTCTCCACAGGCATGCATTCCACAAGAAGCACACTCTTACATGGGAAATATCTGAAAAATAAAAATAAAAATAATTAATGACAATATAATTATGTGTTAATGTTAATTACAAAAAAACATAAAAATTTAACTACTATAGCATCAAATACAACATTTTTTTTGTTAGTCATCAAATCCACATGGATAATTAAACATCTCAATCAAATACAAAAATAAAAATGTTGAGCTTTATGGAGTTTCCTTTGCTTTAATTAGAGTCATGTGAATATAAAAATTTGGAGTTCGTGCATGTAAATTATGGTTGCTTGTGTTAAAGAACCTCAGGGTTAATATTTGACTGAAATTACTGTGTAAAAAAATGATGACACTTGCTACATTACCAAACAGATACAGGCATTAAAAAAAATTCAAGATCATAATAAACAAAATAATAATTTGTAAATAAAATTTTCAATCAATAGACATTTACAAGACAAAAAGTATCAAAAAAAGATTTTATAAAATATTTTACAAAAACAAAAAAAAAAGATTAAAATATAATAAAAAATATGATATAAGCACTTTTTCCACATTGATCACTGTTACATTGAGTCGTGATTAACATCAATTATATCCATAACCAAAGATCATTTTGATTGCAATCAAAACCACCATAATGAATCGTAATGCACATCACTTTGAAACATAATTAAACATCATAATAGGATGTAACTATTTATTATTTATAATTAACATTAATTTACACTAAAATTTAAATATGGTATATATAATGTGTATTATAACATGACTTTAGCTAAAGGCTTCAAATAAATTGAAACTTAGTGTGGGAAAATGTTAGGACTTGGGGGGGACATTTACAAACAAGTATAGTATATAAATTAGTATTTTTGAAATAGATGCAGGGGCCATGGGAAAAATCCTTATACCTTTACAAGTCAAGAAGTGCTAATTAATAAGGACTACCCCATACCTAACCTTTTATGAGTTAAATCGCTAAAGACACAAAATTTAAGATATCACCGATTTTATTTTTTTAATGTCAAGAGATACCACAGTTCAAAACATCAAAATCTACCTCAATCTATACAATGATTGATGCAAAATCAAACATTATCTAGTACTCACAGGTGTAGTGATATTAGAGACTTCACCATTCGTATATAGGTCTTCCATTAGCGCGTCCAGCCCTGAAAAAATGTAGCAATTCTTGAAATATAATATGAAAAATGAAAGAGAAAATTCAATCCATGCCAATGCATCTTTTTTAAAAAAAAAAAAAAATTTAAAACACACCCACTCAAGATTTGGCCAATCTGAATTTTATAAAAGACCTTCAAAAACATGATAAGAAGTTAAAGAATGAAGCACTTTCCCGCATCCTGTAAAATTAAAGACTCCATGGTGTCTAAATTCCCCATAAATAATAGGCCATTAATATGTCTGTATAACGAATTAAAGTCTGTATAGTCAGACAAAAGATGAACAAATATATATATCTCCTGGCAATATTTATTCCTTCCAAATTTCATAAAAAAGGATTAGTTCACATCAATTTTGGAATGAGAATAGGAGTTTTCAAAGTAAAGTCACAAGCAACATTAATCTAAAACACCAACTGAAAACCTAGTCCAATGACATTGATAACCATCTTCATTTTCCACATTTTACTTTAAAAATAAATAAATAAATAATTAAAAACACAGAAATATAGATAAAAAATCAAATACAGAAAATAACAGCCAATGCTCCGAGTCCCTGACAAACATAGAATACAAATTTTAGAAAGAGTTTCAATGACGAGACCTTCAAATTTATCACGAGTTCAGATCAAATCAATCTTCTCGTGGGCTTTAATCCGCAAAATCTAAATTAACTGCTCAGACTGTACTTAACTCCAACTTAAGATTCATTTATTATTCACAGTTCACCCAGAATTACAACTTAAAACAGTGAATTAAATAGAGAAATGCAATTACATGAAATACCGAGAAGAAAAAAGAAAATCAAAATGTTATTCAATTCTAAGAAACAAAATTAAACATGTAATTTGTACATGAGCTTGCTTTGAATTTCCAATTCTAAGAAACAAAATCCTATATTTGCTATGGTTAACCAACCTGTAATGCATATGGTTCGGATTTCACTGACACAGGGCAAATATGTTAACCAACCTGAAATTCAATTCATATATGTATGTATGTATAAACATGTGTGTGTGTGTGTGTGTGTGTGAGAGAGTGAGAGAGAGAGAGAGAGATGAGTAAAGAGTAAAGAAAGAAAGACATAAGAGATGTTGAGGTAGCGGAAGAGGAGGCCGACGCTGTTGCTCCTCCAACGATGACGCTGCTCCGACGTTGCTCCTCTGCCGCTCGCCGTCGATCGAGAGAGAGAGAGAGAAAGAGAGGGGGATAAGAAGAGATTAGGGATTTTTGGGTTTGAGATTGGGGATTTTTTTTGTTTTGGGGGGGGGGGGGGCGAGGGAATGGGAGAAAAAAAGGGGCGGGAATGGGGGAATGGGAAAAAAAAGGGGCGGGAATAGAAAATAAAAAAATAAATTTTTTTTTTGGGTTACAAATGAAATTTAAATAATAAAATAACGCTATTTACCTTTTTTTTTTTTTTTTTTTTGCGACGGGGGTTGTCGTCGTCAAAAAATTTTATTTTTTGTTAAAATATATTTTTTTTGTAGTTAATGAATTTTTTTTTAAAGAAAATTCTTTTTTTTTAGTTACTAAGATTGAAAATTTATTTGTTTGATTTTTATTTTAATGAAAAAAAATATTATTATTTTTTATTTGGTAGAAGTAGGGGTAATATTTTAATGAAAAATATTTTCCACTAAAATAAAAGTTAATTTTCTGTGGTCAATGAAAAATATTTTTCTACGGCCCATTTTTTTTGCAATCATGAACTAATTTTTTGTGGTAGAGGAGAGGGAGCAGTAGTAGTGGTGAAGGTGGTGGATAAGAGATGATGGTGGTGGTGGTGGTGGTGGCGAAGGAGATTAGCGGTGAAGTTATGGTAATGGTAGAGTAGATGGAATGGCAGGGGTGAAGAAGAGATAATGGTAGTAGTAGTGGCAATAGTAGTAGTGGTGGTAGTGGAGTGGTGGCAATGGTAGTAGTAATGGTAGTCGTAGAGGTGAAATGGGGACAGTGGTAGTAATGGTGGTAGTGGAATGGTGTTTGCAGTAGTGGTGAAGGTGGTAGAGGAGATGGGTGGTGAGAGAGAGAGAGAGATGAGTGAGAGACAGATAGAGGAGAGAGAAAGAGAGACAGAGACAAGACAGAGAGAGACAGAGTGATGAGCGAGAGAGAGAGAGAGACAAAGTGGTCGCTAAAAGTGCATTTTCTTATAGTGGATAGTAAATCGAGAGGGAGCTTAGTAAATAGAGAAGACGGAAGGGAGAGAGTGAGCAACGCGATCATAGTGGTAGAGAGAGAAAGAGAGAGAGAGAGATAAAGAGATAGAGCGTGAGAGACAGAAAAAAAGATAGAGAGAGAAGAGAGATGAATGAAAGAGAGAGAGAGAGAGAGAGAGAGAGAGAGAGAGAGAGAGAGAAGAGAGATGAGCGAGAGAGACATAAAGAGAAGAGAGATGAAAATAAATTTATTTTTTGTTAATGAATTTTTTTAAAAATTTCATTTTTTTTTAGTTACTAAGATTGAAAATTAATTTGTTTCATTTTTATTTTAATGAAAAAAAATTATTATTATTTTTTATTTGGTAGAAGTAGGGGTAATATTTTAATGAAAAATATTTTCCACTAAAATAAAAGTTAATTTTCTGTGGTCAATGAAAAATATTTTTCTGCGGCCTATTTTTTTTGGTTACTAAAAATCATGAACTAATTTTTTGTAGTAGAAGAAAGGGAGCGACAGTAGTGGTGAAAGTGGTGGATAAGAGATGATGGTGGTGGTGGTGGTGATGGCGAAAGAGATTAGTAGTGAAGTTGTGGTAGTGGTAGTGTAGATGGAATGACAGGGGTGAAGGAGAGGTAATGGTAGCAGTAGTGGCAGTAGTGGTAGTGGAGTGGTGGTGATGGTAGTAGTAATGGTAGTCGTGGAGATGAAGTGGCGACAGTAAAAGTAGTGGTGGTGGTGGAATGACGTTTGCAGTAATGGTGAATGTGGTAGAGGAGATGGGTGGTGAGAGAGAGAGATGAGTGAGAGACAGATAGAAGAGAGAGATGAGAGAGAGAGAGAGAGAAACATGGACAGAGTGATGAGCGAGAGAGAGATAAAGTGGTCGCTAAAAGTGTATTTTCTTGTAGTGGAACGATAAATCGAGAGGGAGCTCAGTAAATAGAGAAGACGGGAGGAAGAGAGTGAGCAACGCAAACACAGTGGGAGAGAGAGAGAGAGAGAGAGACAAAAAGATAAAGAGATAGAGAGTGAGAGACATAAAAGAGACAGAGAGAGAAGAGAGATAGACGAGAGACAGAGAGAGATAAAGAAAAGAGAGATGAGCGAGAGAGACATAAAGAGAAGAGAGATGAACGAGAGAGACAGAGAGAAAGATAAAGAGAAGAGAGATGAGCGAGAGAGACAGAGAAAGATGAGAGAGATAGAAAGAAGAGAGATGAGCGAAAGAGACAGAGAGAGAAAAGAGATAAGAGAATAGATAGATGAGTGAGAGACAGAGAGAGAGACAGACAGACAGAGAGAGAAGAGTGATGAGTGAGATAGAGAAAGAGAAGAAAGAGAGAAAGATGAAAAAATGGATGGAAAGATATAGAGAGAAAGCGAGAGAGAGAAAGAGAAAAAAAGAGCGAAAAGAGATAAACGGGAGAGAGACAGAGAGAGATGAGCGAGAGAGATAAACAGAAGAGAGACAGAGAGATAAGAGAGATGAGAGAGATAAAGAGAAGAAAGATGGACGAGAGACACAGAGAGAAAGAGAGAGACAGACAGACAGACAGAGAAGAGTGATGAGTGGGAGAGAGACAGAGACAGAGAGAAAGAAAGAGACAGATAGACAAAGAAGAGTGATGAGTGAGAGAGAAGAGAGGCAGAGGCAGAGACAGAGACACATAAAGAAAGAGACAGACAGACAGACAGAGAAGAGTTATGAGTGAGAGAGAGAAAGAGAAGAGAGACAGAGACAGAGATAGAGAGATAGAAAGATGAAAAAATGGGTGAAAAACGAAATGTTCAAAAGAGTAATACGACGTAGTTTTTATTTTTTTATTTTTTTTTGTAATAGAAAAATACTGTTGCATTTATTTAAACCATTTTATGACTATATTTAGTCATTATGGTAACCTACATGATATGACAATATGAATTATAGATTTAATAAGATTATAGTTCCATATCTTGAACCACAAGTTATTATCTAATTGGTCAATAGATAGAGTAGTTTTTAACTCTCCTACTTTGATGGACAAGTAAAGTGATAGTTATATTAGAAAAGTGTTCATTTGTCTGTTTATAAAAGTATATTTAGATCACCCATCAATTATTCTAAATATAATGTATTCTAAAGAGGGTAGAGAGAGAAACTTTTTTTCCACTAATATTATTATTAGGTTTATGTTCAATTAATTATGGATGACTCAAAGGTTTCACATAACTGATCTGGGTATATTATTTATTTTCCGCATTATGTTATTATTTGTGAAAATCATGATAGTTCACGATTTTGAATTATGAAGGTTGTAATATACATAACACTAAAATTATTTACAATAAAATGTTTGCAAATATATATATATATATTTTCTTTCATTTCATTTTCTTGTACTTTCACTTTTCACTATTTTTTCTTTCTAAACAAATGAAGTTCTTTCGGAAATACCACGTTATCATGTTTTCACCCAACGATAAATTAGGAATAAAGTGAAATTTTAAACATGTGCAATTAAATAGGCATACTATCACAATGGTGTTCCTCACCCACCTATTATGTAGAATATTTGGTAATTCATTTGAAATCTCTAACATTTTGTTCAAATTGCTATTGTCCTTGTGAATTTTCAAAAAAAAAAAAAAAATAGAACTAAGGTAATTGCATGAAAGTTAAACTTCTAGCCTGAAAACCTTTTCTGTATTCCAATTTTAGATAATGAAAGCTTTTATCTCACCTACCTATTCTATTTCTAATTTTAGACACATGAAGAAACTCATGTGCAAGGCACGTGCACCATTACCATTACTAGTATTAACAAAGTTCTAAACATAAGATACCCTTAAAAAAAAAAAAAAAAAAGTATAGTTCTAAAAATAAACCACCTACTGTAAAGGTAAATGATAAAGGGAACTTGGTCCCAAATTGTTGGAGTGTATGCTACATTTTTCTATGATTGGGAAAATCACTCAAGCTTATAGTTTTCCAATACTATGGATGTTATTCAAGCACCACAAAATACTACAGATGCATCAGTAGGAAAAAAAAAAAAATAATGACAAATATAAGGGATCACATGTTAAAAATATGTCAACCGTAAAATGCCAATACTAAACCTTGAAAAAAAATGAGATCTTGTATGAATATTTTACTTAACAAGTCTAAAAATGTAAACAGTTCAGATCATCGAAATCGATTCCAAAATGGGCCCAACAAGCCCAAATAATCGTTCTCTTAAATTGAGATGATAACTTCAGAGAAGCCAAACCCATTGAAAAGTATAATAAAAGTAATAAATACTTGGTATCAATATTGAAATTCCTACCATATATAGTCATTAAACATATGGATAACGAGGATTTATGGCCTTCTCATAGTATCCAAATATTTGGCAAAGAAAATTTATTAACCAACGGACAATTGCAGAGATGTTCATAGTAACCTAAATTTTGTGTGCTTGAGCTTGCGTGTTTGTGCCTTTCAAATATTGAAAAAAAGACAGAAAGTCCTTCAAAACAACAATCAATGTTGTTTTGGTATCTCATTTAAATGAAAAGTGAAAATTTCTCTCCCCTGCCTACTGGATAATGAACAATCAATGTTTTAATCTATTTTTCTTTGACTACCATTTCTTAATACAAACAGATTTTTTGCTAGAAAATACTTGATAATAATGGAAGCTGTGGAGCATGAAATACACATAGTTACCATCACAAACATACAATGTCAAAGAGAATATTGTCTAATAAATAGACAAAGTTCAAAGTTAAAATCTTCAAGGGTATATTACACTTTCGGCCTTTATAGTTTGACCCAAATTTCACTTTGGTCACTATTATTTTAATTGGAACAATGTTAATTAACCCTAGGCTTTAAATCAAGTTTCAATTTGGCCATTCCATCTAAATTATCATCAAAATGGTCCCTGTGTACTCATGTGACTGACATGTGTTACAAAACTGTGAGATCGACATCCAATTTGGATAGAAACACCAAATTGAAACTGTGCTTGAGTATAGAGTTAACATTGTTCAAATTGAAACAATAAAGGCCAAAGTGAAATTTTGGACAAATTATAGGGGTGAAAAGTGTAATTTACCCAAGCTTAAAAAACATATGGAATGCTAGAAGAAATCATAACAACACAAAGTAGCTTACCGACAATGTGTGGATTCCCAACTATGATAAGCAAGGACTTTGCCCGAGTAATTGCAACATTAAACCTCCTCGGATTGCCAAGAAACCGAGACAATAGGTTTTATCAAACCAATTGTGTTTGGTTGTTCACAGTTGAGACAATTATAACTTCCCTCTCTTGTCTCTGGAATTGCTCAACCCTCCCAACCTTAACACTGCCTATATCAAATGATTCCAGTACTTTGGTTATCTTCACCACGACGGATTGTTGCCTTCTGTCTCATCACAGCCTTGAATGGCATTGATGAGAATGGGAAATTCTTTGCTAGGAAGGCTTAGCCAAGGTTTCAAAGAAGTGGTATCTTCTTGACATGGTAACTCCTCACTAATTTTGTGATGAAACTTTCATCCTCATTGTGGTAATATTCACATTCAAAAAGTCTTTCTAGATAAGATTTTCCTAACCTGAACACCTTTGCATCTCTGGAATACTCAACTGGACCTAGTTGCAATTAGTCATCTACCAATTTGGGACTTTGTTCGAATTAGGATCAAAAGTCTTGGAGAATTATTCATATGGATCTTGTGGTTGTTTGATTGGATTTTTCATTGTGATGTAGATCATAAATCAGTAATCCGGATGCAAGTTTTGGATGTTTAAGGATGTTTTTGGACTTCCTGATGGATTTGAAGGCCCAATGACAATATTTTTCTACTTTAGATGCCCCCTAAAATAAATTGGAGCCATTGATTAGTTTCTACTTATCATGAGATAACACTTCTGTTGCAAAATTTCAAAAATCTCTCCTCGGGATAAGTTATATTATTATTGAGATTGTAATCCCGGATTACTTATCTCACCTTATCCTATTAGTGAATCAAATATGGCCCAAGCATACACCTCAAAATCTATATATGCTATGACTAATTTCTTTGTTTCTATGAATGTTCAGTGATCCAAACTTGCAGCCTTCATTTGCACAGCTCACAGTGGCTTTAAAGCCGTTGCAGCATCTGGCCATAACATTTTTTTTTGACCCACAAAGTTCACCTCTGCCACGAGATCTCAGTGAATACCACTCCTCGAAATGTCTCAGTTCTTTCTCAAATGTGAATAAGGTGACATTTTGTTGTGTACGAACTGTACTACGTGATGTGGAGTTGGAAGAGAGGATGATACATAACCTATTTATGGAAAGCATTTGGGGCTAATGATTAATGGTTAATCAAATGATGCCTTGTATTGCTGTTGCTGCTCAAAGACTGCGGCAACGTGTTTTTTTTTTTTTTTCACAGTGGGTGTTCATATTTGAGATGTGTAAATACCTTTCTTGAAAGAAATTGTCAAATTGTATATTTTAAATAAAAAAAAAAATTGAGTGATTCTGTGTCAGGCTTTTATTTGGTGATTTTGGGTGTCAGATGAGTTCCCAATGGATCACAGATTAGTCCCAAACAAACATGGGGAGAGTTTTTAAATCAATTTTTTCTAATTTCTTATGTTAATTCATGAAAACAGTGCCTTTGCACGTAGTAGTAAGATTGCGTACACTCGAAACACCTCAAACTTCGTAATGACTAGAGCTTTGTACAATGTAACCCACAAAATAGAGGTTATATATCGCGGGATAGATTTTATCAAAATTTTCATGTTGATCCACACAAACAGTCTCTTTATATCTGACCCTCTCAGACTCCGCAAAATGACAATAGCCTCCTGCATTTAAACTGCCTACATTAATCCACATAACAAACACAATATGTATATAATGATGTAAGTGATGAAAAATACCTAGCAAAATTCATCCGGTACAAAAATCATTTTTCCCACAAAATATAAGTAATTACATACAGTGAAGGTTGCATACATCTAATTTTTTTCACCTCACAATAGCGGGAGATTGTGTACTAAGACAGTTCTACTACATTGACTCATATAACAAACACGATGTATACATGATGATGCAAGTGATGAAAAATATTAGTGAAATTCATCCTTGACAAATTGCAAATATCATTTCCCCAAGAAATACAAGAAATTACAAATCATATTCATGGATCTGCAGGAATGGTATCTATAGATGAATAAAATAAAATAAAAATTTATACACCAAACGAATCCTTTTAGGATTACCTTTATAATGATGTGTTTGGTTCAAGAATTTGGGAAGGAATTGGAAAGGGAAAAGAAAAAAAATGTGAAATATGAATAAAATATACTTATATTTTATCTAATTTCACATACTTTTTTCCCTTTCCATTTCCAAATCCCTTTCCAAATCCATAAACCAAACACACCTTTAAGAAACATGTATTTCCTCAAATAGAACTACAAACCCAAAAAATTTATCCAGAAACATCTCCAAAATCTGGTCCAGACTTTCTGTTCCTCAAATGCCTCTCATTGACAAATCCAACTTTCTCCAACATGCTTTGGGAGGCCTTCTTTAGGACCTGTTTGGGACTATTGAAGTTAGTCACTCCAACAAATTAAGATTTTAAGATAAAAATTTAGAGACAAAATTATTTTTTAGAAAACAAATATTTTTGTTGGCAAAAGTGTCATTATTGGTCATGTAATGATAAATTACTATCTTTTAGGACCAAAATTTTTCTCAAAAATAAATTTTTTTTGAGATCAAATTATTTTGTCCTAAAATGTATTTATTAGCAATATTTTTTAAAAAAATTCGCAAAATTTCTTCTTTTTTTGACTTTTTGAGACAATATTTTAATGACTATTCTCATGATGAAAAGAATTGGCTCTCAAATATTTTTTGCAACAAAATTTTTATTTCTAAAATAAAAAATTTAATCCCTAAAACTCTTACGTGTTGGACTGATTAATGAGAAAATAAAAACTAAAAACATCCATTATTCTTCAATTTTTAGATAATCAATATCTTTTAACATATTGCTACCTACCTACTAAAATAGTCTTGGATATAAATGCCTATGGTTGATGTTGTTGTGGGAATTAAACAATAATCATTCTAAATCAACTTTACAGAATAAAAAAATTAAACAAAACAAATTCTGAAAATAGGATTTTTACAATTTGATAAAACTATATATATATAACAAAATAAGAAGAAGATGAAGAAAAGGATTCAAAAAATAGCCTGTGTAATTGTGAGAGGCACATCAAAGACACTCTTCTTAAAGTCGTTATGTGCTCCCTCCGTGCAAGTTTTAACGATCACAAACAACTCCAAGATACAACCCAAAACTTCACAGGATCTGACACAATTAACAGGTGAGCAGCGGATATACCGATCCGCCAAAAACCGACCGAACCGAATCCGCCGCATTTTTGGACGGATGCGTGATGATGAGGAGGACGGTTGCGGATTGATTTTCTCCAATCCGCAATTTTGGCGGACGGATGGCGGATTTGAGATTTCTTTGGCCGCAACCGAACCGCCAAACCGCCAAATTCGCGAGCACCCCTGTAATTTTATAAGACTTTGTATTTCAATTTGTTTAAAATATTATGTTTGTTGTTTTCAATTGAAAGAGTTTTAAATTCTGTGAAAAAAGTTTTCAACTTGAATATATTTTTTGATTGAAAAAAATAAACATATTATTTATCTATATTTTTTGGTTTTTAAAATCTAGCTCTAAAATAAATAAATAGAAAAATAAATGATTATATGCTGGTTGGTTTTTGTTTTTCAAAAACATATGTAGATGTAACAATATAGAACATACAATCTCTACTACTGCTCTCTGTTCATGGTTTGGTGGTTTGAATTATTATTATATTTTAAAGAAATCATAGATTGTAATATTTTTATGTGGATGAATCATGCTGTGATTGTAATATGTGGATGAGGCATGCAGTGATCGTGATATTCTAAAGTTTCAAATTTTTCTTTCTTTAGATAAAGGCATACAGTGATTATATACTTTTTTTAAGTCATTGACTGTAATATATATATATATATATATATTTTTTTTTTTGAGGAAGTGCACAAGTTGAATATGTTGAAATTTATAAATTTTTAAACCGCCAAACACGATTCGCAATCCATCCGCCAAACCGCCATCCGTCAATCCACACATCTGCCGGATTGGCGGACGGATGCAGATTGATTTTCTCAATCCGCCAATCTGGCGGACGGATGGCGGATTGAAAGTTCCGTGGCCGCAACCGACCCGCGCCACCCTAGACACAATGCATAGTTGCACCAGAAAGATTTGCCAAGTATGTATCGGTTGCCCAGAAATATGGAATATAAAATACAATAAAAGGAAAGAGAGAGAGAGAGAGAGAGAATCAGAGATGTTGTATATTTTTTTTCTTAAGTTAGAGTCCTATTTATACAGGCTCTTTGATGTCTCTTGGGAACAGAACACACCCTTTCTTTTTTAATTCAAACACTATTTGAATTATAAATAAATATGGCTATTTGGAAAAGAAATAAACAAATAAGTAAATGCAAATAATAAATAAAATAAATGCAAATAAAGTTTTGAAACTTTTAGGAAATTTCCAACAGTCCCCCACAAGATTCAAAACTTTGTAAAATATCAAATAAAATAAATACAAAGATAATAATAATATGGGCAACACTAAAATCATACAATGGGTGTAGGTGTTTTTCAAACTTGAACTCACTTAGTGTTAACTGTTTCATTCTGAAGAATCTTAGTGAACTAGGTCTTGAACTAAATCCCTTTTACCATAATTCAACATGTCACACATATGGTATGATACATAAAAGTGGCGTGGGTTAGCACTATTAGCAACCATATGCTCAATCTTGATTCTCATGAGAGTTTTAGAGAACAACCCTATTCTTACGGTCATGGCTTCACGACGCTTTCACTTAGGTGAATCCTCTAAAGATAGAAGTGACGGATGTCTATCTTGCGAGAGTATGCCCGCCTTGGATTCATTTAGAGTAAGTATTCTTCCTTAACCATTACATTTACATCAGCACTGATATGTTAGGGATGAGCAGGAGAACATAAATAATTAATTTAATAAAAGTCTCCTTATTAAAGTGCTGGAATACAAGTCACACTATAAAAATTGTTCCTACCCGTTGAATTTCCTTCATAGGATCTCCAATCACAGAAATCGGGTTACTTCCTTAGTTGACTCCCTATGGGCTTAGACCCATCCCCCTCAATAAATCTAAGACTACACTCTTAGATAAACCTTTTGTTAACTGATCAGCTGTAACAACCCTCACCACTGCTTACCGATTAATTACTGATTACTGTAAACTGAGACTAATTATGATGGGTAATTGAGCTGATTGAAATACTGAACTGACTGACTGAAATCTGGAACTGAATTGATTGAATATGTTAGTTAAAGTGCATTTCTATCTGTTGCCTATTTGATTATCTGTTTGTGTTTTATGTTTAAACTGCAAATTGAAGGCCTTATCGACGGCTGAATTTGAAATTGATTGATGTTCTGTGTTAATTAGAATTAATGTGAATTTATGGTGTAATTATCTGAAATGTGATTTGGTATGATTAAAATAGATTAAAATAAAGCTAATTATACAAGTTGCCTTATTTACCATAATACCATGTTAGTGGACTATGTTAGGACTTTGTATCACATGTGCAACACTTGACCAAACCCATTTCCTCAGCCATTTCTTGAGTTCCACCGAAAATTAGAGAGTGAGAGTTAAGAGAGAAATTGGCTTTCATCTTGTGGGTTGCTTGGAAATTGAAGGAATTGTAGAGTTTATTGCATGAATTGAGCCTCTAGACTTGTGATTGAAGACGTAAGGTAGAGTGACTACCTTCTTATTTATGAATTCAATTAGTTTGTGCATGATTCATTGGTAGATAAGAGCCTAAGGCCATTAATTGGAGTTAAAATTGTTTGCCATGAAGCTTAAATTGTAGCATGCATGTAATATTGTAGACGTCCCCGAACGCATCCCGGGAAAGGGAGTGCGAGTCCCGTTCTGGTTCGATATTGGGTCACTACAGTTCGAAGGACTCAAATGTCACGGTTCTTAATCTTGAACCAAAGAGTCCAAATCCGGCAAATCGTTTTGAAAACAGATTTTTTTGAAAGAAGTGCCAAACATGGACTGCTTCGCCAGATACAGAGTCGCCACCTAAATATTTTTTAGTGGGAAATTTAGGAAACCCTAACTCGGTGCCAAAGGCCACATGTCCGTCATCACCAAAGTTGCCTCGGCTCGGGAACTTGGTACGATTGGGGAAGGTCACTTCGTGAGCACCCCCGCTCGCCCGGTCAAAGACCGGCCTCTACTAACCGTGATATCTGATTTTGAAAACATTGTGCGTTCTTATTCCGGTTATTAGCCTAGGTTACTATGTGATGCTCGCAGCAAACAAGTATAGACTGGGCCGCCTGAATTGGAACAAAACATTTTATGTTTGTTTGTTTGAAAATGGTTTGATGGTGCTACCCGCAGGTAGGCTAAGACGCGGATTTGCCACCCTCAGGTGGGCTTAGAAAACATGATTTTGCCACTATCTAGTGGGCTTAAAACAAACATTTGACGCATTGTCCAATCCAAGCAACACAACCTCCACCCACAGGCATTCAAGGCAGTTATATCACATAAGCATATAGCCTCATGGTAAGCATGCTATTCATGGCAATCACTCACACGCATGCAAGGATGCTAAAGCATAAAACTCACCGAGTACTCCAAGCCAAAACAGAAACTCATTAGAAATCATGCATGATCCTAAATATACAGGAATGCCTAATGCAACGCATGCAATAATGCAACTATAGCAGGCTCGGCTATTCTAATCATGGTATATGGAATGCTACAGCTAACACGTATTCAATTTGGAATTGAAATACAAATGCAGTTTGTATGATGCGCCGAGCCCGGTGCGTGCAAAACAGATGAATGATGCAAACATGCTGTCATACTGTATGCTAATTGAAATATGCCCTATATCTAACCATCGTAAGCGGGTAAATAAAAGGGAAGAAAGACGTGGGTTGGAAGACATACATCACACTCACCCACACTTATTACAATTATGCCCTCGCGCAGAGGGTCCGAATAAATAATAATACAGTCCGAATAAAGAATATTACAGTCCGAAATACATCCGAATATTATACAGATTCCTAATTAATTAACAAATTAACTAAGAAAGCTGTAAACTGGCATGCAAGCCAGGGGCTGCCTTGATTCTGATGAATGATGTATGCTGGGCTGCTTTGCGCGGAAATCCACTGGGATGCCCCAATTAGCCTCTGTTTGCAATGTTTCTCGAAATGTGTGCCAGACTCCGAAAAGTTGCTGATTCTCCATTTTGCTGCAACAGAGAGCAGGAAAAGGGCATAGCAATGTATTTCACAAATATATGCATGCCTCGAT
The DNA here is from genome assembly GCA_030407325.1 of Camellia japonica. Classification (NCBI taxonomy): domain Eukaryota; kingdom Viridiplantae; phylum Streptophyta; class Magnoliopsida; order Ericales; family Theaceae; genus Camellia; species Camellia japonica. Next base: position 71,546,166 of record JAPPVO010000019.1, on the reverse strand, counting down.
CCTCGTGCCACCAATCACGCATATCGATGCATGATGGCCGAGGAGTCGGTTTGCACAACTCAATATAGGATGAATGCAGATGAATGCTACAACAAAACCTAACTCCATCATGGGTAATCCGGAGTGTCGGTGACTTGGGAATTGAGACCCGTTCCGTCACTCGGAGTACGGAAACGCGCCTCGTTTCCCGTGCCCGGACTAACTCCTATCCCGAACACGATACAATATGCATGATATGCATGAAATGCAGCTAATATGCAATCCTAACATACACAATGCTATGAAAATGAGATGCCTCGAAATGCGTGCACACGGGCACGCAAACCGAGGCGATGATCCTAAGGCATGAAATGGCATACAATGCAATTGGACTTACACTAACACGAGTGGACCTCAGCCACAACTCACATAAGGGCCGTCGGATGAAAATGAAGTGCCTCGAAATGCGTGCACACGGGCACGCAAACCGAGGCAATGTATTAAAGCATGAAATGACATGAAATATGATATACAATGAGACTAAAATGAGATGTCTCGAAATGCGTGCCCACGGGCACGCAAACCGAGAAAATGGCATACGAATGCAACAGGACTAAAATGAGATGTGTGATGCAATATGGGCTTATACCAACATGAGTGAGCCTCAGCCACACTCACATAGGAGGCCAATGGATGAAAATGAAGTGCCTCGAAATGCGTGCCCACGGGCACGTAAACCGAGGCAATGGCATATGCAATGCAATGGGACTAAAAAGGCATACAGAATGCGAAATGGGCTTACACTAACACGAGAGGGCCTCAGCCGCACTCACATAAGAGGCCGTCGGATGAAAATGAGATGCCTCGAAATGCGTGCCCACGGGCACGCAAATCGAGGAATGGATAAAGGCATGAAATGGCATGCAAATGCAATGATGGGCTTATACCAACATGAGAGGGCCTCGGCCACACTCACATAGGACGCCGGTGAATGAAAATGAAGTGCCTCGAAATGCGTGCACACGGGCACGCAAACCGAGGCAATGGTATTAAGGCACAGAATGACATGCGAAATGAGACGTGGCATATGGCATATGGGAAATGCAAATTTCGGCAGCCAAAATGATGCAAAAACAGCCCCCGAATTGTAGCAAAATTACACCCGATGCCCGAAATGCTATGCTAAGCACCCGAAATGGCCTACAGCTATGCCAAACATGCGCAGTATGGACATGACATGTAAAGAAGATGCTAGGCAGCCCTAAACTAGCATTTTTCCAGCACAAAGAATGGCCAAACAACAATCACAAGTATGGCAAAAATAGCATGCAAAAATGGGGGAAAAGAGGGGAATAATGAAGCAAATGATATATACAATGCTCAAACTGAAAAATACAGTTCTACAACATTGAAGAGTGACCAAAAATATGAACATTTTCCGTAGATGACATCCCCAATTCAGTATGTAGATATGCTCAACATAGCATGCAAAATAAAGCCAACAAAGGCTATAACATGAGATACCAAAAGGATGCATCAAACAGTCTTGGACCCTTAACAAAATATGAAGAGTAGGCCAAAATAAGACACTTTTCAGGCCTGATGATGGCCGAAAACAGAAGCTAAGCAAGCCTAACAAAGCATGCAATTTTACGGTAAATTGGAGGAATTGTGAAGCAAGTGTAAGATAGAGTTACCAAACATGGTTGAGCCCTTCTTCAATGTTGAAGAGGGGCTCAAATAGGCCCACTCACAGTATATTCATGCTCGAAAGCAGATCACTCATGAGCTAAAAATAGCGTGCAAAAGTAAGAGTAGAACATGAATTCAAAGCAAGTGGCATGCAGAGCATGAAAACAAGGTTGAGCCCTTATTCAATGTTGAATAGGGGCTCAAAATAAGCACAATATCAGTTCATGAGATGCTCCAAATCAGATCACAAATAGGCCAAATAAATCATGCAATTTTACGGTAAATATGGAGAATTACAAAGAAAGTGCATGATAGAGAGGCCAAACATGGTTGAGCCCTTCTACAATGTTGAAGAGGAACTCAAAATAGGCCCACTCACAGTTTATATCAGGCTCAAAAATGGATCACTCATAAGCTAAAGAAAGTATGCAAAATAATGGCATTCCAGAGGTATTGAAAGAAGAGCATGATAGAGATGTCAAACAAGGTTGAGCCCTTCTACAATGTTGTAGAGGGACTCAAAATAAGCACAAAATCAGTAGGGGTCGGAGCCCAAAACCATAAGCAAATAAGGTAGAAAAATTGAAGCAAAAAAGTGCTAGAAAAAGGGAAATGAAGACTTACCCTTGAAGACAAGTCTTTTGATGCTTCTTGGCTTGAATTTGCTGGTCCTTAGCCTTTGAAAAAGCTTCCCTTGCTGCTGGAATGGAGGTAGTGATGGTGAGGCTTGGTGTTGATGAAGGAATGAGCTAGAGACTTGAAGGTTTTTGAGGTTTTTGGAGATGGAGATGGAATCAAATGGAGATGAAATCTTGAGAAGAAATTTGCTAACCCTAACAAAGAAGAGGGTCAGCCCCTTAAATGGACCAAAGGGGGTGTAAAAGGGGAGGGAAATGCACCCAAGCTTTCCCTCCCAAAATATCCCCGGAGGAAAAGATATTTTGGAGACACAGCTGCCCAGCTGTAAAGTGTTCAAAAGGGGAAGCAGGCCGGCCATGCACTTTTCTTGAAGATGGCCGGCCGGCCACCCCACTGGTCGGCCAGCCACTCCCCATGGCCGGCCGGCCAGGGTCAAAAATGAAAACAACAATTAATGGCCGGCCACCAATTTTTGGTGTCCTCCCAGGTGTGTAGAACAAGACCCCATGGTTGGAATTTGGCAACTCTGAAACAGGAGACACAACATTCAACTTGAAAGAGAGGCTCAAAAATGAAAATCAGAATTACTGGCCGACCACCATTTTTCAGGGTCCTCCCATGTGCCCTCATCACAAATATGTAGTTTTGGTTGGAAGAAAATGGCCCTAGGGTGTTCAACATTAGCCCGGAAGTGAGAAAACGGGCGCCGGAGGAGCATAACTGGTTATTTGAGATAATTGCTGGCCTCCCACCCTCCAGTGATCTTCCTGATGCTAAAACAAAGGTACCTGCCAAATTGAACAAAAACTGATGCAAAATGAATGCTCGGGGCCAAATCACGCAGTTCGGGGTCCCGAAAATAGGCTGTAGGCACCGAAAGTGGTGTTCGGCCACGAAGTGGGTATCTGAGACCCCAGTGTTCCTCGAAGGGAGTAAATGAGATGCATGCCAAAACCGGAGAAATCGGAGATGGTTTGGCGGTCCCGAACCGAGGCACACGGCCTGACGGCTCCGAAAACCGGGAACCGGGCTCCGAAATGGGCAAAATGGCCTACGAGCACGAAATGTAGCCCACGGCCATTGAGAGATAGTCTACGGGACTACTCCCTCCCCTCAGGAAAGAAAACAGAGAAAACCAAGTCTGGTTCGCAAACCGAGGCAAGGCACAGAAGAGAGTTCGGGAGTCCGGAGGCAGGGCGCACGGCCGCGACTCTGAGACTTCTGAACGAGCACAGTATGCAAACATCACCGAGCGCTCAAACTGGGCCGCCTGAATTGGAACAAAACATTTTATGTTTGTTTGTTTGAAAATGGTTTGATGGTGCTACCCGCAGGTAGGCTAAGACGCGGATTTGCCACCCTCAGGTGGGCTTAGAAAACATGATTTTGCCACTATCTAGTGGGCTTAAAACAAACATTTGACGCATTGTCCCAATTCAAGTAGCACAACCTCCACCCACAGGCATTCAAGACAGTTATATCACATAAGCACATAGCCTCATGGTAAGCATGCTATTCATGGCAATCACTCACACACATGCAAGGATGCTAAAGCATAAAACTCACCGAGTACTCCAAGCCAAAACAAAAACTCATTAGAAATCATGCATGATCCTAAATATACAGGAATGTCTAATGCAACGCATGCAATAATGCAACTATAGCAGGCTCGACTATTCTAAACATGGTATATGGAATGCTACAGCTAGCACATATTCAATTTGGAATTGAAATACAAATGCAGTTTGTATGATGCGCCGAGCCCGATGCGTGCAAAACAGATGGATGATGCAAACATGCTGTCATACTGTATGCTAATTAAAATATGCCTTATATCTAACCATCGTAAGCGGGTAAATAAAAGGGAAGAAAGACGTGGGGTTGGAAGACATACATCACACTCACACACACTTATTACAGTTATGCCCTCGCGCAGAGGGTCCGAGTAAATAATAATACAGTCCGAATAAAAGAATATTACAGTCCGAATATACAGTCCGAATATTATACAGATTCCTAATTAATTAACAAATTAACTAAGAAAAACTGTAAACTGGCATGCAAGCCAGGGGCTGCCTTGATTCTGATGAATGCTGCATGTTTGGGCTGCTTTGCGCGGAAATCCACTGGGATGCCCCAATTAGCCTCTGTTTGCAATGTTTCTCGAAATGTGTGCCAGACTCCGAAAAGTTGCCAATTCTCCATTTTGCTGCAACAGAGAGCAGGAAAAGGCATAGCAATGTATTTCACAAATATATGCATGCCTCGATCCTCGTGCCACCAATCACGCATATCGATGCATGATGGCCGAGGAGTCGGTTTGCACAACTCAATATAGGATGAATGCAGATGAATGTTACAACAAAACCTAACTCCATCATGGGTAATCCGGAGTGTCGGTGACTTGGGAATTGAGACCCGTTCCGTCACTCGGAGTACGGAACGCGCCTCGTTTCCCGTGCCCGGACTAACTCCTATCCCGAACACGATACAATATGCATGATATGCATGAAATGCAGCTAATATGCAATCCTAACATACACAATGCTATGAAAATGAGATGCCTCGAAATGCGTGCCCACGGGCACGCAAACCGAGGCGATGACCCTAAGGCATGAAATGGCATACACAATGCAATTGGACTTACACTAACACGAGTGGACCTCAGCCACACTCACACAAGAGGCCGTCGGATGAAAATGAAGTGCCTCGAAATGCGTGCACACGGGCACGCAAACCGAGGCAATGTATTAAAGCATGAAATGACATGAAATATGATATACAATGAGACTAAAATGAGATGTCTCGAAATGCGTGCCCACGGGCACGCAAACCGAGAAAATGGCATACGAAATGCAACAGGACTAAAATGAGATGTGTGATGCAATATGGGCTTATACCAACATGAGTGAGCCTCAGCCACACTCACATAGGAGGCCAATGGATGAAAATGAAGTGTCTCGAAATGCGTGCCCACGGGCACGTAAACCGAGACAATGGCATATGCAATGCAATGGGACTAAAAAAGGCATACAGAATGCGAAATGGGCTTACACTAACACGAGAGGGCCTCAGCCGCACTCACATAAGAGGCCGTCGGATGAAAATGAGATGCCTCGAAATGCGTGCCCACGGGCACGCAAATCGAGGAAATGGATAAAGGCATGAAATGGCATGCAAATGCAATGATGGGCTTATACCAACATGAGAGGGCCTCGGCCACACTCACATAGGACGCCGGTGAATGAAAATGAAGTGCCTCGAAATGCGTGCACACGGGCACGCAAACCGAGGCAATGGTATTAAGGCACAGAATGACATGCGAAATGAGACGTGGCATATGGCATATGGGAAATGCAAATTTCGGTAGCCAAAATGATGCAAAAACAGCCCCCGAATTGTAGCAAAATTACACCCGATGCCCGAAATGCTATGCTAAGCACCCGAAATGGCCTACAGCTATGCCAAACATGCGCAGTATGGACATGACATGTAAACAAAGATGCTAGGCAGCCGCTAAACTAGCATTTTTCCAGCACAAAGAATGGCCAAACAACAATCACAAGTATGGCAAAAATAGCATGCAAAAATGGGGGAAAAGAGGGGAATAATGAAGCAAATGATATATACAATGCTCAAACTGAAAAATACAGTTCTACAAAATTGAAGAGTGACCAAAAATACGAACATTTTCCGTAGATTACATCCCCCAATTCAGTATGTAGATATGCTCAACACAGCATGCAAAATAAAGCCAACAAAGGCTATAACATGAGATACCAAAAGGATGCATCAAACAGTCTTGGACCCTTAACAAAATATGAAGAGTAGGCCAAAATAAGACACTTTTCAGGCCTGATGATGGCCGAAAACAGAAGCTAAGCAAGCCTAACAAAGCATGCAATTTTACGGTAAATTGGAGGAATTGTGAAGCAAGTGTAAGATAGAGTTACCAAACATGGTTGAGTCCTTCTTCAATGTTTAAGAGGGGCTCAAAATAGGCCCACTCACAGTATATTTCATGCTCGAAAGCAGATCACTCATGAGCTAAAAATAGCGTGCAAAAGTAAGAGTAGAACATGAATTCAAAGCAAGTGGCATGCAGAGCATGAAAACAAGGTTGAGCCCTTATTCAATGTTGAATAGGGCCTCAAAATAAGCACAATATCAGTTCATGAGATGCTCCAAATCAGATCACAAATAGGCCAAATAAATCATGCAATTTTACGGTAAATATGGAGAATTACAAACAAAGTGCATGATAAAGAGGCCAAACATGGTTGAGTCCTTCTACAATGTTGAAGAGGAACTCAAAATAGGCCCACTCACAGTTTATATCAGGCTCAAAAATGGATCACTCATAAGCTAAAGAAAGTATGCAAAATAATGGCATTCCAAGAGGTATTGAAAGAAGAGCATGATAGAGATGTCAAACAAGGTTGAGCCCTTCTACAATGTTGTAGAGGGACTCAAAATAAGCACAAAATCAGTAGGGGTCGGAGCCCAAAACCATAAGCAAATAAGGTAGAAAATTGAAGCAAAAAAGTGCTAGAAAAAGGGAAATGAAGACTTACCCTTGAAGACAAGTCTTTTGATGCTTCTTGGCTTGAATTTGCTGGTCCTTAGCCTTTGAAAAAGCTTCCCTTGCTGTTGGAATGGAGGTAGTGATGGTGAGGCTTGGTGTTGATGAAGGAATGAGCTAGAGACTTGAAGGCTTTTGAGGTTTTTGGAGATGGAGATGGAATCAAATGGAGATGAAATCTTGAGAAGAAATTTGCTAACCCTAACAAAGAAGAGGGTCAGCCCCTTAAATGGACCAAAAGGGGGTGTAAAAGGGGAGGGAAATGCACCCAAGCTTTCCCTCCCAAAATATCCCCCGGAGGAAAAGATATTTTGGAGACACAGCTGCCCAGCTATAAAGTGTTCAAAAGGGGGAAGCAGGCCGGCCATGCACTTTTCTTGAAGATGGCCGGCCGGCCACCCCACTGGTCGGCTAGCCACTCCCCATGGCCGGCCGGCCAGGGTCAAAAATGAAAACAACAATTAATGGCCGGCCACCAATTTTTGGTGTCCTCCCAGGTGTGTAGAACAAAACCCCATGGTTGGAATTTCGCAACTCTGAAACAGGAGACACAACATTCAACTTGAAAGAGAGGCTCAAAAATGAAAATCAGAATTACTGGTCGACCACCATTTTTCAGGGTCCTCCCATGTGCCCTCATCACAAATATGTAGTTTTGGTTGGAAGAAAATGGCCCTAGGGTGTTCAACATTAGCCCGGAAGTGAGAAAAACGGGCGCCGGAGGAGCACAACTGGTTATTTGAGATAATTGCTGGCCTCCCACCCTCCAGTGATCTTCCTGATGCTAAAACAAAGGTACTTGCCAAAATTGAACAAAAACCGATGCAAAATGAATGCTCGGGGCCCAAATCACGCAGTTCGGGGTCCCGAAAATAGGCTGTAGGCACCGAAAGTGGTGTTCAGCCACGAAGTGGGTATCTGAGACCCCAGTGTTCCTCGAAAGGGAGTAAATGAGATGCATGCCAAAAACCGGAGAAATCGGAGATGGTTTGGCGGTCCCGAACCGAGGCACACGGCCTGACGGCTCCGAAAACCGGGAACCGGGCTCCGAAATGGGCAAAATGGCCTACGAGCATGAAATGTAGCCCACGGCCATTGAGAGATAGTCTACGGGACTACTCCCTCCCCTCAGGAAAGAAAACAGAGAAAACCAAGTCTGGTTCGCAAACCGAGGCAAGGCACAGAAGAGAGTTCGGGAGTCCGGAGGCAGGGCGCACGGCCGCGACTCTGAGACTTCTGAACGAGCACAGTATGCAACATCACCGAGCGCTCAATCGGCGACGTCTGAGTCTTAAGGTCGGTCAAAAATGGGGTGTCTACAAATATACATTGAAGTTTTGAGGTTGTAGTTCATAATTCCTCACATGCATGTCCATGTTTTGAGAGTAGACCATGATTTCATCTTATTTTGAAAGGAATTGGCTCATGAGAGCATGTTTTGAAGCTTGGAAGTTGTTTAAAGTTCATGCATGTTCATTGAGATCATATTCATGAAAATTTGGTTTGAAATTGGATTTAATTGAAACACCCTTGGGCTTTGATTTCTCAAATTGAGCTTCGAATCATGTTGTTCTATGTGTTTACAAATATTTTCCAGAAAAATTGGCCCCAGAGGATCAAATTTGGAGCATCAAAACTTGGTTTTTAGCTTGAAGGTGCAATCTGGATTTTCCAGATTTTTGCATGTCCGCTCGAGCGGGGAAAGTGGCGCTTGAGCGGAGAATTCGGGCATCCAGTACTTTGCACTGTTTTGATGTCCGCTCGAGCGGGGTAATTGACGCTCGAGCGGTACCTTGTGTCTTACGCTCAAGCGGGTGTCGAGCGCCCATCGAGCGTAATTTTCGAGCATCCAGTACTTTTGACTGTTTTGAAGTCCGCTCGAGTGTGGGAAGTGACGCTCGAGCGGGAACCTTTGTCTGCATGTCCGCTCAAGCGGGGAAATCCACGCTCGAGCGGGACTCTGTTTTTCTGAAAATTCTGAAAATGTTTTCTGAGTGCATCTTTGCATCCTTATTCCATCCTAGGCATTCTAAGGCCTAGTTTAAGACATCTTAATGAGGATATAGATGTAGAACACACCAAGGCAATTAGGGATTAAGTTATTATTTTCTTTCCCAACTCTGTAGCTTAGTGTGTGTTCGTTCTGTAAACTGTGTAGGGTTGGCGACTGGAGACACGCTCTAGCCTAATTGTAGTCCAGAACTCTGTGAGTAACAACTGTGTAAAGATATGTTCAAAAATGATTATCTTCTGAACAATTGAACTGTACTGTTTCTGAACTGCTACTGATAACTGAATGAATGTATGTCCTATATTCTGAACTGTATTGTGGCATCCTTAGCAACTACCGTTATTGACTGTTACTGTCACAGAGATCTCTGTCGGTTCCCTTGTTGGAACCACTACTGTGTACTGATTGATGGCCATCATTTACTGTTCGGTCTTTTAAGACCTACTGTTTACTGTACTGCTATGCTAATGGATGTACCACTTATGACTGAATGACTGATATACTGAATTAATGAACTGTTTTCATTACTGTAAGGACATTCATTCTAAACCTCTTTACGCATTATGTTATTCACTGGGCTTTAGCTCACTGTCTATATATATATGTAGGTGTTCAGGCACCAGACCGCAGTTAGGAGCGTGGATTAGACTCTCCTTTTTGTCAAGCCAACCACTATGCCTCACTGCGAGGTACCGAGCCTGCCAAGCTATGGCTTAGGGGTGTTTTTATTTCCCCTGTCTGACTCTGTGTCTGTTTTGTATAACTGTATAGACTGATAGCACTGTACTGTACTGTTCAATAGGGATTGGGTCCCTGTTCTGAATGATTGTAAATATTGTGCATACTGTTCTGTACTGTATATATGTATATATGTAAGAAAAGTCTTTTTGCATACAGACTGTCACAACTCATTGGACATTGTTTATTTACGGTTTTGGCTTCCGTCATGCCCTGTACTCTGTATTACTGTCTTACTGTTAAGCAGGCCTTCGGTAATCTCAGATTACTGGCCGGTTACGGTACTAAACCCATAGGGGCGGGTATGGGTCATGACAGAGTGGTATCAGAGCGATACTTACCACGAGTTATACCGCACACACGTGTCCAAATGAGCTATAGGATGTCCTAGAAAAGTGATTAGGGCATTGCATGAGCATGATAAGTGTGTGGCTATGACATGACTGAATATGTGCTAATGTGATAAACTATTTAAGTATGCAACTGCTTATGTTGATAATTGCTATAATTGCTTATAGTGAAATGGATAATACAAGAACTGCAAATGAATCTGAATCCTCATCCTCTGAGGCAAGAATGGCAAGACTGGAGATAATGATGGAATTGATAACTGAAAGATTAGACCAACAACAAAACCAGCAGCCCCCACCTCCTCCTCCGGTACAGCCGGAACAGAATGTCAATGTTAATGATGGGGACATAATCGCTCTCACGCACATGTTCAGCAAAATGAAACCGCCATCCTTTCAGGGAGGCCTTGAACCGTTAAAAGCTGAAGCATGGGTTCTTGAAACAGAAAAATTGTTTAAGGTTTTTCCGTGCTCTGAAGCACATAAAGTACTGTTGGCCACCTTTACTCTGCAAGAAGAGGCCAGAAGGTGGTGGATGCTAGTCCGTGACACCAACACCGTTATGACTTGGGCTCAATTCAAAGGAGCCTTCTTCAAGAAATATTTCCCACAGTGTGTCAGAGACAGAAAAGTAACTGAATTTGAACAGCTGAGACAGGGCACAATGTCCATTGTTGAATATGAAACAAAGTTCACCGAGCTTGCTAGATATGCACCACACATGGTGGACACTGATTACAAGAAGGCCAAAAAGTTTGAAGGCGACCTAAATGTTGCAATACTGGACAGAATTAATGTTTTGAAGCTACCGAACTATGTAAATGTCCTTGACCTAGCTTTGATGGCTGAATCAAACATCGAGGCACTAAAAATTGAAACACCAACGTCTGAATGGCGGGGTGAAAGACAGGGTTTCAAGTTCAAGAAAGGCAAGCATAACCCATTGAATAAGAAACAGAATACGGGGTCAACAACTAGCCTCAGCCAAGGGAGTGGTTCCATACCACCCTGTTCTGAATGCGGTAAGAATCATAAGGGAGTCTGTTATAAAATCTCTGGTGCTTGTTGCAGGTGTGGCAAGGTGGGCCACATGGTCAAAGATTGCCCTTCCACTCCTCAGGGGCATAGTAAAGCTGCACCAAGCGCAGCAGCATCAACTGCTACACCAAAGCCTAATCCCAAAGCTACCGGGAAAGAGCCTATGAGGCAAGGCCGAGTGTTCGCCCTAGTACCGGGAGACGTACAGAATACCGAGACCGTAGTGTCAGGTATCCTCTCTATTTGTACTCAAAATGCATATGTACTGATTGATTCGGGGTCTACACATTCTTATGTATCGCATGCTTTTTCGCGAAAATTGAGTAGACCATTAGAACCCATGAATTATCTGTTGGTCGTATCATTACCCGTTGGGGGATCCATGACTTGTGCATACATGTACCCTGCTTGTGAAATTATTGTTGGAGATGCACATTTGTTTATTGACTTACTGCCTCTAAACATAGATCATTTTGATGTAATATTGGGGATGGACTGGTTAACAAAATATCATGCCACCATAGACTGTGTAACGAAACAAGTAGTTTTCCGTCCACCTGGGTTGCCTGAATTTGTGTTTAATGGAAGTGGAGTAGTACCTCCTCCGTATTTGATTTCCTCTGTGAAAGCTGTTAAATTGATTAGAAAAGGGTGTAAAGGATATCTGTGTTCTGTATTGACTGTATCTACTAATGATAGTGCTAATGTGAACAGTATTCCTATAGTCAGAGAATTCCCAGATGTTTTTCCAGAAAATCTGCCAGGGGATTTGATTGACAGGGAGATTAAATTCACCGTTGATGTGGTTTCGGGAACACAGCCAGTATCTAAAGCTCCTTACCGAATGGCTCCAACTGAACTGAAAGAATTGAAAGTGCAACTGCAAGAACTGTTAGACAAAAAGTTCATCAGGCCTAGTACTTCACCGTGGGGCGCACCCGTTTTGTTTGTGAAAAAGAAAGACGGCTCATTGAGACTGTGTATCGATTACCGTGAACTGAACAAGGTAACTGTGAAAAATAAATACCCATTACCGCGTATTGATGACCTATTTGATCAATTACAGGGTGCTCAAGTTTTCTCTAAGATCGATCTCAGATCCGAATATCATCAGTTGAAAGTTAAACCAGAGGACATTGACAAAACTGCTTTTCGAACGAGGTATGGACATTATGAATTTTTAATTATGCCTTTCGGAGTTACCAATGCACCTGCTACATTTATGGACCTCATGAACAGAATTTTTAAACCATTCCTCGATGACTTTATTGTTGTATTCGTAGATGACATTCTGATTTATTCCAAAAGTATAGCAGAACATGAACAGCATCTGAGACTTGCCCTACAGACCCTAAGAGAACAGAAACTCTATGCTAAACTGTCTAAATGTGAATTTTAGCTTGATCATGTTATGTTTTTGGGGCATGTTGTTAGCAAAGATGGAATTTCGGTTGATCCACAGAAAATTGAAGCAGTAGTAAATTGGACTGACCAAATGTGACAGAAGTCCGAAGCTTTTTGGGATTAGCCGGGTATTACAGAAGATTTGTCAAAGATTTCTCCAAAATTGCCTTACCGTTGACTCAGTTAACTCAGAAGGAGATATCATTTGACTGGACTGACCAAAGGGAATCAGCTTTCCAAGAGTTGAAAACTCGACTTGTGACTGCACTGGTTCTTACTCTACCTTCAGGTATGGATGGATTTACCATTTTTAGTGATGCTTCTCATAAGGGTTTGGGATGTGTTTTAATGCAGAATGGCAGAGTTATTGCTTATGCTTCCCGACAACTGAGACTGCACGAAAAGAACTACTCGACCCATGACTTAGAACTTGCTGCAGTAGTATTTGCATTGAAAATCTGGCGTCACTACCTATATGGGGCAACATGTGAAGTATATACCGACCACAAGAGTTTGAAATATTTCTTCACACAGAAAGAACTGAACATGAGACAGCGGAGATGGCTAGAATTGATTAAAGACTATGACCTACAGATTTTGTACTATCCAGGAAAAGCCAACACCGTTGCCGATGCATTAAGTCGGAAATCGATTGGGAACTTAGCCTGTTTGCTTACCGGGCAGAGAGAGTTGCTTTGTGACCTTGAAAAATCTGAAATTGAAATTGTTTTGCGAGAACAAGGCGGAACAATAGCTGCTATTTCTGCTCAACCAGCACTGATTGAAGAAATCAAAGAGAAACAGCAACATGATGACTTCTTGAGAAAGATCATCGAAGAAAGGGAATCTAAACCGAGGTCGGATTTCAAATTTGAAAATAATGTACTGAAATTTTAGGGAAGATTGTGTGTACCGAATGATTCTGAACTGAAGAGAAGAATTCTGCAAGAGGGCCACAATTCAAAATTTTCTATCCATCCGGGGAATACGAAAATGTATCAAGACTTGAAACTGAATTTCTGGTGGCCGGGAATGAAGAAAGAAATTGCTGATTTTGTATCAAAATGTCTTCATGCCAACAAGTCAAAGCTGAACATCAACGACCCGCAGGCTTATTGCAGCCCTTACCGATACCGGAGTGGAAATGGGAACATATTACTATGGATTTTATTGTCGGTCTACCTCGCTCCAGTAAAGGTATGGACTCAATTTGGGTTATTGTTGATAGACTGACTAAATCTGCTCACTTCTTACCTGTCAAAACAATTTATAATGCGGACAAATTGGCTGTGATTTATATTGATGAGATTGTTAGATTGCATGGAGTGCCGGTGTCCATTGTTTCTGATAGAGATTCGAAGTTTACATCGAGATTATGGCAAAGCTTACAGACTGCATTAGGTACCGAACTGAGACTGAGTAGTGCCTATCATCCTCAGACAGATGGTCAGTCAGAAAGGACCATCTAGACTCTGGAGGATCTATTGAGAATGTACGTCCTTGATTTTCAGAGAAACTGGGAAAGCCATTTGCCCTTAGCTGAATTCGCCTACAACAACAGTTATCATTCAAGTATTGGTATGGTGCCTTTTGAGGCATTGTATGGCAGAAAATGTAGATCTCCGATTTGCTGGGCAGAAGTTGGAGATAGGCCTTTGCTTGGGCCCGAGATTGTATATGAAACGACTGAGAAAGTAAAACTGATACAACAGAGACTAAAAACCGCACAGAGCAGACATAAAAGTTATGCTGATGTCAGAAGACGAGACAAAGAGTATGAAGTGGGTGATCATGTTTTTGTGAAAGTGACACCGACGAAAGGCCAGACTCGTTTTGGAGTCAAAGGCAAGCTAGCGCCAAGATATGTCGGACCGTATGAGATTATTGAGAAAATCAATCCGGTGGCATATCAAGTTGCGCTTCCTCCTGAAATGAAGCATATGCATAACGTCTTCCACATTTCTATGTTGAGGGACTACCTCCGGGATCCTTTCCATGTGATTAAGCCGACCCGTGTAGTGCTAAGTGATAGCTACACTTATGAGGAACGGCCTATACAGATTGTGAACAGACGGATCAAGAAGTTGAGAAATAAAGAGATCCCGTTAGTGAAAGTTGACTGGCAAAACCATGGTGGCGTGTATGTCACTTGGGAAAGGGAAGATGACATGGCCAAGAGATATCCTGAACTGTTCCCACTGAATCCTGTTTTCTTCCAGAATGAAGGTAACTCGAGTTTAGAGGACTAAACTCTTTTTAAGGAGGGGAGACTGTAACAACCCTCACCACTGCTTACCGATTAATTACTGATTACTATAAACTGAGACTAATTATGATGGGTAATTGAACTAATTGAAATACTGAACTGACTGACTGAAATCTGGAACTGAATTGATTGAATATGTTAGTTAAATTGCATTTCTATCTGTTGCCTGTTTGATTATCTGTTTGTGTTTTATGTTTAAACTGCAAATTGAAGGTCTTATCGGCGGCCGAATCTGAAATTGATTGATGTTCTGTGTTAATTAGAATTAATGTGAATTTATGGTGTGATTATCGGAAATGTGATTTGGTATGATTAAAATAGATTAAAATAAAGCTAATTATACAAGTTGCCTTATTTACCATAATGCCATGTTAGTGGACTATGTTAGGACTTTGTATCACATGTGCAACACTTGACCAAACCCATTTCCTCCGCCAATTGTTGAGTTCCCACCGAAAATTAGAGAGTGAGAGTTAAGAGAGAAATTGGCTTCATCTTGTGGGTTGCTCGGAAATTGAAGGAATTGTAGAGTTTATTGCATGAATTGAGCCTCTAGACTTGTGATTGAAGACGTAAGGTAGAGTGACTACCTTCTTATTTATGAATTCAAGTTAGTTTGTGCATGATTCATGGTAGATGAGAGCCTAAGGCCATTAATTGGAGTTAAATTGTTGCCATGAAGCTTAATTGTAGCATGCATGTAATATACATTGAAGTTTTGAGGTTGTAGTTCATAATTCCTCACATGCATGTCCATGTTTTGAGAGTAGACCATGATTTCATCTTATTTTGAAAGGAATTGGCTCATGAGAGCATGTTTTGAAGCTTGGAAGTTGTTTAAAGTTCATGCATGTTCATTGAGATCATATTCATGAAAATTTGGTTTGAAATTGGATTTAATTGAAACACCCTTGGGCTTTGATTTCTCAAATTGAGCTTCGAATCATGTTGTTCTATGTGTTTACAAATATTTTCCAGAAAAATTGGCCCCAGAGGATCAAATTTGGAGCATCAAAACTTGGTTTTTAGCTTGAATGTGCAATCTGGATTTTCCAGATTTTTGCATGTCCGCTCGAGCGGGGAAAGTGGCGCTCGAGCGGAGAATTCGGGCATCCAGTACTTTGCACTGTTTTGATGTCCGCTCGAGGGGGTAATTGACGCTCGAGCGGTACCTTGTGTCTTACGCTCAAGAGGGTGTCGAGCGCCCATCGAGCGTAATTTTCGAGCATCCAGTACTTTTGACTGTTTTGAAGTCCGCTCGAGTGTGGGAAGTGACGCTCGAGCGGGAACCTTTGTCTGCATGTCCGCTCAAGCGGGGAAATCCACGCTCGAGCGGGACTCTGTTTTTCTGAAAATTCTGAAAATGTTTTCTGAGTGCATCTTTGCATCCTGATTCCATCCTAGGCATTCTAAGGCCTAGTTTAAGACATCTTAATGAGGATATAGATGTAGAACACACCAAGGCAATTAGGGATTAAGTTATTATTTTCTTTCCCAACTCTGTAGCTTAGTGTGTGTTCGTTCTGTAAACTGTGTAGGGTTGGCGACTGGAGACACGCTCTAGCCTAATTGTAGTCCAGAACTCTGTGAGTAACAACTGTGTAAAGATATGTTCAAAAATGATTATCTTCTGAACAATCGAACTGTACTGTTTCTGAACTGCTACTGATAACTGAATGAATGTATGTCCTATATTCTGAACTGTATTGTGGCATCCTTAGCAACTACCGTTACTGACTGTTACTGTCACAGAGATCTCTGTCGGTTCCCTTGTTGGAACTACTACTGTACTGATTGATGGCCATCATTTACTGTTCGGTCTTTTAAGACCTACTGTTTACTGTACTGCTATGCTAATGGATGTACCACTTATGACTGAATGACTGATATACTGAATTAATGAACTGTTTTCATTACTGTAAGGACATTCATTCTAAACCTCTTTACGCATTATGTTATTCACTGGGCTTTAGCTCACTGTCTATATATATATGTAGGTGTTCAGGCACCAGACCGCAGTTAGGAGCGTGGATTAGACTCTCCTTTTTGTCAAGCCAACCACTATGCCTCACTGCGAGGTACCGAGCCTGCCAATCTATGGCTTAGGGGTGTTTTTATTTCCCCTGTCTGACTCTGTGTCTGTTTTGTATAACTGTATAGACTGATAGCACTGTACTGTACTGTTCAATAGGGATTGGGTCCCTGTTCTGAATGATTGTAAATATTGTGCACACTATTCTGTACTGTATATATGTATATATGTAAGAAAAGTCTTTTTGCATATAGACTGTCACAACTCATTGAACATTATTTATTTACTGTTTTGGTTTCCGCCATGCCCCTGTACTCTGTATTACTGTCTTACTGTTAAGCAGGCCTTCGATAATCTCGGATTACTGGCTGGTTATGGTACTAAACCCATAGGGGCGGGTTTGGGTCGTGACATCAGCGATATTCTTTTCAGATTTCACAAAATTCAAAGATATAACATTTTTATTCACCAAACTTCTTATAAATTTATACCTCACTTACATATGCCTATTCATCTTTTTATTAATATGTGCATGTCTTACAAGTTCTATTATGACTCTATTGTCACAATGTATGGAAAAAGCAGGTATTAGATTTTTCACAAGTAAAATATCAAGGAGTAAAGTTTTAATCCACTCAACTTTAATACACGCAGTATCTGAAACTATAAGTTCTGATTATGTTGTATTTCTAGAAATAACAGTTTGTTTTTTTAGAACCCCAAGATATTGCTACTCCACCTAACATAAATATATATCCAGTAGTAGACTTAACATCTACGCTATCTATTATCCAATTAGTATCGCTATAACCTTCTACCACATTAGGAAAACCACTAAAGCAAAGTGAATAATCTAGAGTTCCTCTTATATATTTAAAAACTCTTTCCACAGTAACCCAGTGATCTTTACTAGGATTATGAGTTTGTCTACTTTATCTCCCAACAACATAGGTAATATCTGGTCTAGTCTTATTAGAAATATAGAGAAGTGACCCAATAATTTGAGAATATCTAAGTTGAGATACAGGTGCACCATTATTTTACTTTAAATTCATGCTAGGATCAAAAGGAGTTAAAACAGGTTTGAGATTAAAATAATCAAACTTTTTTAACATCTTCTTGAGTATTCCAGATTGATTTAATGTAATACCTTTGGTTGTTTTCTCTAATTTCATATCCAAAATTATATAAGCTTCTCCTAAATCTTTCATATCAAATTTTAAAGACAAATAAGATTTCACATTTTTAATTATATCTAAATTTATTCCAAATAATAAGATATCATCAACATATAAGCACAAAATAATACATTGTCCATTATCTTCTTTATAGTATACACATCTGTAATATTCATTGATCTTAAAACCAAATTCTGGAATTACCTTGTTAAACTTTTCATGCCACTGTTTAGGAGTTTGCTTAAATCCATACAAAAATTTAACAACTTGCAAACTTTATGTTCTTGTCCTTTAACCACAAAACCTTCAAGTTGCTTCATATAAATTTCTTCATCTAAATCTCTATTCAAAAAAGCAATTTTAACATCCATTTGATAAATTTCTAAATTATAAATGGATGCTAGAGAAATTAAGATTCTAATGAGTGTAATCCTATAACCAGGCAAATAGGTATCGAAATAACTTATTCCTTTCTTTTGTGTAAATCCCTAGGCTACTAATCTTGCCTTATATTCATCTATACTTCCATCAGGTTTTATTTTCTTTCTAAATACCCATTTGCAACCGATAGCTTTACTCCCAGGAGGTAGATTAGTCAACTCCCAAGTATTATTTTGAAGTATTGATTCAATCTCACTATTAATGGCTTCCTTCCAAAATGGTGCATCTAAGAATGACATGGCTTCTATAAAAGTATTTGGTTCTCCTTCAGTTAAAAATGTATAAAAATCATCTCCAAAATTTTTCTCTATTCTAGTTCTCTTACTCCTTCTAGGTTTTATGTCTAGATATTCAGAATCATCTCTCAAAGGAATAACACAGTACTAGTAATAAACGTTCTATCTACGACCTAATTTGAGATCCCAGTTTTATATGGAAAAATATCTTCAAAAATGTAGTTTCACGTGATTCAATTATTGTAATTTCACTAATTTCAAAATTTATTACTAAAAATCTATTAGCACTACTATTTTGAGTATATCCTAAGAAAACGGTATCTACAATTTTGGGTCCTATTTTCTTACATTTAGGTTCTAAAATTGCTACTTTTGCTAAACACCCTCACACTTTCAAGATTTTAAGATTAGGTACTTGTTTTTTCTAGATTTCATAAGGTGTTTTATCATTATCAATCACAATTACTCTATTTAATGTAACACAAGCAGTGTGCATCGTCTCCTCTCCCCCTCCCCCCCCCCCTCCCCTCCCAAAAAAAAAAAAAAAAAAAGCTCTCTGGTAAACCAGAACTAATAAGCATTGCATTTATCATATCCATTAGGGTTCTATTTTTCCTTTCAACTATTCCATTAGATTGTGGAGAATAAGGTGGGATTACTTCATGAATAATTCCATGTTCTATGCAAGAGGTACTAAGGATACTTACATTATATTCACCTCCTCCATCAGATCTAAGTTTCTTAATCTTCCTTTCTAATTGATTTTCTACTTCAGCTTTATAAATTTTAAATTTACTAAACACTTCATCTTTCGTTTTAATTAAATATAAGTAACAAAACCTAGAACAATCATCTATAACAAAATATTTATTTCCTGCTCTAGTTGGTGGTCTATTAGAATCACAAACATCACTATGTATAAGGTCTAAGAGTTATGAATTTCTTTTTACAAATTTATAAGGTTTCTTAGATTGTTTTGCTTGCACACATATTTCACATTTGTGTTTGACATCAATAGGTGATTTAGGTATTAATTTTAAATCCATCAGTTTCCTAATTTTCCTTAAATTCACATGTCCAAGTCTTTCATGCCACAAATCACAAACTTCAATATTAAAAATATTATGAAAGATATTATTAACTTCAAAAGATACATTTAATTTAAATAAACTATCACATACAAAACATTTTCAATAAAAATATCATTTTTACTTATTACAATTTTATTCAATTCTATTACAACTTTGTAACCTAAC
The DNA here is from genome assembly GCA_030407325.1 of Camellia japonica. Taxonomy (NCBI): domain Eukaryota; kingdom Viridiplantae; phylum Streptophyta; class Magnoliopsida; order Ericales; family Theaceae; genus Camellia; species Camellia japonica. Next base: position 71,526,324 of record JAPPVO010000019.1, on the reverse strand, counting down.
TGTACTAAACACAATCCACTAATAAGATTTCTTTTAATTTCAAGAACATATCGCACATCTTTCAAAGTTAAGATCTTTCTAGAAGTCATCTTCAAATCTATATCTCCAATGCCAAGTATCGGTGCGATTGATCCATTCCCCAAAGTTACACTTCCTCCACTTGATTTCTGAAAAGTTTTAAAATAACCACAATCAAAACACACATGTATATTAGGCCCAAAATCTAACCACCAATCTTGATATTTAAAAGTAGAACTAATTTCAGGATTATACCTAAAAGATGGTTCCGCAATTTCTTCTTTCTCCAAAATCACATTCACTTGAGCATTATGACCTGATTTCTTTGCTGCTTGTTGAACCTTGGTCTATACTCCTCAGCCTTCTTAAAAAAAATCCTTAGCATAGTGATTGGCTCTCCACACACATAGCACAACCTTTTGCCACTTCCTTGTCCTTTAAAATTATTAGTATTGGCTTGATAGTTGTTATTATGATGTTCGCCATTTTGACCTCTAGGTTTAAATTTAAGGTTGTTCTTGAAATTTTTACCTTTAGGTCAAAAGTTATTTCTATTGCTGGATCTATTCTTATTCCCATTCTCTCACCAATTTGCCTTAGGAGTTTTCTCTTTTCTAGTTTCTAGATTTGATCTATGCTTCTCTTCCACCCTAAGTGTGTATTGATTAGTTGAGTTAATGACAAATCTCCTTGTTGGTGCCTAAGACGCTTAGCAAAGTCATTCCAAGATAGAGGTAATTTGTCAATAAGGCAAGACACTTTAAATACCTCACTAAAAGTTGTCCCTTTCTTTTCTACTTTTCTAATAGTTCTTGAAACTCATGTGTACGAGCACAAAATAATTTGTCTCATATAATCCCGTTGATCAAGTTTGTACTCCTCCAAACGTCGTCATCTTATCACCTGAAAACACAAATGTGAGTTAGTCGGTGAGTGTGTGCCGGAAACCCCTCTGATGCCTAAGTCAGCAAATAGACAATAGACACAAAAGCTCTGTGAATTCGGGAGTATGAATTAAAATACCTGGAAATAGGTGCAGTCATGAGCTTTTATAGATTCCTCGTGGCACAATCCTAGCAGAATTCTGACTTTCCTTATCAGAGTCCTCCTAGGAGTTACATTCCCTAAGGATAATGCTTATCCCTGGGACACCCTTCTCACTGCCAACCAAGTGAGATGGCCAAAACTCTTTGCTCAGCTATCGTTGCGCTCAATCGAGATATATTGCTTTGTTCTACTTCTAGTTGAGCCGTGCTAAACTGGACCAAAGAGTGGCACTTTGTCGAGCTACATCTAGCTCGACCTTCTCCATTGAAGTCGCCTCAGTCCGCTTATTGACCGTGCACAAATAGCTGGGTCCATGTCCAAACAATCATCTCTAACCAGCCCAACACAGGTTCAACCCAAAACCGAGCTACATGAGCTCTTATCTCGGCCCATTACGTGGCCCAACTTCCAAACGTAAGCTTACCTAGCTCGGCCCAATTAGTTTACACAAATTACCCTCTCAATCACCCCTTAATTCCATCTGTGAAGCATGATTGGGATTACTTTCCTCCAGCCGAGCTAAAAATGCTCAACTCTGCCAAACTAGAAAAGTTGTTCGGTCTTACAACTCGTTCGGCCCCAATACATCTTGTCAGTTGCTCAGCACGTCCTTCCACTACTCTAGCATATCTAACACGACGTCATTCCTAGGACATATGGCATGTACCTCCCAAAAATTTAAACAGCCCTGCCGTTTCAGCCACTAAACCCAGTGCTCTATTTCTTTCGACATATATATCCGACCCTGCCGTTTAAACAGCCCCATCATTTCCTTCGACGTATATATCCTGTACACTCGAACGGTTTCAGCCATTGTTCACCCTTTTTATTCACAAACCCTAAACCTAGTGAAATTGCCCCCATACGTGTGTCGGATACGTATCGAATACGAATCCACATCTGATACGGCAGGATACGTATCAGATCCGGCAAAGAAGTATCCCATTTTTTTTAAAAAAAAATTGAATTTCGAATACGTTTGGGATACACGAGGATACTTTAGGGATATACTTCGAATACTTTCGGGATACAGCAGGGCGAAAAAATAATTTTACAAACTTATAATGAGGTCAAACTGTAAAATAACAAAAATTATCTAAAATAAAACAAAAAACTAAAACAAACCCTAGCTCACGAGCACTGGAGCAGCAACAAGTTGAACAGAGCAAGAGTCGTCGTCATCATCTCTATCATTTCCATCGCCATTCACGAACAGCAACAAGGAGGAGAAGAAGGAGGAGTCGATCAAGGTCAGTCCCTCTCTCTCGCTCTCATTCTCACTCTCACTCTCATTCTCATTCTCTCTTGCTCTTTCTTTTACTCACTCACTCTCACTCTTTCACTTTTCTGTCTCTGTCACTCGATCTTAGTCCCTCTTTCTTGCTCAATCTCACACACACACACACTCTCTCTCTCTCTCTCGCTCGATCTCTCTCTCCCTCTCGCTCAATCTCACTTACTCTCTGTCTCTCCGTCTCAATCAATCTCACTCTCTCTCCCTCTCACTCACTCTCTGTCTCTCTGTCTCTCTCTCTCATTGTACTAAACTAACCCTTTTGAATTTCTTTTTTTTTTTTTGCAACTAAGCTAAGCTACTACTAGTACCCACTTTTTATTTTCTCAAAAGACAACAACATCAAGGAGCCTTGTGAGGTTTTTTTTTTTTTTTTTCCTTTTGATCATTAATTTTTTTTTATATCGAATTGCTGAAACTTTATTGAATTGTTGAATTTTTGGAATTGCTAAAATTGCTAAAAATTGTAAAAATAATATTTTTTATAAACGTATCCCCGCCGTACCCGTATCCTAGTTTTTCAAATTTTGCCGTATCACTATATCCATATCGTATCGTACCCGTATCCCGTATCCATATCCATGCTTCCTAGCTCTCATCGAAGCACAATCCAATACCTTTAAATTCACAATCATACGAGGAGGCGTTCTTTCTGTCTTGCCGAGCAGACTAACTCGGTTTACACTAACCCTGCCAACCTTTTTTGGCCGTGATAACCATCTCGATCCAAGAGTTTAAAAAAGTTTTGGTCAAACCTATCGACCCGCGTTGGCCGAGATAACTATCTCGGTCAAATAGTTCAAAAAAGTTAGTCAAACCTGCCAACCTTCCTTAGCCGAGATAACTGTCATCTCGGGCAAAGAGTTTAAAAAATTGTTGGTCAAACCTGCTAACCTGCTTTGGCCGAGATAACCATCTCGGTCAAAGAGTGCAAAAATTTCTTGGTCAAACCTGCCAACCTTCTTTGGCCTAAGTAACCATCTCGGTCAAAGAGTGCAAAAATTTGCTGGTTAAACCTACCATCCTTCTTTAACCGAGGTAACCATCTTAGTTAAAGAGTGCAAAAATTTGTTAGTCAAACCTGCCAACCTTCTTTAGCTGAGGTAATCATCTCAGTCAAAGAGTGCAAAAAGTTGTTGGTCAAACCTACCAACCCACTTTGCCTCCAGTCGTGCAAAGATTTGTTAGAAAGAGTTACTAAAACCTACCAACCTTCTTTGGTTGAGGTAACCATATCAGTCAAAGAACGCAAAAATTTGTTAGTCAAACCTGCCAACCTTCTTTGGCCAAGGTAACCATCTCAGCCAAAAAGTGAAAAAAATTGTTGGTCAAACCTGTAACCTTCTTTGGCAGAGGTAACCATCTTGGTCAAAGAGTGCAAAAAGTTGTTGGTCAAACCTGCCAACCTTCTTTACCCCCAGTCATGCAAAGATTTGTTAGAAAGAATTGGTCAAACCTGCAACGTTTTTTGGCCGAGGTAACCATCTCAGTCAAAGAGCGCAAAATTTTTTTAGTCAAAACTGCCAACCTTCTTTGGCCGAGGTAACCATCTCGATCAAAGAGTGCAAAAATTTGTTGGTTAAACGTGTTAACCTTCTTTAACCGAGGTAACCATCTCGATCAAAGAGTGTAAAAATTTGTTGGTTAAACATGTTAACCTTCTTTGGCTGAGGTAACCATCTCGGTCAAAGAATGCAAAAAGTTGTTGGTCAAACCTACCAACCTTCTTTGCCCCTAGTCGTGCAAAGATTTGTTAGAAAGAGTTGGTCAAACTTGTCAACATTCTTTGGCTGAGATAACCATCTCAGTCTAAGAGCGCAAAAATTTGTTGGTCAAATCTGCCTACTTTCTTTGACCGAGGTAACCATCTCAGTCAAAGAGTGCAAAAATTTGTTGCTCAAACCTGCCAACATTCTTTGGACGAGATAACCATCTTGGTCAAAAAGCGCAAAAAATTGTTGGTCAAATATGCCTACTTTCTTTGACCGAGGTAACCATCTCAGTCAAAGAGTGCAAAAATTTGTTGCTCAAACCTGCCAACATTCTTTGGAAGAGATAACCATCTTGGTCAAAAAGCGCAAAAATTTCTTGGTCAAACCTATCAATTTTTTTTGACAGAGCTAACTATCTCGATCAAAAAATATAAAAATTTGTTGGTCGAATAATCTAATAGAATAATAATATATAAAAAATAACACCCAAAACAAAATATCAAGAAGTTAGTGAACTATTTGTTTTTTGGGGAAAAATCCAAGTCAACTACGCCAGAACATATAATTCAACAAAGCCATTTCAGTCTTCACTCTGAAATTATAAATCATTTTCTTTTTCCCCACAGTTTCTCAAAATCAAACAAAAAAACAGTAATCGTATTTGACTACTATGTAATAATATCTTTTTTTAAATATATATATATATATATAAAGACTTTAAATTGTTGTGAGAATTGAACAATAATTACTCTAAATTAATTTTACAAAATCAAAATATTAAACAAGACAAATTCTGAAAATAGGCTTTTTACAATTTGATAAAACTATATATATATATAATAGAATAAGAAGAAGATGAATAAAAGGGTTTAGCAAATAACCTGTGTAATTGTGAGAGGTTGTAACAAGTCCGCGAGGGACCTCATGGGTTACAGTTCGGACTCAATTTGTCACGGTTCTTAATCTGAACCAAAGAGTCCAAATCTGGCAAATCATTTTGAGAAAACAGATTTTTGAAAGAAATGCCAAACATGGACTGCTTTGCCAGATACAGAGTCGCCACCTAAATATTTTTTAATGGGGAAATTTAGGAAACCCTGACTCGGTGCCAAAGGCCACGTGTCCGTCATTACCAAAGTTGCCTCGGCTCAGGAACTTGGGTACGATTGGGGAAGGTCAGCTACGAGCACCCCCTCTCGCCCGATCCGAAGATCGGCCTCTACTAACCATGATATCCAATTTTGAAAACATTATGTGTTCTTGTTCTGGTTATTAGCCTAGAATTACTATGTTGTGCGCACAACAAACAAATATAGACCAAATTGCCTAAATTGGAACAAGACATTTCATGCTTGTTTTGAAAATAGTTTGCTACTCGCAAGTAGGCTAAAATATAGGTTTTGCCACCCTCGAGTGGGCTTTTAGAAAAGATGATTTTGCCACTATCTAGTGGGCTTAAAACTCACATTTTCAATGCATTATTCCAATTGGTAATTTGACCTCCATCCACAGGCATTCAAGCAGTTATATCACATAAGCAGCTAGCCTCATGGTAATCATGCTATTGTGGCAACACTCACACGCATGCGGTATGCTAAAGCATAAAAAGCTTACCTAGTACTCCAAACCAAAACAGAAACCAGTTAGTACATATGCATGATCCCAGTTCATGTTAAGATGGTTAATGCAACACATGCAAGATGCAACTATAATAGGCTCGGTTATCTAAAGATGACATGTGAAATGCTGCAATTAACAAGTACTTCAACTTGGAATTGAAATACAAATGCAGTTATCATGATGTACCGAGCCCGGTGCATGTAAGACAAATGAATGGATGCACACATGCATAGCATAAGGTATGCTAAATTAAACATGACCTAATACTAACCATCAAAAGCAGGTAAGTAAAAGGGAGAAAGAAGCGGGGGTTGGAAGATATGCACACACGCACCCACACTTATTACAATTCGCCCTCGCTCGGAGGGACCAAAAGAATATACAAGTTAAATAATAAATCAACTATCCTAGCTAATTAATTATTACAGACCCTTAATTAATTAACGAAATAAATGCAGAAAGAAGGTGGCCGCAGCCCTGCCTCAGGATGCGTGGATGATGCATGCTTGATCTGTCTCGCCCGAAAACTCGCTGCCATAGCATTGCTGCCTCTGTTTTCACTGCCTAGCTCCTCTGAAAACTACACAAGTCTGGGACAGATTCTATACACATTGTGAAACACCACCGGCTGGGAGGAATGGCCACCGGCCATGGGAAATGGCCACCGACCACTGATGAAGATATCGGCCATTCATTGATGGCCGGTCGGCACTAGACATGGCCGGCCAGCCAAAAATTCCTACAGAAATCAGTTTTGACAGCAACAGAGGGCAAGCAGTGTATGGCATGGAATTTCAAGCAAATGTAAGCATGGTCACACTCCCTATCATGCAATAGACTCAAGAGAGCATGGCCCTCGACTCTCGGGCCATCAATTATGCATGATGGCCTAATAAGCCAAGTTTGCAACTTAATGAAAAAATGCATGCAACAAAAAAGAGATGAATGCCAACACCCTATCATGTTGGGGTCAAGGGGCTTGGCGACCGAGGGTTGAGACGTGTTTTGTCACTTGAAGTACAAACACTTCTCAGCCCTCAAGTTTGGCTTGACACCCCAAACCAAACAATGCAATGCATGTATACAAATTTGGCTCAAAGATGCAACATGAATAATGTAATGTGCCAAACATACAAGATGTAATGCTATGTAATTCATCATGCAAACTATGACATGAAATGCAACTAGCTAACAATATGCAAGCATGCAATCATGTTACTAGGCAAACATGAATTCAAAGCAATGCAACATGATCATGCAACGCAAAGGGGCAAACCTCAACCCACCCCAAAACAGCAACAAAAGATGCCTAAAATGATGAACAAATACTCATGTAAGCATACCCACCAATAGGCCCAAGATTAAGACATAACCAAGGGGTATTCTACTACCACTACCCCAAGCAAACATGGCATGAGCTATACAACCAAAAACAGAGTTTGGATGCACTGAAATAAGTCCTAAAACCCTCTGATATGACAGCCACGAAGGCTTAAACACTTAGGCATGCACAATGCTCATTTCAAGGCACAACAAAATGACTCTTCAAGGCATGAAAGGGGTGATAAATGCGATCATACAAGCATGATTTATGGACTGAAATAGCATGGAAAATGACTCCAAATCACTGAAACATCCCAATTCAAGCGTGCTCATGACTCATACCCTTAAGGCACACAAGCCAAAATGCAAAGAGGCTACCCTAAACATGGCAAATATGATCAAACCAGCACCTAACAGTCCTGGAGCATGACAAAAAGATGCTAGAACCTTCATGAAGTTAGGCTAAATCATGCAAGAATCATGGCCTAAATGCATGGCCTATTTCTAGGCAAAATGGAGGAATAAAAGGCAAGTGCAATATGCATGCAAGGGGCCACAAATCCGACCAAAAATAGAGGTATATTATGACCAAACAACACCTAAAAACCTCTGAAATGGAGCCAAAAACAACTACTCATGCATGCTACCATTAGGAACAAAAAACATGCACAAATGAGAGACCAAGGGAGAGGGGTGTCCCTCCCCTTTGCAAGACCTCAAACCCCCTTCTTCATCACTGAAAATCCACTGGATTTCAGTGGTGAGAAAGCCAATACATGAGACTAACCAAAGCCTAACAAAAGAGCACAAAAAGAGGCCAAAAGAGGCCTAAGAAGGGGAGGTCGGCCCCAAACAACCAAATGACCTTAATGAAAGATCTCAAGCATGAAAATACAAGACTTTTTTTAGTTATACACAAAGTCTAAAACAGCAAGCAAGGAAGGAAAAAATCTAGTGCAAGATTGGGGAATCTAAAGTAAGAATGTTACCCTTGAAGAACCCTTGAGGAACAGCAAGATCAACCACCTTCCTATGATCAAAACCAGTCCAAAAACTCAAGAACAAACCCTCTAAGCCTCTCAAGGTCGAAGTGTGATGTAATGGTGTGTGTTTTAGTGCAAAACTAAGGTCAAAACACACTTTTAGACCACAAAACACATACAAAAGAGGAGAGAGAGGAAAATATAGAGAGAGAGTGTGATGTATATCAGAATATATGTATAAGCTCTGGTTTTTTTCGTTTAACCCCCAACAAAGGAGGAGGGGGGCTCTATATATAGACAAAACAGAGGTTTGAAGCTTCTTAAAGAAGCTAAACAAGAAAAGGGTCAAAGGGGGCAAGGGGGGCAAGGCTTCCTGGGGAAACTAGGACAGCTGGCAAGCTTCTTGAGGAAGCTTTGACAAAGGGTCAAGCTTCCTCAAGAAACTTTGACCAAAAGGGTGCAAAAGGGGCAAAACAGCCATATGTATGCCCCGGGACAGGTTTGGTGCATTCCAACTGGCATAGCTGGCATGCACCATGCCTGAAAAAGGTAAAAAGGTGCTACCAGCCAGAAAAGGAGGTCACCGGCCAAACAAATGGCCGGCCAGCCATATTGAGTGCCGACCGGCCAATGGTATAATTCACCAATGGCCGGTAGCCTCAAAACATGGCCGGTGGCCTCAAACCAAGGCCGATGGGTGTCAGGGTAAGCTAACAAGCTACTCTCTACCCTCAGCAGCAAAAACACAAGTGTTTGGTGCAAAACCAAACACAGAACAACCGAGTTGAGAGATCCTGAGGCAAGGCACGTAGCCGAGACCTCCGGGAACTCAAAACGAAACACGAGCATGGGTAATCACCGAGTGTTCAAACGGCGACGTCCAAGTCTTGAGAACGGTCAAAAATGGGGTGTCCACAGTTGCCCCTCTTTGACAAAACTCGAAAGTCATAACAATGACGGGAGTGATTGTCAAAGCCCAGAGACGACCCATTTTTGACAAGGCAGAACACTTGGACAAAGCATACAAGCGGCAGACAAAGGTATGCGCCCGAAGACAGGGGCAAAATGCAGGACAATGCGCAAAGCCGAGCATAACTTATGAACATGCAAAGAAAGCTGTAACGAAGCATAACATGCGACAGTTTTAAGCAATCATAGACCAAACTACACTACAATGCAGGAAGGATGTAAGAGAATTATGCAATTCTCACTACGTTTCACGCGGAGAATACAATACCTGTCCGGTTCGTCTGGTCGCGCCAGCTTCAAATGAACCGTACATACAATATCGTGCCTGGGAAAGAAAGTAACTTAACAGGTACAATATTGTTAGCAACATGCGCATCTATGCAATTGAAAGTGCGTGACAACGCAAAACAAGCGAGATGCATAACAATGTTGTGAAAGCGCAAACACCTGTGAGTAAAGAACACGGGGCAACGTGCGCAATGTGTGAGGATGTAGACACATGTAAGTAAAGTATACGCAACAACGTGTACAATGTGTATAAAAGGACGGACACTGAACACATGTAAGTAAAGCATAACGTGACAACGCATGCAATGTGCATAAAAGGAACTTGAACATATGTAAGTAAAGCAATGCACGCATGTACGCAATGTGTATAGAAACTTGAAATTAAACACATATAAGTAAAGCAATGCACGCAATGTGTATAGAAACTTGAAATTGAACACATGTAAGTAAAGCAGTGCACGTATGCACGCAATATGTATAGAAACTTGAAATTGAACACATATAAGTAAAGCAATGCACGCATGCACGCAAAGTGTATAGAAACTTGAAATTGAACACATGTAAGTAAAGCAATGCACGCATGCACGCAATGTGTATAGAAACTTGAAATTGAACACATGTAAGTAAAGCAATGCACGCATGCATGCAATGTGTATAGAAACTTAAAATTGAACACATATAAGTAAAGCAATGCATGCATGCACGCAATGTGTATAGAAACTTGAAATATGGCAAAGACAAGTCATTCATGATATTGAAACGCAAAGTACTGCAACGCAGCATAATTGAAGCGATTTGTGGAGTTCGCAAGATACAAAAAGGATACGGGAGAGGGGATTCCTCGTACGTATGGAGCATCGCTCATAGCAGACACAACTTGAGGTCAACTCGGAGGTCTATGAATGTTCTGAAGGTGTACTTCCTTGCACTGCCTCAAGAAATGAAAGTGCCAAACCATACAATTGATCAAACAAGAGCGCGAGAGACATATTGACCACAAGGGGAGGGGCTACCGGTATCAACCCTGATACTTTGCTACCTTGCTCCTTCTTTTTGCTTTACTTTCCTTTTTACTGGTAGTTTAAGCACATTGCACTACCTCAGGCAGGTTTTACTTTAAAAGAAACTGTGTATGTTTGCAAAATACATGATGGAAATGAAACTGCTATTTTGTTCAAAATGTGTTGCATTTGTATGTCCTATGCATTGCATCGCACGGCATCCCATAACAGTGTGTTGAATGAGATTGAAAAAAAATTGCGTCGTAATAATCAGGTAGTGAACCAATTACAACTCGATTAGCAAAACGAAAAGACTCGATATAACCAACCAAACGTGAGTACAACTCGATAAGCAAATTAGAGACTTGAAGAGAGTGACATACAACTCAATAAGCAAATGTACAACAACTCGATAAGCAAATAGGCGTGACTCCGCAGCACGCAAGATTGATCACCAGAGGGCATTGGAGGTGGCGGAATTCCCCAATCCTCAGCATAAACAGCTCAGAGAACAAGGAGGAAGACCACCGGCCAAAGATAAAGACCATCGGCCGTGAGAAACGGCCATCGGCCAGAAACTTTGATCAATCGGCCAAAAGTGGTGGCCAGTCGGCACTATATTGGCCGGCCGCCATGAATTGCCAGAACCAGCAGAATGCTGACATCTGTCCTCCACTCAATCTTATCTTCTACAAAAAGGCCTCAGCTTCATAGTTCTTCTCAATTCAACACTGATTTGCCCCAAATGGAAGCGCTTCTTGCCCAAAATCTCACAACTTGGATTAGCAACTAGGATGGTTCGGAAAAGTTGAATTTCTGGGACTTCGGCATAAACGCACTATTCACCTTGAGTCGTACCCCGTTGCACTTTCCGTTTCTCCACGCCGCGGCAAGGTTTTGGAATCCGGTGACACATGTTTTTAGCTTCGGCGGGCAAGAGGTATGTCCTACCTTTGAAGATTTTCGAGCTTTAATGGAGTCCGAGCGCAATGAAGAGATCCTGCCCCAACTTCATTTTGGCCATGCTCAAGCCTTAGGACAAATGTGTGGGCTCTTAATACCCGACGCTCGATCTTTGATTTGTGACGGAATGCTGGATATTCCGAGTTTGATTTGCCATTTTTCTGATGCCGGTGACCGCGGCGACCGTCATTGGCAAGGTTTTCGACAACACGCACTTTGCTTGTGCATGCTATCTCATTTCTTACTTGCCTCGGGTTCCGGAGGATCTAGTGTTCGGTTGATCAAGGTTGCCCAAGGTTTGAAGGAGGGTAAGAGTTGCATCGCCATGACTTTGGCTGAGACGTTAATGGGCTTGGATGCTTTCTATCGTCGCGAAACAACCAAATTTGCGGGGAGTCCACTACTACTGCAGGTAAAGTTTCCCACCCAATCTCTCATATGTATTGCTCACATCACTCGGCCCTCAAGCTCGGTTTTCTCACAAATCCCTTTTCTTACTTTTCTCTCATCGTACACCTCTCTATTCTTTATTCTCTCATTTTTTATCCCTTCCCAGGTGTGGTTGATGGAAAAGTTGCAGGTTGTGGACTCTTGCCCAATATACTCAGCCCGCGGTTACTTTTTCAGACAACGCCTAGTCGACGCCCTTGATGAGAGTTGGTGGTTTGACTAGATGTGTAGCTTGTCCGCAGATCGCATTGCTTGGCGATGTCCTTGGCTTCATCTACCGGCAATGAGCTACAGCATGACCCGCCAACCTGGGATCCAGCTGATTGGCTTGACTCACTGTGTCTTCTATTTTCCATTTCGGGTCCGGCGTCAGTTCGGTCATGACCAGACTTGTCCACCAGAAGAGATAGAATATCCTGCTGCATTCCCGATCCGAGGCGCACAGCTTGCCCGGTATGTAATAGCATGGAGGACTAGAGAGCTCCTGGCCCCCCTCCCACTTTCAGTTGCACTTTGTCTGATGAGTGCTTGATTGGCTTAATGAAGAGGCACAGTCGGGCCAGCTTGGCATCAGAGGCTTCGACCAGCTCTGGGAGGGGCGCAGGAACACCTGACTTATCTATGCCCCGGATTTATTGCTTTATTAGTATTTTCAAGTTTTCCTTATGAATGTAATAAAAAGCAACTTCAATTTGTATGCAAGAGCAGGAGAACTCTGTATTGAAATCAATGAAATTGAAGGTTGTGGTACTGAAAATTTCCGTTTTGGTCCAGAAATGGTCTTAGTTGTAAAAAGATTACTTTGAACAAAGTCAACTTTTATTAAAACTTTTCAAAACTATTTTCGGTATGGATCAGAATTGGACACGCCTGAGATTTGTCACTGAGATGTACAACCCCGGACCCCAGCAACTGGAAAGTTGCCCCTAGTTTGAATAGTATCGCGGCACTGCACAGCAACGGAAAGTTGCCCCTAGTCTGAATAGCACTGCACCAGAGATTACAATCGAATTCTTGAATGCTGAATAGACAAAGATGACCGAGCTGATCAAATGGACAAAGTTGATCGAGGAAAAGTTTATGGCTGAACTTAGGATGAAGTTGCCTACGTATCCCAAAGATGGGAATCAAGCCTTACGTAGTTCAGGCTTGGGTTCACTCGAGTATTTTCACTTCTCCTTTTGTGCTCTAACTTTTGCCAAGGCCGCCCTTTGCGGGTTTTCAACCTTGCGAGCTCAGTTTTTATAATTTCAAATTTTTCATGCTCTAACTTTTGCCTAGGTCGCCCTTTCGGATTTCGGCCTAGCGAGCCTCTCAGGAGTAATATTTCTTCAACTTGTCCATGTTGATCGGTTGTGAGAACTCTAGGCCATCTAGGTCCATCAGAACGACAGCTCCACCCGACAAATAGACTTGATGATGTAGGGGCCGGTCCAATTGGGTCTGAACTTGCCCCTTGGGTCGTGGATGGGAGCTCGGTTGTCCTTAAGTACCAAATCTCCTTCCTTTAAATTCCTGGACTTAACCTTCTTGTTGAAAGCCCGGCAATTCTGCGCTGATAACCTTGAACATGGTACAGTGCTTTTAGTCTTCCTCATCAAAGAGCATGAGTTCCTCAACCTACTCTGCTGCCAATCTGCTTCGGCTATTTGACACTTAGCCAATACTCATAATGACGGAACCTCAATCTCGATAGGTAGAACGGCCTCCATCCCATAGACTAATGAATACGGAGTCGCCCCAGTAGAAGTTCTGATTGAAGTCCGGTAGCCCCACAGAGCAAAAGGTAACTTATCTGGCCAGTCCCGGTAGGTTTCCACCATCTTCTGCAGTATGTGCTTGATGTTCTTGTTGGCGGCCTCGACCGCTCCATTGGTTTGCGGCCGGTATGTGGATGACTTATGAAAAGCCACATTGTATTTCTTCAACAAATCAATCACCTCCTTCTTGAAGTGGGAACCATTGTCTGAAATAATCTCGTTTGGGACTCCGTAGCGGCAGATGATGTTGTTTCTGATAAACTTTGCGACATGTGAAGCCTTCAACACCGCATAGGATTGGGCCTCAACCCACTTTGTAAAGTAATCTATCGCGACCAAGATGAACTCATGCCCATTCGACCCCTTTGGAGTAACAGCCCCGATCACATCGATTCCCCAAACTGAAAATGGCCATGGCGAAGTCATGTTGTACAGCTTCGACGGCGGGATGTTCATGCGGTTTGCATAATTTGACATTTATGGCATCGTCAAACAAAGCCGATACAATCCTTCTCCGTGTAGACCAGTAGTAACCTTGTCTGAGGATCTTCTGAGCCAACATTACCCATTCATATGTGCACCGCATTCTCCTCCATGGATGGCCTCTATCAGGCGCTTCGACTCTTCAGCTTCTACACACAGCTTATGCATTCTCAGATGACCTCTCTTATAGAGCTTACCCCCGCAGATGATGAACTGGACAGCCATTCTTCTGATTGCCCTTTTATCTTTGGCATTCGCCCCTGGTGGATACGTCTCTTTATCCTAGAAGTTCCAAATGTCGTAATACCAGGGGTTGTCGTCCTGAACCTCACCTATGACAGCAATTGATTCATACGCCGGCACAAACTTCTGGTCAATGATGACTGGGCGCATCCGGACTCCAAACGGGATGTCTATCATGGAAGATAGAGTTGCTAGTGAATCTGCGAACCTGTTGTTCTCTCTTGCTAGATGAGCAAAGTTTAGCTTTTCAAACCGAGGAATTAACAAATCCAAGGTCTGGTGGTACATTATCATCTTTTCTTCTTTGACTTTCCAATCTCCTTTTGCTTGAGACACAACAAGGTTCGAGTCCCCAATGACGTCTAACCGTTTTGCCCCTAGTTCCAGGGCTGCTTCTAGACCGGCAATGCATGCCTCATATTCCGCTTCGTTATTCGAAACTTTGAACCGGAGTTTGAATGCTAGAGGAATACGGGAGTTGTCGGGTGCTATCAACAACACTCCTATCCCATACCCGCACTGGTTTGACGCTCCGTCAAAATACATCGTCCAAGTTTCATCCTCGATGTGCAAAATAGCCTCATCTGGAAACAAATACTTAACTGCTTCACCCCCTTCTACTGGATGATCGGCTAAGAACTCTGCCACTGCTCTTCCCTTGACTGACTTACGTGTCACATATTTCAGATCGAATTCGGAAAGCAACAGCAACCAGCGAGCTAGCCTACCCGTAAGTGTCGGTTTCTCGAAAAGATATTTGATGGGATCCAGTCGTGAAACAAACATTACGGAGTGAGCTAACAGGTAGTGCCGCAGCTTCCTGGTAGCCCATATCAAGGCTAAGCAAGCCTTCTCCAACGGTGTGTAGCGAGTTTCATACTCCAACATCTTCTTGCTCAGATAGTAGACGGCCCTCTCCACCATATCCTCCGATTCTTGTGCGAGCATACAGCCCATGGTAGTTTCGGTCACTGAAAGGTACAATATCAACGGTCTTCCCGGTTCTGGTGGTGACAACACGGGTGGGTTCTGTAAGTATTTCTTGATCTGTTCAAAAGCAGCTTGGCATCGGCCGTCCCATTGGAATTTTTTTCCTTTCTTCAGAAGGCCAAAAAGTGGTTCACAAGTCAAGGTTAATTTTGAGATAAACCGTCTTATGAATTGCACTTTACCCAGAAAGCCTCGCACCTCCTTTTCAGTCCTTGGTGGTGGCATTTCTAAGATGGCCTTGATTTTGGAAGGGTCGACTTCGATGCCCCTTTGTGTAATTAGAAACCCCAGCATTTTTACCACTGTAACACTGAACGTACACTTTTGAGGATTCAACCGCAACCGAATTCTCTGATCCTTTGAAAAAACTTTTGCAAGGCGGTGTAGTGGCCCTCCCTTTCTTTGGACTTGACAATCATATCATCCACGTACACCTCAATCTCTTTGTAGATCATGTCATGCAATATCGTAGTCGCGGTCCGTTGATATGTTGCTCCGGCATTCTTCAACCCAAATGGCATCACTCTGTAGCAGTAAGTCCCCCACGGGATGGTGAAGGCAGTCTTTTCCCGGTTTTCAGGTGCCATCACTATCTTATTGTAGCCTGAGAAACCATCCATAAACGAAAGCAAAGCATGCCCCGCTGTAAAATCTACCAACTCATCAATATGCGGCAAGGGAAAGTCGTCCTTCGGACTAGCTCTGTTCAAATCTCTAAATCCACGCACACCCGGATTCTGCCATCTTTCTTCGGCACTGGAACAATGTTGGCCAACCAAGTCGGGTATTCGGATACCAGCAGGAAGCCTGCATCGATTTGCTTGGTGACCTCTTCCTTAATCTTGATGGCCAGTCAGGGCGGATCCTTCTGAGTTTCTGTTTGACAGGTCGGGCCTCGGGGTCAAGAGGGATCCGGTGCTGTACAAGCTCAGGATCGATTCTAGGCATGTCTTCGTAGGACCACGTGAAAACGTCTTTGAAATCTTTTAATAAAGCGACTAGGCGCTCGCGTTCCTCCGAAGACAACGTGGACCCGATCTGGACCAGCCACGGGTCCTTCTCAGTACCAATATTCACAGTAGTGATTTCATCAACTAAAGGTTTAACAAATCTTTCCTGCTCTTGATGAATTAATCGTTGCAAAACCGGAGAAATTTCTTCCTCGTCGTTTTTGTCAAAATTTTGAAAGTCTTGATTCAAACAGTAAATCAAAGGCACAGAAAAGTACTCAGAAACCACATCCATATCATTCTCATTATGTACTTCCAAACCGTCCGATTCTTCTGTTACAACAGACTCAAAAGAGAAAGAAAAAGACGACCTGGACAGGACTGTGGCATCCGGGTTATCACCCCCAGGAATACCGGACTCAGACTCAGTTGAGCTGGAAACCTGATTCCGACTCACAAGACTCGGTGGAATCAGATTCCGGCTCACTACCTGACCCGGTGCTGCTCGACAAAAACCCCTCGTACTGCCAAACGAGGGAGGGTGCGATGGATGCATCCAAAATAGTTGATGGTAGGCCCGGCCGTTTCATTCCCAATCATGGACACCGAGAAGTTATCCCCCAAGCACTTCTGTTCGATCGGAGGATCTGAAGTAGACATGCCAGTGCTACCCCCATTTCAAGTTCGGTGTCCTCAGACTCCATTTTTTGTTCTGCTCAACCTCAACCGTTCGGGTCTGCCTGCTCTTCGGCAACATCATCCCCAGATAATTGTAGGTCAAAGAAAATCTCGAACCCCGGCACGCGCTTCCTCTTCTGCGTTCAGCCACGGCTCTGGGAAGCCACAGAATGGAAAGTCCTCCCCTCCCGGACGAAGCGTCCGTTTAGGGTACCCTGATGGGCCGGTGCATCAACTCAAAAGGTTTCCCCATTTGTTTCGCTCTGGCTCTTCCGGCCATTTCCTTTCCCTTTCTTACCCAATCCTCCTTGGTGGCCAGATAACCCAAGCCAAAGGTATGGGGGTTGTGTGGTACTTCGGCCAATGTTACAACGCCCTTCCGGCCGCTCCTCCCTAATCCCATCCCGGGGATGTGTTGGAGCTTGTTCATGAGGTATACTACTTGAGCACTAACATATACCCCTCGTTAGCAGCCATGATATTCTGTACAACCCGAGCCACAGCCAGGGTAAAACCTAATAAGAACACGTCCTACATACCATGCTCAATTTCTAGAACAGGCGTAGATACTTCCGGTGGTGGATGAATCGATGAATTTCCAAAGACAATGGCTACTCCTTTCCTATAGGGGTATTTCACCATTTGATGCAAGGTGGACGACACCGCCTTTACCTAATGCAGCCGGCCGCCCCAAAAGCAGGTTGAAAGTTGCAGGAACCTCTAAGACATGGAAATCTATCTCATGCTGTCCCGGCCCAACTTTAGTTGAATTTTCACCGTCCCATGACTTCTCTACTCGTGTTGTCGTATGCCCGAATTACCTGGGCTGTTGGTACAAAATGCGGTTTTCAAACCGATCGCATGTGTTCTTGCCGGGCAGACGTTGATGGCGGATCCGGTATCAACAAGAACCACCGGTATCCATTTATTCTTACACTCCACAGAGATGTAGAGTGGCTTGTTATGGTTTGCCCTCCAGGTGGCAATTCCTTGTCGGAAAAAGTCAGCGTCGGGGTAGCCCCTCCGGAAAGACTAATCCCACCAGCTGTTCTGGCGTAGTTTCTATCGAAAGCTTGGCCTTGTCCATGGCGATAAGACAGCCTGTCTGTGCACTCGTGATGCCATAAGCAGTCCCCAGATGGAGATGTCTGCTTGTATCTTTTTTAACTGTTTGAGCACAGCCTCCTCTTCAAGTTGTTTCTCCTTCTGTTTCTCAGTCTCCCTGTCTTTCCCAGAAGCCTCTGGTTGTCTAGGTGCGGGGTTTGAAGTACGCCCGCTCCTTGTCATATGGTCGACTTCTCCAATGTACCAGGTGTCGTCGGGTTGGTTGTTCCCCCAATCTTCATCCGTGTGGGCAAGACATAAATCGTCGTCCTTTCACCACATTCCATCTGCAGCCGACAGACACCTGTCCGGCTCTGGTATGACTGTTCTCGTACTCGTAGTACCTTCCATCCCTATGCTCGCAGCATCCTCTGTTTCTGTGCTCATAGCGGTTTCAGTCCTCACATAAGCCTTAGCCTTCCTGATTCTCTCAGAATCTTCAAATCTTTCCTGTTTCGACTGTGTCAATACAGCTAGCTGTTCAATAATTCCTGTATTCAAAATGCTCCAATCCTGAGTGAAATTCTTGACACCGGCGCTCTCTGGCGATGTACTCTGTTCTTTGACCCTTCCGGCCATCACTAACATTCTTGCCCCTACTGGGCCCTGTCCTGGTTGGAACTCTTCCACGATATCTGGTTGATCATCCAACCACCCGATAGCCTCTGCTGATTCCTCATAATCGAACCAGTTGGCTGCTGCGTCCCCTGGATCTTAGTCACTGTAAAACTGGAGATTGGCAAGGTCCTCTTCCGCAGCCGTCAGATTATCTATCCTCTGTCCCAAACCATCCCCTTGGATCGCACACAGCTCTGCCTCCGTCGGCAATTCCACTTCTAGCCTATCCTGGCCTATTAACGAAATGTAGTCGCTCGGACTGTACATTTTCTCAACAGAACTCTCAGATTTCTCAAACTCTGGCTCAACAACCTTTCTCCTTTGAAATCTCCCCTCTTCCGTCCTTGACAGTCACCACCATGGGCTTAGGTTGGGTTATGGAGATGTCATCATGCACAAGTCAGTGCAGTTGGGAAGGAACACCTCCGGCTTAGGTAGTGGGGGAAGGAGTGATTAGATGCTAGGATCGTAAGACACGACCCCAGTCTGGATGAAATTGATTCTTTTGGGAGGTGGAGCTTGGTTATGTGTAGGGAGAGGGTTTGTTGTGACATTGGGTTTCTCGGGAGGCATAATTACCCCGTTATCAATGAGATCTTGAATCTCATGACGCAATTGGTAGCACAGATCGGTGTCATGACCGTGCTGCTGTTGAAATGCGCAATATTGGCTGGGTTGTGGGTAGGGGGAAGCTTTTCCGGAATGGCGCGGCTCTAGGGCATATACAGTGGAGCGAAAGTTCTTGTATTTTTTGGTGGGTATTTGGCTGTTTGTGGATGGCTTCCGGACGCGCCGGAGAATGGCGTGGCTGCCATGGTTCTTGGAGGGAGGTTGGTGGTGACCATACTCACTTCGGAGGCTCTGTAGTTGTAGCGCCGCTCGGGCCGCATTAGTGTTGCGGTTGAAAGTTCTTCGGGTTGTTCTCGGTCACTATCAATTAAGCCTTGCTTCAATGCATCCTCAATCTGTACCCCCATTTCATGTAGATCGGAAAATGTAGGAAATGGGAGTACAATCATCTTCTGCATTAACTTCGGCTGAAGATTGTGCACAATCATCTGAATCTGATCTTTGTCTGTGGGCCTTAAGGTCATCATCGAAGCCTTGGCCCTCCATCTGGTTACGAACTCTGAGAAGCTTTCTTTGGGCTCTTGCCTCGTTGTCTCGAGATCACGGGTCATAATCTCAATTTGTGTATTATATGAGTACTGCGCGATGAAGGCCTCAACCATCTCGTCCCACTTTCTCTTGACGTCGTCTTCCAATTTGGCATACCATATGGCCGCCACACTCGACAGGGTCCGACCGAATAAAGACAGTTTCTGCAGTCTGGTGAGGGCCATTGGCCTTAAAATATCTGAAAACAATCTCAGGTGCACCATGGGGTCCCCAGACCCATCAAATCGATCAATATGAGGCATCTTGAACCTGTCAGGTAGCGTCACAGCTGCGTCGGTATATCCATCTTCAATGTCAGGGATGGTCTTGACTCCCTGGGATCTCTTGAACAGCTTTTCAAGCTTGCTCAACTTCAGTGCTGTAGGATCTGTCTCGAACTCAAAAGGAGAGTCTGGCAGGTTGATGGGTGTTTTGGATAACTGGGGTGGGATTGGGGGTAGGATCGGGGGTAGAGGCGGTCCTGTGGGAATGTCTGTATCATTCTGAACATTAGCTGTCTCCCCGAGGGTTGGAACTCCTGGCGGGGGAGGAGCTTGTTATGAAGCAGATGCTCCGGTTTGCTGTTGTAGCCTCACGATTAATTCTGCTTGTTCATTCATAACCGTGGCTTGCTGCTTGGCGAATTCTGCCTGTCGGACAGCATCCTGCTGCATCATTTTCATACTTTCTTGGAGTTGGCGCACCATCTCCTCTAAACTGGCCATACTGTTCTGATCTAATTGAATTGCCGGTATATATTCCCTCCCTATAGGTGAAACAGAACCCTGATCCCTACTGTACTCAGGTGGGGTAGATAAGGCCCTCTGAACTGACTGCTGAACTGATGTCCTCTGCCTAACTGCCCTCCGTCTAGTAACCGGGGGTAGAGAGTAGTACACTAGTTGTCCGTCTATCAGATCCTCAGATCGATGAAGTCGACGACCTCTAGTCCAGAGTGCTTGGGGAATATCTCCTGGGTCATAAGCAATCGTGCTCAACTATCTAGCAAGAAGATAAATAAAGCGTATAAGGAAATAAATAAACAGACTAATGGACAGCGTAACGGCGTAAAATAAATACGCAGCACACAGTTGGGAATCACAACATCCTACCAGTAATCTGAATATACTGTTCCTTAATCACTGATGACTGTTTCCAAATCATTGCCTCCAAGTCTGAATCTGATACCCGCAGATAACTAATTCCCAAAAATACTGATGCCCGCAGGCCTGATCCTCAAACTTACAAACTAATATGTGTGTTCCTGTAGAGATACACTCTAAAAGCACATAACAAATAAATGAGAGCCAAAACACCCCTATGTTGCCGTAGGGTTTCCCTGTCCTATTTTGTCAGGAGCTAGGGTTTCACTACGCACATAGTGATTTCAAACAACCTATGATCGGGTAAGCAACCTGTCCTAGCTTGGAATGGTCACTATGGATTCCGACTATGCACTAGGTCGAATGGTCGAAAAGGGTGCCCCGGTAAAACCGAGGTTTGTGTTCCCATACTGGCAGAGCCCGCAACCGGCCAGCCTTATGGCATGCTTTGACAAAGTCATGCCTCCGGCAAACCGCTCAGGAATAGCAGATGGCCAACACGGTGTCCTAGGCGCACCAATGCACATGCAATGCAAAGAGACACATAAGCGAAATCAAAACAGGATATCACGAGTTTGAGTCAAGCTCTCTAAATCCCCAGCAGAGTCGCCAGAAACTGTAACAAGTCCGCGAGGGACCTCATGGGTTACAGTTCGAACTCAATTTGTCACGGTTTTTAATCTGAACCAAAGAGTCCAAATCTGGCAAATCGTTTTGAGAAAACAGATTTTTGAAAGAAGTGCCAAACATGGACTGCTTTGCCAGATACAGAGTCGCCATCTAAATGTTTTTTAATAGGGGAATTTAGAAAACCCTGACTCGGTGCCAAAGGCCACGTGTCCGTCATTACCAAAGTTGCCTCGGCTCGGGAACTTGGGTACGATTGGGGAAGGTCAGCTATGAGCACCCCCTCTCGCCCGATCCGAAGATCGGCCTCTACTAACCATGATATCCAATTTTGAAAACATTATGTGTTCTTGTTCCGGTTATTAGCCTAGAATTACTATGTTGTGCGCACAGCAAACAAGTATAGACCAAATCGCCTAAATTGGAACAAGACATTTCATGCTTGTTTTGAAAATAGTTTGCTACTCGCAAGTAGGCTAAAATATAGGTTTTGCCACCCTCGAGTGGGCTTTTAGAAAAGATGATTTTGCCACTATCTAGTGGGCTTAAAACTCACAGTTTCAATGCATTATTCCAATTTAGGTAATTTGACCTCCATCCACAGGCATTCAAACAGTTATATCACATAAGCAGCTAGCCTCATGGTAATCATGCTATTGTGGCAACACTCACACGCATGCGGTATGCTAAAGCATAAAAAGCTTACCTAGTACTCCAAGCCAAAACAGAAACCAGTTAGTAATCATATGCATGATCCTAGTTCATGTTAAGATGGCTAATGCAACACATGCAAGATGCAACTATAATAGGCTCGGTTATCTAAAGATGACATGTGAAATGCTGCAATTAACAAGTACTTCAACTTGGAATTGAAATACAAATGCAGTTATCATGATGTACCGAGCCCGAACGTCTGCAAAACAGAACATAACATCAGAAACAGATAAAAAAAATTTTGGAAAAATAGAAGAAAGCAACAGCTAAGTAATTGACACGGGGCTCTTACCCTTGCCCTCCTTGACCGTTCGAGGAAGAGGGAAGAGATGGACTTCTTCTTCTGGGCCAAATTCCCAATTTCCAGAAGCAATGAGATAATCATCTCCAGCCCCCTTGTTGGAGTCAGGGAGGTCGGCTACGATCTTATATTCAGTAGACCTCGGCTTAAGGTAATAAACATAACCTTTTTCCTTCAGGTTGAGGGCGCACATGGTGTAACAATATTGGATGTCGGCAAGAGTGATCCTAACATTCTCCTGCCGAGCTAAGGCTATGATACCATTAAGTATTCTATAGGAGTTGATGGTGAGCTGCATAGGGTTCAAGGAATAGTAGTGAAGAACTTCACGAAAAAGGGGATTAAGTGGGAGCCGAAGTCCACACTCAACAAAAGCTACAACAGGGAAAGGCATGGTATCGTCTGTAGGCATGATGGAATCGTCATCCCCAGCTAGCCTAAGGTGAACATCGGCAGGGATAGTGAACTCTTGCCTAAAGAATTCGAGTTTGGTTGGGGAATTTACTCTATTTCTCCACATACCCATGATTCTGGTATAAGGGAACTTGACTACAGAAACAGGGTACTCTCAAAGGGTCCTTGGGACCTCGGCTTAAACCTAGGTATGTATTGGTAAAGTTTGTTTCAGTTTTTCCTAAAGAATTGAAGGTTCTATAAGCAAATCCCAAACCTAAGAGCTACGAAGACAAAGATCAAGGGCACAGAATCTGGAAAAGATACAACAAAGCAGAAAACAAAAGCGAAGTTTTAGATTCAAGAACACAAAGGGTGGAAGACCAAGAACATGGGTGCAACAGTGCAAATGACATGTGCAAAGCCAAGAAATAAGACGCATACAGGTGAATGATTCACAAATCAAATGCTGAGCAGAACAGTCAAGTAGCAAGAAATTCCAGAAACAATCAAGAACTGAGAAAAGAAGGGCAACTGGCTTACCAGAAAAGTTGAAGCCGAAATGCGTAACGCCGATATGACAGAGCTTCGAAAACTTCGCTGGAGTGAAAGAACGGGATCAGTCGCAGAACTTCGAGCTTAGAACAATGGCAGACTCAAGAAGAAAGAACTTTAGAGAGAGAATAAAGCAGGGAAACTCAAATGCAAAAGTGAAGAATGAAGAAAGAGGCAAACGTTTTTTTTCAAAAGGTGAAACGGCGGCAAAAATAGGGCAATTATTGCGCCTGGGTTAACGCATGCGTCAGACGGCGCATACAGGAAAAAAGACGGCTTACAGACGCGTGTCTGGTACGATCCAATAAGAAAAAGACGCGTGGCTGGAAACGGTTGAATTGTTATGAACAAGACAGCTCATACGCATGAGGGAGCTCTTGGAGTTCTTGATCTTTTAGAAGACATGTCGGCCTATGATGATGTTCTCGGCTGAGATACTTTAAGCCGATGTACTGGAAGGAAGTACCGATGTAGGTTCCATCACCTCAGAATGCCGAGGTAATAGAACCTAGGGGGCAGTTGTGGGGATATATTTTCTGAGTACCAACACGTGGCAAGGTGACGCCGACGTGTCAGCCGAGGTGCCACGTGCCCTGGTCGTGATGCCGAGGTGATCTCGGCAGGCCGAGGTTATCTCCGAAGATATCGGGATCCGAGATAAGCGGATAAGGGACAGAAGTCCCAGAATGAAGAAAGACTACAAGATGGATACAGGTAGTACTCTCAGGGAGTCTATCCTTATCTCTTGAAGAGTCCAAGGTAAATCCGGAAATAGAGTCCATAGAAGTGAGACTTCTAGTGGGACTGGGATGGAGTAGAACTATAAAAGAAGGGCACCCCCGGCGGGTCTAAGGTACGCAACTTTAAGTCTTGAGCAGTAATTTAAGCACTTGTTTATCTTGGAGAGATACTGACTTGATCGTCGGAGTGCCCCCGGGTGGAAGAACCACCGCCGGAGCCTTTTCTTTCTGTACAGGTTACAGGGTGCCATCTATTCTGCCTATGTTCTACAGCTGGATCACTAAGGAGGGCAGTGTGATCGGAAAAGCACTCACACAGATGTGATGCACAGTTGAAAAACAAAAAAAAAACAAAATAACAAAGTTAAACCGTTTTGTAAGTTGTACATACAATTTATTTATTTTACTTTTTTTTTATAAATAATTGTACATGCAATTTATCAAACTTTCACATGCAACCAAAATGGAACTCAAACCGTTGAAGATCACCTAATGTAGGGGTGATCATTTCCTCCATGTGAAGCCAGCTGTAGCATGTCAAGGAGTTCGTCTACCAACCGACAAGTCGTAAAGATGGACGGCACCGAAAGTGAGTGAATAGCAGCCATGTGTTGTGCCAGCCAACCTCTCCACCTTCTCTTCAGTGTATAAATGGAGAGGCTGAGGGGAGAGTTTAGAGAGTGAGAGCAAACCAAGAGAGAGTGAGAGATGTGAGGCAGAGAACTGTCTCTCTTGGTGTGAGAGAGGGAGACGGGTGAGTGGATGAGTGAGGTTGGTGTGAGCTCCTCCTCTCTATTATAATCTTTCTGTAATCTCTCCATTGTTATAGTGATAACCCGGTTACTCTCTCATAGACATAGGTATTAAGGTTGAACCACAATAAATATGGTCTCTCCTTGGGTGTGTGTGTGTTTTGCTGATTGGTATGATTTCTGGAAGGTATTGAGCGGGATCCCAGATCCCCAACAATTGTTATCAAAACCAGGTGGTGAAAAACAATGTGTTTTTCGAAATGGCCCAGAAATCAAGTTGCTCGAAGTCGAGTTTTGAGCATACCAAAAAGAAGGTCTCCACGAGAGGAATCTAGACCCAGAAAAACGAGCCCAAAAGGAGGACTCACGTGTCCCCACGCGGAGCCTAAAGTTTCGCCAAAGCTCGCCGAAAATTCGCCGGAAAGTTCAGTCCGGCGGGTGAGGGAGAGTTGAAGAAGATCAAGTTAAAATGGTTCAAATATAATATGTTGGAAGCATTTAACACAAGGGCTCTTGTGGCACAGCGAATGAAGCACATTCTTTGCAGGTCATGGGTTCAAAACTTGGGCAGCTAAAGAAAATGAATTTTTTTTTTCTTTTTGGTGGAGGATGACCCAGATGACATCAGTAGGGTCCCATGGATAATGTCCGCGTGACGTCAGCGATGACACGTGGCAGACGGCGTCAATGGAGTTGGACGGAATATTCCTTTCGGTTAACAGAATATTCTCTGAATTCTGGACATTACAGAATGGCCCAGAATTTTCAAGAAATTGCATATTAGCCACTGGAAGTTTGGAAAATTGTAATCTGGTCCCTGAAGTCTTCAGAAATTACAATTTGGTCACTGAAGTTCTGAAATATTCATTTTGGCCCCTGTAGTTTGTGAAATTACAGTTTGGTCCCAATGTTTGGAAAATTTATAATTTTGCCCCAGGTTTGGGAAAATTTTCAGTGAGGCCCCCGAAGTGCAGTGAAGGTTGGTCTTAGCTAAACGAACCGTTCTGGATGCAACCAGGAGGTCAAAATAGTGAGATTCTAAATGGTTTTTTGAAGATTTCCAAAATATGAGAGTTTGTCATCTTCAATAACCGAGAGAGGTTGTCGGATATTGTGGAATGCTGCGGATTCACTGAAGAGATTAGAATGAGCAGATTCTGACTAGATTGGACAACCATATACAGATCGAGATAGATCATTGAAGACCAGAGGAGATTATGCTTGATCAAGTGGCGATCAAGGGAGATCAGGATTGATCAAGAGCGATTAGAGGATTGCAGAGATGATTATCTCCAGAGTTGATCGGAAGATCTGGTTCAATCAAAAGTCCATTCATCAACGACAGATGATTTGGCAACTAGTACAGGCTCAGGGAATCTGTAGCTGTTGGAGCTGCTGTATATGAGTAGGTACTGGTGGTATGTGGATAAGTAAAACAATAGTTGCAAAGGAGCATACTGAGCGCAAGCATAAAGGTACAAGAGCATAGATGGGTACGCAACAGTGTCGTGCTAGGTGCTATGTACAATGCAGAGAAGGCGTGGGTAGAATGTGCAGCAACGGGTTGTTAAAAGTTCACAGGAACTTCCAGACAAAATTGAAAGGGTAAAACGCAAGAGTGCGCGCCAAGGTGTGGCAAGTCTCTTTTCTCTATGGTGGTTTCTTTAGTACCATGGCAGCGGAGGACAGAGTTGATACGGATCTCTCAAGCGAGCTCGACCCAGGGAGATCAGAAGCCATGGGTGCGAGCACTGTACAAGGAATTGCATAGCTGACGATGCTTTGAGAGATAGAGCTATTGTCAAACCATCAATCTACTAAACAGCAAATCAGGGATTGCAAAAGCATAGACAACGAGCGTATATGGAAACGCTAAAAGGTTGTTCAGAAGTGCAGAGGGCAAAGGCTAATAGTTTAGAGGAAAAGCTCCAAGCAAAGAAAACGAGGACGTTGATAAGACAAACGACGAGTTTTCTGTTGCTCCAATGACTGGTCGTGCGAGGTGATGCATGTCAGTCAAGGGCATCCTTGGCAGGGGGTACAGGGCATCCAATAAGGGGGTGTCAGATACCTTGGTTACGCAAGTTCAAACATAGCAACTGAAGACATTCGAGACAGGAAGAGTGGAAGAGATCTGCGGGAGATAGGAATAGAGGCTCTCTCCAAATCAGAGAGTGATGTGACTTGAGTTGAGGATGTAGGATTCCCTCCTCCTCTTGCATCTCTGGTGTGTTATCTCTAGCTTCAGGGGGTGCAAACGTCTACGTGAGGAACTGCAGACTATGTTGAAATTTGGACATGACAAGATTAGCAACAGTGTGTGTTGTGGATCACCTCACATGGGTTGAGGGGGTGATTTGTTGAAGATCACCCAATGTGAGGGGTGCTCATTTCCTCCACATAAGCTAGCTGTAGCATGTCAAGGAGTGCGGCTGCCAACCGAAAAGCCGTAAAAATGGACGGCACCGAAAGTGAGTGAATAGCTGGCCATGTGTTGTGCCAGCCAACCTCTCCACCTTCTCTTCAGTGTATAAATGGAGATGCTGGAGGGGAGAGTTTAGAGAGTGAGAGCAAACCAAGAGAGAGTGAGAGATGTGAGACAAAGAGACTGTCTCTCTCGGTGTGAGAAAGGGAGACGGGTGAGTGGATGAGTGAGGTTGGTGTGAGCTCCTTCTCTATTATAATCTTTCCGTAATCTCTCCATTGTTATAGTGATAACCCGGTTACTCTCCTGTGGACGTAGGCATTAAGGCCGAACCACGTTAAATATGGTGTCTCCTTGGGTGTATGTGTGTTTTTCTGATTGGTATGATTTCTGGAAGGTCTTAGGCGGGATCCCAGATCCTCAACACAAACAATATCCCCACCCCACACTGTTCCAAATGATTTCTCACCCACAAATAACAATTTTTACAACTCTAAAATACATAACCACTATAAACCTACATCAGCAGAAAGAAATTCATAATAGAATCCAAAAAAAATACATCCGCCAAACTCTTTGGCATTGGCTTCCCTTCTTCCTTTAACTTCTCAACTTTCTTATGTGCTTCTTAGCCCAAGTGAACTTTGCTAATGTATTCTCAACGTCAGCTATTGTGCAGTTACAATGCTTAGCTGCTTCTTGCTTTTGACTGCTTTGGAGATTCTACAATCAACAAATGAGGAAAGCCGAACAAAATGGTGAACCAATGGAAACAACTCCCACAACATAAACAAAGTTCAGCATAATTTTATATATATTGCTAAAATTTATTATTTATTAGAGAAGCCTATTCGACTAGATTCCACAATGACAGATTTTTATTTATTTATTTTTTTTTGATAAATAACACAATGACGTATTTATAAATCATTTGGCCTTGAAGTAATTGAAAATTCTGGAGTTATCCACAAAAGCATCAAGAATAATCAAGGAAAATTCACAAGTACAAGAGGCATATGAGAAGCAATCATGACATGAAAATTGAAGGTTGGGTTGCTATGCAATAATTGCTTGGCCATCCCGGTAACCTAGAGATAAAACCAGTGAGTAAAAAACTCCCAAGGACCTTTTAAATTGAAGCAAAGATCAAAACCATGCAAGAAAAAAGGAAATGCAAGTCAGTGTAAAGAATGATATGTTGTCAATTCATAATTATCCAGAATAATTCAGTCAGTGTATTGCTCAGAGTTCTAATCCTCTGTGGTTGGAGCATTTAAAAACACGACATGAACGGTTACATTAATCAGAAAACAAAAAATAAAAAAATCCCCAAAAGTCGCGCGACTTGCGCCTTGTTCGTCTAGGCACACCTTTCATAACATTGAATTGAGCAATTATATGTAACATCTGAATAGTAAGGAATAATTATAATTTTGAGTTGTCTTGCTAGAACAGTCGCTCAATATATCTTTTCGTCTATACCCAGACCCAATGAAAAATGGAATCACTTCTCATTGACTAGTTGAGAATGATTTTGTTCTAGTTTGTGGAAAGCGCTCTGATGGGATCCTCACTGACAGATCATATAAAAAATCAAACTTGAACACATTTTGAAGCCCACCTGTGATTTCCATATTGACATTTCAATTGTGCTTATACACATAAACGTCATTATAAACAACAAAAGCAAAACCAACCTCTCCAGTGTTATCAAAACCAACGAGGTATCGAATTATAGCCTCCTGCGTCTCGAAAGCATCGGCGAAGGTGGCTTCGCTGCTTCGCCCAACTATATACTGTTTGAAAGTCCCCAACTTTCTCACATTCTTCAACTCATCCGCAAAACATAAAAACAAGAACAAAAAACACCAATCATATATACATTACATACATATCAGATTGACATATAAAATATTCTTTTAATTGATTTGATTCTTTGATTTCAGGAGGAGGAGACAAGAATTTAAAAGTCACTGTTTGATCAAAAGCTTGTGTGGTTATGTCATGGTTAGTAGTGGTAATGGATATAGTAAAAAGATAAATGAGTTCCTAGGATGACTTTGTTGGTCATGTTTTTTATTAGAACAAAGGATGTTTTAAAACAAATATTATTTTGAAAAATATGTACTATGGGTAATTTATATTTAATATGCATTTGACTTCCATTAGTTTTATGATAATATTTTGTGGGGATTAAACCTTCTTGAATACAATTTAAATCAGCACCGGTATCAATGAGGGTTATGACTTCTATTTTATAATCATTAATAACTAATTTGACTTGCACATGCCATTTTTTTTAATATGAATTTGATTAATAATATTTAAACGATGACTATTATTGTGATTATCACTATTAGATTTAGTTGATCGATTATCAAAGATGACGTTGCTATGATCAGGACTAGAACTAGATTCTTCTGAGGAAGTAACATTCGATTGTTGGAAATTACTAAGACTTTTATTGATTTTTAATACTGTAATTTCTTCTTCTAAGGATTTATCTTTAGTTTTTAATTCTGAATAGTTAATTTAATTTGGTTAATCTCATTTTGTAAGTCTTGTAAAGTTACTTCTTTATGTTTATCCTTTCTAAATCTTTCTAAAATAGTGGTTAAACTAATTATAGGTTTATCTTGATGAGATTTTTTATCTTTATTTATTAGCAAAGATTTGAGTTTATTTGTATATTTTCTTTTTAGTTCAAGATTTTTTAATAGAATTAATTAGAAGATTCTTTAATAAAATTAATTAGTAAATTAGAAAATCCTGAATTAAAAAGAAAATATACAAATAAACTCAAATCTTTGCTAATTAATAAAAATAAAAAAAACTCATCAAGATAAACCTATAATTAGTTTAACCACTACTTTAGAAAGGTTTAGAAAGGATAAACATAAAGAAGTAACTTTACAAGACTTACAAAATGAGATTAACCAAATTAAATTAACTATTCAAGAATTAAAAACTAAAGATAAATCCTTAGAAAAAGAAATTGCAATATTAAAAATCAATAAAAGTCTTAGTAATTGTAACATGCCCGGGGGGTTCCCGTGCGCGTTAAACAGTTCGGACCCTCGATCTCTTTGATCTAGTCTCACTAGTGCAATGTGAAACATAGATGAGAGTCCAGATTTGACAACTTTATAGAAAATCCATTTTATTACAAAATTATTGCCACAAATGGTCTGAGTCATCAGATCTCAGAGTTGCCACCTATTATTTTGGGAAATTAGGAAACCCATGACTCGTGCCAATGCCACTATTCGTCATAACCAAAGTTGTCTCAGTTCGGAACCTTAGGTATGAGAGGGGAAGGTCATTAATTGAGCACCTCCGCTCACCCGATCAAAAGATCGGCCTTTACTAACCATAATATAAATTTTATTTTCTTTATATGTTCATGTTCTGATTATTTAATAAATCCTAAAATTTACTATGTGAAGCATACAAATATAGACTATGTCACCTA
Organism: Camellia japonica; assembly: GCA_030407325.1. Lineage (NCBI taxonomy): Eukaryota > Viridiplantae > Streptophyta > Magnoliopsida > Ericales > Theaceae > Camellia > Camellia japonica. Next base: position 71,495,590 of record JAPPVO010000019.1, on the reverse strand, counting down.
CTGTGGAACAACTTGATTTTATGTAGTTTTGAAAGAGTTTTGAAGATGTACAACCCAAATAAATTGAGTTTACAAACATGAAAATCAACATCATTTCAAATTAAGCGACACAACCTCTATCCACTGGCATTCATAGAGTTATATCACATAAGCAAATAGCCTTGTAGTAGAATGCTAAACATAGCAAGAAAAACACACACAAACGAGATGCTAAAGCATAAAAACTTACATGTTTGACATCTCGCGAACAAGCTACAAAACAAAATTAGTAAATCATGCATGATCTTATATACAAAATCCTAATGCAATTCACTCATGAGATACAACTAAAGATTTGGCTTCTAAGATATGACATGTGAATCATCTTAAGAACATAAGGTAGCACCATAATCACATAGGAATTGATTAAATCCACAAATGCAAACTTAGCCAAATCAAGATGCATGAAAAATGGATGCAAAGCATGGATATAATGAAAAACAAAATATGATGCATATTCACAAATAAACAAAGCAAGTAAAAGAATGGGATAGCAAGAAACGGGAAGGGGGATTATTACAACACTTGAAAGAATAATTACAAACCAAATTAGCGAGGGATGGGGAGAATATTACAACAAAATAAAAAACCTCACAAAACACTCAAAATAAAATAAACAAAAGAAAAAGCTTCATGTACCTTGGAAACCACCGGAAGTTGGTTAACATCGGAAGACAATACCGTCTTTTTCAAAAGAAGCTAACCAGCCGACTAAATAGGCCGGCCGGCCAACTAGGCCGAGCAAAACCTGTCTTGTTGCGAAACCAAAAAAAAGGGAACAAACAAGAAATATGTAGGTGGCTTGACTAACCACGACCGGTTAGCTTACAGCACAACTAATATGAAACAAGAGCAAACAAATAAACAAAAAATAATAATAATAATAATAATTATGAGCTAAACAAACCACTTGGATTACAACAACACACTATGAAATATAAAGTATGAAAATAAATATGAGATAAACAAACCACTTAGATTATAACAAAACAATATGAAATAAGAAGTAATAAAATAAATATGAGATAGAAAATATAAGAAAATGAAAGACTAGAAATTCACCTTCCAAAGAAAGATTGAACTTCTTGATTTCCAAACTTCCTCTTGATCACCCTCAAGTTTAGGAAATGTGTTCTCAATCCTCAATTCGAAACTAAAATTTGAGCTTGGAATGACGGTCTTAAATAAGGGTATGATCACTCTTTTCTTGGCAAGAATACTTTTGAGTGGTTTTGACAAGGAAAGATAAGATATAAGAGCAATGTACCTTCACTAGTTTGGCAAGATAACTCTCTTGCTTTTAAGACTTCCTTTTCTTTCAAATTCTAACACAATTTTAGCATTCTCTCCCTATACTTCTCTCCTTCAAAAATCCATCTTCAAACTCAAGACTAGAGCTCTCATTATAGCCAATTCAAGTGGGCAATGGTGGAAGACAAAGTGAAGGACAAAGCGGAAGACAAAGTGGAGGATAAAGTGGAAGACAAAGTGGAGTTAATGGGGAGATAATGGAGTTAATGGGGACAATGTATAATGGAGGTGAATGATGAATGGTGTATAAAAAAGATGATGAGTTGAGATGGTGGGATATGATTATGAAAGATGGTGAGTGGAGATGGTGGGATGTGATTATGAAAGTAACTGGTGAGTGGGAATGGTGTGGTGTAATTATGAAAGTGGGTGGTGAGTGGAGATGGTGGAATGTAATTAGTGAGTGGGGATAGTAGGGTGTGATTATGAAAGTAGATGATGGGTGGGGATGGTGGGATGTAATTAGTAAGTGGGGATGGTGGGGTGTGATTATGAAAGTGGATGATGAGTGGGAATGGTGGGGTGTAATTATGAAAGTGGGTAGTGAGTGAAGATGGTGGGATGTAATTAGTGAGTAGGGATGGTGGGGTGTGATTATGAAAGTGGATGATGAGTGGGGATGGTGGGACGTAATTAGTGAGTGGGGATGGTGGGGTGTGATTATGAAAGTGTGATGAGTGGGGATGGTGGGGTATGATTATGAAAGTGGATAGTGAGTGGAGATGGTGGGGTATGATTATGAAAGTGGATGGTGAGTGGGAATTGGTGGGGTGTGATTATGAAAGTGGATAGTGAGTGGAGATGGTGGGGTATGATTATGAAAGTGGATGATGAGTGGGGATTGATTTGTAGGAAATTTGGTAGTAAAGATTGGTGAATTTTGGATAAAAAATAATTTGGCCAAAAATGTGTGAATGTTTGGATTAAAGCTCAAATTTCATCTTTCTTACTAAGCATTCTGTGAGAAACACATTCTGATTGTCATCATCGGGTAATCAAAAGAAAGGGCCTAAGTTTTAGGGCCAGTCAAAATGGGGTATCTACAGTAATTTCCAACAATCGAATGATACTTCTTCAGAAGAATCTAGTTCTAGTCCTGATCTTAGCAACGTCATCTTTGATAATCGATCAACTAAATCTAATAGTGATAATTACAATGATAGTCATCGTTTAAATATTATTAATCGAATTCATATTCAAAAAATGGCATTCGAAAGTCAAATTAGTTATTAATGATTTTAAAATAGAAGTCATAGCCCTCATTGATACCGGTGCTAATTTAAATTGTATTCAAGAAGGTTTAATCCCCACAAAATATTATCATAAAACTAGTGAACAATTAAGTTCTATTAATGGAAGTCAAATGCATATTAAATATAAATTACCCAAAGTATATATTTGTCAAAATAATGTTTGTTTTAAAATATCCTTTGTTCTAGTCAAAAACATGACCGACAAAGTCATCCTAGGAACTCCGTTTATCTTTTTACTATCCATTTACCACTTCTAACCATGGCATAACCACACAAGCTTTTGGTCAAACAGTGACTTTTAAATTCTTGTCTCCTCCTGAAATCAAAGAATCAAATCAATTAAAAGAATATTCTATATCCCAATCTATTAATCGATTAACTAAACACCTCAAATTTCTCAAAGAAGAAGTAAAATACAAAAGAATTGAAACTCAATTAACTAATCCAATTCCTATATCCAAAATTGATAAATTTAAAAACCAATTAGAAAATACCATTTGTTCCACTTTACCTAGTGCTTTCTGACATAGGAAAAAACATGTAGTGACACTCCCTTATATTAAAAATTTTAATGAAAAACAAATTCCTACTAAGTCTCGACTTATTCAAATGAATCATGAATTAGTGGAAATGTGCAAAAAAGAGATTAATGAATTATAAAAAAATAAAATCATTAGTAATAGTAAGTCGCCTTGATCTTGCCCTACTTTTTATGTTAATAAAAATACTGAACTTGAACGTGGTGTTCCACAATTAGTCATTAATTATGAACGTGGTGTTCCAAAAAATGCTCCTAGTGAATTTCAAAACATTATGAATGAAATTTTTAATCCCTTTAGTCATTTTTCTATTGTCTACATAGATGATATCCTCATTTTCTCTAAGTCAGTTGATGAACATTGAAAACATCTTAATTCCTTTTTCCATATTATCAAATATAATGGCCTAGTCATTTCTGCTCCTAAGATTAAGCTATTCCAAACTAAACTTAGATTCTTATGTTATGATATCCACCAAAGTACTATTCTTCCTATCAGTCGATCTATTGAGTTTGCTTTTAAGTTCCCTGATGAAATCTTAGACAAAACCCAATTAGAACAGTTTTTAGGTTCCTTAAATTACATTGTTGAATTTTACAAAGACCTTAGGAAAACTTGTCAACCCCTTTTTGAAAGGTTGAAAGATAATCCTCCTCCTTGGTCTTCTACTCATACTGCTATTGTTCAACAAGTTAAAAAATATGTCAAGACCTTGCCTTTTCTTGGCATTCCTACAGAAAATTCATTCAAAATTATTCAGACTGATGCTTCTATTATTGGTTATGGTGGCATTCTCCTTCAGAAAAACACTCCCCAATTATCTGAACAAATTGTTCGTTTTCATTCTGGTGTTTGGAACAAAGCACAGAAAAATTATAGTACTATTAAAAAAGAAATTTTATTTATCGTTCTATGTATTAGTAAATTTCAAGATGATATTTTAAATCAAAAATTCCTATTACGTGTTGATTGCAAAAGTGCTAAATATGTTTTGGAAAAAGATGTTCAAAATATTGCTAGTAAATATATTTTTGCTCGATGGCAATCCATTTTAAGTATTTTTTATTTTGATATTGAATATATTCCTGGTAGTCAAAATTCTATCCCTGATTTCCTTACCCGAGAATTTTTACACGAAGGATAGAGCATCATGCCTACTCCTTATTATTCTACAAATAGATTACAAGTCACAAGATACCGCAAAACTATTCGCTATTATAAGTTTAAAATATCCTATTTAAAGTCACTACAAAATGACCCTTATCTGCATCTAGACCCGTTGTAGACACCCCATTTTTGACCGACCTTAAGACTCAGACGTCGCCGATTGAGCGCTCGGTGATGTTGCATACTGTGCTCGTTCAGAAGTCTCAGAGTCGCGGCCGTGCGCCCTGCCTCCGGACTCCCGAACTCTCTTCTGTGCCTTGCCTCGGTTTGCGAACCAGACTTGGTTTTCTCTGTTTTCTTTCATGAGGGGAGGGAGTAGTCCCGTAGACTATCTCTCAATGGCCGTGGGCTACATTTCGTGCTCGTAGGCCATTTTGCCCATTTCGGAGCCCGGTTCCCGGTTTTCAGAGCCGTCAGGCCGTGTGCCTCGGTTCGGGACCGCCAAACCATCTCTGATTTCTCCGGTTTTTGGCATGCATCTCATTTACTCCCTTTCTAGGAACACTGGGGTCTCAGATACCCACTTCGTGGCCGAACACCACTTTCGGTGCCTACAGTCTATTTTCGGGACCCCGAACTGCGTGATTTGGGCCCCGAGCATTCATTTTGCATCGGTTTTTGTTCAATTTCGGCAGGTACCTTTGTTTTAGCATCAGGAAGATCACTGGAGGGTGGGAGGCCAGCAATTATCTCAAATAACCAGTTATGCTCCTCCGGCGCCCGTTTTTCTCACTTCCGGGCTAATGTTGAACACCCTAGGGCCATTTTCTTCCAACCAAAACTACATATTTGTGATGAGGGCACATGGGAGGACCCTGAAAAATGGTGGTCGGCCAGTAATTCTGATTTTCATTTTTGAGCCTCTCTTTCAAGTTGAATGTTGTGTCTCCTGTTTCAGAGTTGCCAAATTCCAACCATGGGGTTTGTTCTACACACCTGGGAGGACACCAAAAATTGGTGGCCGGCCATTAATTGTTGTTTTCATTTTTGACCCTGGCCGGCCGGCCATGGGGAGTGGCTGGCCGACCAGTGGGTTGGCCGACCGGCCATCTTCAAAAAAAGTGCATGGCCGGCCTGCTTCCTCCTTTTGAACACTTTACAGCTGGGCAGCTGTGTCTCCAAAATATCTTTTCCTCCGGGGGATATTTTGGGAGGGAAAGCTTGGGTGCATTTCCCTCCCCTTTTACACCCCCTTTTGGTCCATTTAAGGGGCTGACCCTCTTCTTTGTTAGGGTTAGCAAATTTCTTCTCAAGATTTCATCTCCATTTGATTCCATCTCCATCTCCAAAAACCTCAAAAACCTTCAAGTCTCTAGCTCATTCCTTCATCAACACCAAGCCTCACCATCACTACCTCCATTCCAGCAGCAAGGGAAACTTTTTCAAAGGCTAAGGACCAGCAAATTCAAGCCAAGAAGCATCAAAAGACTTGTCTTCAAGGGTAAGTCTTCATTTCCCTTTTTCTAGCACTTTTTTGCTTCAATTTTCTACCTTATTTGCTTATGGTTTTGGGCTCCGACCCCTACTGATTTTGTGCTTATTTTGAGTCCCTCTACAACATTGTAGAAGGGCTCAACCTTGTTTGACATCTCTATCATGCTCTTCTTTCAATACCTCTTGGAATGCCATTATTTTGCATACTTTCTTTAGCTTATGAGTGATTCATTTTTGAGCCTGATATAAACTGTGAGTGGGCCTATTTTGAGTTCCTCTTCAAAATTTTAGAAGGGCTCAACCATGTTTGGCCTCTCTATCATGCACTTTCTTTGTAATTCTCTATATTTACCGTAAAATTGCATGATTTATTTGGCCTATTTGTGATCTGCTTTAGAGCATGAAATATACTGTGAGTGGGCCTATTTTGAGCCCCTCTTCAACATTGAAGAAGGGCTCAACCATGTTTGGTAACTCTATCTTACACTTGCTTCACAATTCCTCCAATTTACCGTAAAATTGCATGCTTTGTTAGGCTTGCTTAGCTTCTGTTTTCGGCCATCATCAGGCCTGAAAAGTGTCTTATTTTGTCCTACTCTTCATATTTTGTTAAGGGTCCAAGACTTTTTGATGCATCCTTTTGGTATCTCATGTTATAGCCTTTGTTGGCTTTATTTTGCATGTTTGTTGAGCATATCTACATACTGAATTGGGGGATGTCATCTACGGAAAATGTTCATATTTTTGGTCACTCTTCAATGTTGTAGAACTGTATTTTTCAGTTTGAGCATTGTATATATCATTTGCTTCATTATTCCCCTCTTTTCCCCCATTTTTGCATGCTATTTTTTCCATACTTGTGATTGTTGTTTGGCCATTCTTTGTGCTGGAAAAATGCTAGTTTAGGGGCTGCCTAGCATCTGTCTTTACATGTCATGTCCATACTGCGCATGTTTGGCATAGCTGTAGGCCATTTCGGGTGCTTAGCATAGCATTTCGGGCATCGGGTGTAATTTTGCTACAATTCGGGGGCTGTTTTTGCATCATTTTGGCTGCCGAAATTTGCATTTCCCATATGCCATATGCCACGTCTCATTTCGCATGTCATTCTGTGCCTTAATACCATTGCCTCGGTTTGCGTGCCCGTGTGCACGCATTTCGAGGCACTTCACTTTCATCCGGCGTCCTATGTGAGTGTGGCCGAGGCCCTCTCATGTTGGTATAAGCCCATCATTGCATTTGCATGCCATTTCATGCCTTTATCCATTTCCTCAGTTTGCGTGCCCGTGGACACGCATTTCGAGGCATCTCATTTTCATCCGACGGCCTCTTATGTGAGTGCGGCTGAGGCCCTCTCGTGTTAGTGTAAGCCCATTTCGCATTCTGTATGCCTTTTTTAGTCCCATTGCATTGCATATGCCATTGCCTCGGTTTACGTGCCCGTGGGCACGCATTTCGAGGCACTTCATTTTCATCCATTGGCCTCCTATGTGAGTGTGGCTGAGGCTCACTTATGTTGGTATAAGCCCATATTGCATCACACATCTCATTTTAGTCCTGTTGCATTCCATATGCCATATGCCACGTCTCATATTTCATGTCATTTCATGCTTTAATACATTGCCTCGGTTTGCGTGCCCGTGTGCACGCATTTCGAGGCACTTCACTTTCATCCGACGGCCTCTTGTGTGAGTGTGGCTGAGGTCCACTCGTGTTAGTGTAAGCCCATCATTGCATTGTGTATGCCATTTCATGCCTTAGGGTCATCGCCTCGGTTTGCGTGCCCGCTTGCACGCATTTCGAGGCATCTCATTTTCATAGCATTGTGCATGTTAGGATTGCATATTAGCTGCATTTCATGCATATCATGCATATTGTATCGTGTTCGGGATAGGAGTTAGTCCGGGCACGGGAAACGAGGCGCGTTCCGTACTCCGAGTGACGGAACGGGTCTCAATTCCCAAGTCACCGACACTCCGGATTACCCATGATGGAGTTAGGTTTTGTTGTAGCATTCATCTGCATTCATCCTATATTGAGTTGTGCAAACCGACTCCTCGGCCATCATGCATCGATATGCGTGATTGGTGGCACGAGGATCGGGGCATGCATATATTTGTGAAATACATTGCTATGCCCTTTTCCTGCTCTCTGTTGCAGCAAAATGGAGAATTGGCAACTTTTCGGAGTCTGGCACACATTTCGAGAAACATTGCAAACAGAGGCTAATTGGGGCATCCCAGTGGATTTCCGCGCAAGGCAGCCCAGCATATATCATTCATCAGAGTCAAGGCACCCCCTGGCTTGCATGCCAGTTTTACAGCTTTCTTATTTAATTAATTAGGAATCTGTATATTTATTCGGACTGTAATATTCTTTTATTCGGACTGTATTATTATTTATTCGGACCCTCTGCGCGAGGGCATAACTGTAATAAGTGTGCGTGAGTGTGATGTATGTCTTCCAACCCCCACTTCTTTCTCCCTTTCATTTACCCGCTTATGATGGTTAGATATAGGGCATATTTTAATTAGCATACAGTATGACAGCATGTTTGCATCATTCATCTGTTTTGCACGCACCGGGCTCGGCGCATCATACAAACTGCATTTGTCTTTCGATTCCAAATTGAATACGTGTTAGTTGTAGCATTCCACATATCATGTTTAGAATAGCCGAGCCTGCTATAGTTGCATTTTTGCATGTGTTGCATTAGGCATTTCTAAATAATTAGGATCATGCATTGATTTCTAATCAGCTTCTGTTTTGGCTTGGAGTACTCAGTGAGTTTTATGCTTTAGCATCCTTGCATGCGTGTGAGTGTTGCCATGAATAGCATGCTTACCGTGAGGCTAACTGCTTATGTGATATAACTGCCTTGAATGCCTGTGGGTGGAGGTTGTGTTACTTGAATTGGGACAATTCATCAAATGTTTGTTTTAAGCCCACTAGATAGTGGCAAAATCATGTTTTCTAAGCCCACCTGAGGGTGGCAAATCCGCGTCTTAGCCTACCTGCGGGTAGCACCATCAAACCATTTTCAAACAAACAAACATGAAATGTTTTGTTCCAATTCAGGCGGCCCAGTCTATACTTGTTTGCTGCGAGCATCACATAGTAACCTAGGCTAATAATCGGAATAAGAGCACACAATGTCTTCAAAATCAGATATCACGGTTAGTAGAGGCCGGTCTTTGACCGGGCGAGCGGGGGTGCTCACGAAGTGACCTTCCCCAATCGTACCCAAGTTCTCGAGCCGAGGCAACTTTGGTGATGACGAACACGTGGCCTTTGGCACCGAGTCAGGGTTTCCTAAATTTCCCATTTAAAAAACATTTAGGTGGCGACTCTGTATCTGGCAAAGCAGTCCATGTTTGGCACTTCTTTCAAAAAATCTGTTTTCAAAAACGATTTGCCGGATTTGGACTCTTTGGTTCAAGATTAAGAACCGTGGCATTTGAGTCCTTCGAACTATAGTGACCCAATATCGAACCAGAACGGGGGGGACTCGCACTTCCTTTCCCCGGGATGCGTTCGGGGACGTCTACACCCGTACCTTCAATTCAATTAGATTAGAAGTTATTGCGATTTCGTTGCCCATTACACTAATCTAGTTAACTTCATATGGATAGATTAGACGTCCTCAGTGGATGCTAATCTACTTCTGTCATTTTTCTTACAGATGTCAAGCCACAAACCTCCTACAAAACCTCTTGCCATTGTGCTATCCAGTCGACCCATTGTTGCACCTCCAATTGATCTAGTCAATCGATACCAAATTCTTGGTAATATTTCTAAACCTAGTTACACTTCGGCTCTAGCTTCAAACCCTTTTGCCTGCCAGTCAATTACGCCAATGCCTCTAGTGGGGGCCGAATATTTGTATGTTGAGGAAGGCCAAGATATTTGAAGACATCTGACCGAAGTCAATTCGGCTAGAATCTAAGGGCTCTTGAAGCCGAATATAGCCGAATGGGAACCCGCACGCAATTGGAAGGCCGAGTAAGCCATCAAGTGCGAGATTAAGAGTGGGCCCGACCCTTGGGCCCAAAGGGTAATATAAAAAGAGGAACGTCAACAAAAGAGAGGTATGTGAGAATAGAGAAAATAACTTAAGATAGAAGTAAACTTGAGAGCATACTAACTTGTCCGTCGGAGTGCTAATTCCGGCACCCGGACCGGAGTGTTCATCCATTTTTCAGGTAGCAATCAGAGGATCAAGGACGCCTGACTGGATCCTGGAGTATTTCCAAACCACTTCTCCACACCTCCTAACAAGTCTACCCCAAGAACATATTATATTCTTAAACAGTCATTCAATCTTTTTTACAAAGAACCAGTCCACAAAAATATCCACAATATTCTTGATTTAATCAAATCCTATTTCCCTAATGGATGGCATTTCATTCCTTCCCATCCCAATAAGTCAATAACCTTTTATAAGGATATTCTTTTCCACCATAAGTCAATAGTCATTAAACCTATCTATGATCGAGTCCAGACTAGTAAAATCATTTATCATTCCTTGTATATTTATAATATTGTTTCCATGGAAGAATGGGGTCTCCCTTTTCTACTTTGAGACCTTCCCAACCATGATATACAATATAATTACTATGATTACATTGATGCTTGGTTCAAAATCCTCCTACATCAAAATGAGTCATATAGTCATTCTTGGTTTTTCTCATTTGACCACAAATTCAAATCAGAATTCCCTTCTTGGTTCCTGAGATGGTGGTCACAGCATGGTGCCATCCCAGACATCATCCCTTCTGAGTTAATAGAACAAGTCAATTACTTCTCTTTAATTTACAAGCTCAGCCAGCATCAAAGTCAGTTTCCTTGGTTACTCCATTTCATGGCCAAATATAAAGTCCATTGGATTTTTAAATGGCAATACAGTCTATCTAATAACATAGTCAGTCGTCAACATTTTGTTAAATGGTGGGATACATTCAAAGCCCATCGTATTATTGAACAAGTCCAATAGGAATTTCCAGTTAACATCCATGCCCAAACTCCTGCAATGGTTAAGTCTCAGCAAAACCCAAATGCTTCAGTCACACAAGGAAGCCCACTTCCTCTCACTACAGTCAGGCTTGGAAGCCCATCAACCAGCATTGAACCTTCCAAATCCAAGTCAGCCAAGGCCAAGCCCAAAGCAAAGCCCAAGTCAACCTCTAGTGATGAATTGATCCAAATGGCCAAATTATTGATGGCCCAAGCAAAGTCACAAATTGAAGATGAAGCTTCGGATGATTCAGCCTCCTCTAAAGCCTCAACCAGTCATGATCCATATGGTCCACAATTCCAAGATGCTCAGGACCCATATGCCTAAAAAAGTCATTGGATTCCATATATATACATCAGCTTCAGTCACTACTCTTACTTTGAGAAAAGTTGCTGATATATATATATATATATATTGATTCCCCATCAATCAACTGTGCAGTCACATTCCTTCACTGCAAGAATAAAATAAAAAAATAAAAAAGAGTAAAAAAGTTCTCGGTCATAGAAAGATGCTCTCAACACCCATGTACCTCTTATTTTCAAGCTTTTCAGAAGTCACAAGTTTCACAGTATTTTCCAGCTTTTGAAGTCACAAGCCTCACAGCTCCAGTCACGGACCTCACAGTTCTAAGTTCACAAGCTCAATAGTTATCCACTTTGCCTATAAAAGAAGCTCCTCAATCAAGGCCAAGGTAGAGTGGGAAAGGGTAGGAAAGAGTTCACCATTTTCTTTCGCAGTTTCTCTCAGTTTCTGTAAAATTTCTAGTTTGTTGCTTTAAAATCCAGTTATTAAGAATGCAAGTAGAAGCTATTGTTTCCAGTTACTTCCAGTAAACAATTCTGTATTTTCCAGTAAACGATTGTAAGTTAATTTAAACGAATGTAAGTTTATTCTATTTCTGCTTACCTGATCTTATTTAAAATATTGTTATCTTTTTTATTTTAGTTTAGTTCATTTAACTTGTTTTATTATTTAAAATATTGTATTTATTTTATTTTAGTTGTTATAATTTAGTTTATTTAACTTGTTTTTATTTATGTGCTGCTTCCGCCTATCTTTGGTATATATAAAGGAGGAGAGGTTAGATTGGGGCTGACGAAGGAGGGTGAAGGACTGGGAGGAAGGGTCTAAATCAGCGGTGGGATTTGATCCGGTGAAGACTCCTTTGATCTTGTCCATCCATGAGAAGTAGACAAGATGTGTGGTGGAGAAGATCCAGCAGTGCTGTGACAGAGAGAAGTGGCTATGACTGTAACTTGTGAAGATTCAATATTTTCCTCCTCTCTTTATTTTCTAGATCTCTCCCACAACCAAATCTATGATGAGATTCAATATCTTCTTGCCCCTCCTGAAGGCCAAAATATTTACTTGAATTCCAACCATTTTAATGGTCTTATACCCCGTATTTCTTCCGATTTGTATGGCCTTGATCTTTCCGGCAATTCATTTTCTGGGGGTATCGAAGGCCGAACAAAATTTTCCGACTTTTCTTGGTTTAAGTGAAAACCTTCTATCAGGTGAAATTCCTTGCTAGATAAATTGGAAATCACTAATAATCATAGAAATGGGAAATAACAATCTGACACGAAATATCCCAAGATTCATCGGGCTTTTAGGAGGTTTGTAATTGTCATATTTGCGCAACAACCATCTCTCTGGAGAAATTTCTTCATCTCTACAAAATTGTATAAGTTAGTGCTAGTTGACCTCGGTGAGAATGAGCTTCAAGGAAGCACATCTACATGGACGGCGGAAAGGCTTCCACATTTGATTGTTCTTACCTTTTGCTCAAGTAAGTTAGATGGCGTAATACCTCCAAAACTTTGTTGCCTTTCAGCTCTTCAAGTCTTGGATCTTGCTAGCAACAATTTGTCCCGACTAATACCACAATGTATCAACAATTTTGTTGTAAGAGAAGAAAAATGTGTGCATTCTATTCACTCTAATGCAAATAAAAATGTCACTATTGCTTCTCCTGTTGCTTCTCTTATTGATTTTGTTGCTTTTGGCCCCAGTGGTGGCAACGATTTCTCAAATAATGAACTTTTGGTGACAAAAGCAAGTATATATCAATATGACAAGACTCTTTCTCTCGTGACTAGCTTGGACCTTTTGAATAACAATATATCTGGAAAGATTCATGAGGAACTAACTAATCTTCAAGGATTTCTTTTTCTAAATTTGTTTGGAAATCATAAAACGGGTGTGATTCCAAAGAATATAAATAACATGGGGTTGCTAGAATCTCTTGATTTATCCAAAAACCGACTCTGCGGCGACAATGCTTCTAGCTTCATCGGCAACAAGCTTTGTGGGCCTCCACTCACAAAGAATTGTAATGATAATGGTAGAACGCCTGATGTGGGGAATGAAGGAGATAGTGAAAGTGCTAGATCTGAAGTGGATTGGTTTCATGTGTTTATGGCTTTAGGATTTGCAATTGGTTTTTGGGGCATCTATGTTCCTATATTGTTCATTAAGCACTACAAAAAATTAAGATTTTAGAAACCAAAATTTAGGGACAAAATTATTTCTTAGGGACCAAATAATTTTGTTTCGAAAAGTGTCGTTATTATATTTTTAACAACAAAAATTGGACATTAATGATGAATTATTATTCTTTTGGGACCAAATTTTTTGACTCAAAAGATAAACCATTTTGAGACCAAATTATTTTGTAACTAAAAGTCTATTTATTAGTGACATTTTCAAAATTTTGTCATTAAAAGTCTTGTTTTTGACTTTTCGGGACAACCTTTTGGTGACTATCCTCATGACGATAGAAATTGATCCCTAAATGTCTTTTCCAACAAAATTTTCACTTTTAGAGACCAAAACATTGGGTCTCTAAAACTCTTATATGTTCTAGTGAAGTCATGGAGGTATGCATATTTTTGATTTCTAGATAATGTATGGACTAGACTTGTGTTGCTATACGTGAGTAAATGTGTTTAGATTGTACAAGTCATGTAGAAGTCTTGTATTTGTGTCTTCTTTATATTATGAATAAATGTATTTTCATGGAATGTATCCTTTTATGCATAAATGTCTTGTGATTTTATAATGAAATTTTCCATATCGTGGTTAAAGTTTTTATCAATAAGTAGCTTATGATTTCTGTGTAAAATGAAAAGTTTGGGAGAGATTATTTGAGAAGTCGAAAACTTCTAAAAGAAAAATTGCTTTAAATTTGGAAACTATAGCAAATTTAGAGCTGGACCTGCTAAAGTCACCTAACGTTAATGGACTAAAACCATGGAGTAGTTTTCCTCTAAAACCCCAAATACAAGAACAAAAATTAAATGTGTGTATATATATACATAACTTGCTTTCAATCAGAATATCTTCACACATTTTATCCCTTACTTTTCATATATATAATCTTCAAACATTTAATCATTTAATTTTGAATCTGTAGTTCCAGAAATTGAAACAACTTGCTGCCAATTATACGGTGAGGAATTTTAGATATCTTTTCATGGCCTTTTTAAAATGTTTGGGTACCTCCTTCATAATTCCAATTGTCTTCCAAATTAAGTTCTTTCTGGGAGAGGACGCCTTGGTAGGAGTTGTTGTCAAAACAGTGCCACAAAAGCTTGTGCCAATAAGGATCCTGCACATTACAACGCTCAACGTGAAAACAGTAATGAAACTTTGGTATTTGAAGCGAGACCCAGTAGAATAAATATGACAGGGATAATGGTAATTAAGATAAAATTCAACCCACATCAATATATCACTATAAAGTTATAAGAATACAAAATTCGGTCCTAGTGGGCATTACTCTTTACAAATGGTCCACTCTTTAACTCAGATTGGAATCAACTAAAAAAAAAAACAAGATTGATGCAAATAGATTGCATGAACACAATCTTAATGAGGGAAATAATAACCATCCCAAGGTCAAACTGCATGTAGGTCAACGAGCGTCAAATGCATAATTCAGATGTACATACTAATAAAATTACCATTTTATGTTCTTTAGAGAGTATGAATAATTTCTTCAATAAAATCATATTCCCAGCTTTCTAAATACTCTCAGAATTTCATGCCAATTTAATAATATTCACCTACTATATTAACAAAGTTCTAATCATATGATACCTAGGGGTACAACTCGGGCGAGTTCGGTCAGGTTGGGAGGTTGTCCAAACCCAACCCAAGTTGTATTGAGACCTGCCCAGGCCCGCCCAGGCCCGAATTGTAACCCGAGGTTGCCTACCCAAGTCCGACCTGAGTTGCCCGAGTTGCCCGAATTGTAAATGAATTTCAATTTTTTTTTTTTGGCAGCTACATTATTAAAATTTGACTCTATTTACATTTTTCTTTATAGAAAATCATTAATACCATCAAAACAAATAATTTATATAATGTAAGAGAGATGCCGCTATAGTTGTCTTTACAATTTATGAGTGAAAATAAAAAATAAAAAAAGTAAGATTTTATGTTATTTGTATATATGATATATTCAATATGATTTAATAATCTAAATTACTTTAATATCATGTAATGGCTAATGATTTATATGTATATTTAATATTTTTATATATCTATATGTGTATAATTCGGGTTTCGGGTTGCTTGGATTGTTTGACGTCTTTGCCTAAGCCCGTACTGAATTTAAAAATATCCTGCCAAGTCCTAAAAAAATTCGGGTTAGGTTCGGGTTGTTCGGGTTGAGCGCGCCTAAGTTGCACCCCTAATGATACCCTTAAAAAAATGAAAAAAAAAAAAAGGAAAGAGTTCTAAAGATAAACTACATGCTATAAAAGTAAATGATAAAGGGAACTTGATCCCAAAATACATTTTTCTATTGTTTCGAAAATCACTCAAGCTTATAGTTTTCCAATACTATGTATGTAAGATTTCAAAGACCATTAAATACTACAGATGTAGACAAAAACAACATAGAAAAATATAAGGGATCCACATGTTAAAAATATGTTGACTGTAAAATGCCAATGTTGAAGCTTGAAAGAATTTCTAGATATTGAAGTATAATGAACATAATAAATATGGGGTATCAATATCGAAATTTCTACCATCTATACAATCATTAAACATATGGACAACGTAGGTATGTTGCCTTTCTCGTAGGAACCAAACATTTGACAAGACAATTAATTACCCAAGGGACAAATGCAGAGAGCTTATAGTAAACTAAATTTTGTGTATTTGTGTGTGTTCATGCCTTTTCAGTAACAGAGAAAAACACATATAGAAAGTCCTTCAAAACAATGGTCTATATTATTTTGGTATTAGAATATGAAAAGCTCACTTCAAAATAAGCACTAACAAAGTCAAGCGAAAAATTTTCTCCCTTCCCTACCAGATAATGAAAAATCAAAGTGTTCGTCTATTTTCTTTAATTGTCATTTCTTAGTCCAAACATTCTTTAATCAAAGTTTTAGTCTATTTTCTTTAATTGTCATTTCTTAATCCAAATATACTTTTGCAAGAAAATACTTGACAATAATGGAAGCTGCGGAGCATAAAATACACATAATTCAATAATATACAAAAGTTCTTGAATTGCCATCACAAAATAAGTCTATCTTTTTATTTTTTTATCTTTTTTGAGTCATATCAATCAATATATTCTCTCTACTTTTCTACACATCTTTTTATAAAAGTCAAAAAGTGCACTTATTTAGAACATCCCAAACCACCCCAATATCAAAGAGAATATTATCTAATAAAGAGACAAAGTTCAAAATAAAAGCTTAAAGGGTAAATTACACTTTTCGCACATATTTGACCCAAATTTCACTTTAGTCACTATTATTTCAATTTGAACAATGTTAATTAACCCTAGGCTTTAAATCAAGTTTCAATTTGGCCCTTCCATTCAAATTATCATTCCTCAATGTGTTACAAAATCATGACCAAATTGAAACTAGGCTTGAAGTATAGAGTTAACATTGTTCAAATTGAAACAATAAATTCCAAAGTGAAATTTTGGGCAAATTATAGAGGAGAGAAGAGTAATTAAGCTTAAAAAATATGGACTGCTAGAAGAAATTATAACTTCCCTCTCTTGTCCCTAGAATTGCTCAACACTTCCAACCTAACACTGCCCATATAAAATGATTCCAATACTTTGGTTATCTTCACCACCTGTTGTCTATAAGGTGCTATTACCCCAATATGTTCCTCTCTTAGACCTTTCTCTTCCTCTAAGCTTCTTTACAATATCAACAACCTTGATTGTTTCGATTTGATTAAACCATGACTCCATGAGGGATCATTGCCTTCTCTCTCATCCCAGCCTTGAATTGCGTTGAAGAGAATGGGAAATTCTTTGTTAGGAAGGCTTAGCCAAGGTTTCAAAGAGGAGGTATTTTCTTGGCATGGTAATTCCTCACTAATTTTGTGATGAAACTTTCATCCCCGTTGTGGTAATATTCACATTCAAAAAGTCTTTCTAGATAAGATTTTCCTAACCCGAACACCTTTTGCATCTCTAGAACACACAACCAAACCTAGTTGCAATTAGTCATCTGCCAATTTGGGCCTTTGTTAAATTTAGGATCAAAAGTCTTGCAGAACTCTCATATTTTGGATCTTGTGATTGTTTGATTGGATTTTTCATTGTGAAGTAGATCATAAATCAGGAATCTGAATGTAAGACTCTAGATGTTTTAGGATGTGTTTGAACTTCTGATGGATTTGAAGGCCCAATGACAATATTAAATTTCTACTTTAGATGCTCCATAAAATAAATTGGAGCCATTAATTAGTTTCTACATATCATGAGATAACACTTTTGTCGCCAAATTTCAAAAATACCCTCCTCGAGATAAGTTATATTATTATTGACATTGTAATCCCAGATTACATATCTCACCTTATCCTATTTTGTGAATCAAACATGGCCCAAGCTTAAATCCAACACATTCTTGTTAAATCATCTATAAAAGCAATATAATATTTACTTCCCTTTAATGATGGGGTTCTCTAAGGCCCTCCAAGATCAGTATGTATTAGTTGCAGCTTCTGTGAAGCCCTCCAGGCCTTTTTAGGAAGTGGTAATCTACTTTGTTTTCCATATTGACAAGCCTTGCAACCAAGTAGATGCTCTTCTAGTGGAGGTAACCCTTGTACCAGCTGATTTTTTTGCATATATATGAGTGCTCCATGGTGAAAATGGCCCAATCTCTTGTGCCAAATTTCTATTGTGTTCATAAAGACTTGATATGCTATCTGCTCCTCCTTCATTGGATCTAGAGAGAAGCACTTGCCACTCATTTTGATTGTACACACCTCGCGGCCATCTGCATCTCTAATCATACACTTTTTATCTTCAAACAACAGTTTATAGCCTTTTTCCAGTAGCTGACCAACACTAAGTAAATTTTGATCAATGCTAGGCACATATAAAACATCAGTGATTAGTTTTGTACCTGAAACACTTTCAATTGCTACTATCCCTTTGCCTCTTACTTCAATGAACTCACCATTTCCAACCTTGACTTTGGAAATTTTAGTTCTATCTAGCTTTCTAAAGAGCTCTTTGTCATAGGTCATATGGTTTGTGCAGCCACTATCAACTAACCAGTGTTCATTAGAGTTTTTGCTTGCATAACATGAGGCAACAAACAGGTGCTCCTCCTCTTGTTGATCCACCATTTTACTTCACCCTCTGGCTGTTGTTTGCTTCTGCAAACCTTCTCTATGTGGCCTAACTGGTTGCACTTTCTGCACTTGATGTCAGGTCTCCACCAACACTTAGATTGAGGATGATTTGTTTTCTTGCAATGCTGGCATTGAGGGTAAGTTCCTCCTTTGTTGTTGCTGTCTCCAGCTTCTGCATTACCTTTGCTTGAGTTGTCTTTATTGCCCTTCTTTTTCTTGCCTTTACTTTTATCCTGGATTTGTAGTTTGGCCTTCAAGGCTCCCTCCACAAACCCTTCTTGCCTAATCAGTCTTCTTTGCTCCTGTGCCTGTAAAGCATTCAAAAATTCTGCCAAGGAAATACTTGTTAAGTCTTTAGATTCCTCAAGAGATGAGATTTAGGACTCAAACCTTTTAGGTATGGTTACTAGGATTTTTTCAACAACCTTTTGATCAGACAAGTCTTCTCCAAGCAACCTTACCTTTTTTACTATGCTCAGCAACCTATCAGAGTACTCCTTTATGGTCTCTGATTCCTTCATCCTTTGTATCTCAAATTGCCTCCTTAAGTTCATCACTTGCATGCTCATTGATCTGTCATTTCCTTGAGACTCAGTTCTGAGATAGTCCCAGATGTTTTTAGCTGACTCGAAAGTCATGATCTTGGTGAAAATAGCTTTAGAAACTGCTGAATGGAGGCAAGACTTAGCTTCAGAAACTCCTTGTGAATCTTGATTTCTTGTATAGTGGGATTCTCAGGCAATGGAACGATTTCATAATCAGCTTCAACTGCCTCCCAAAGATCAACTGCTTGCAAATAAGCAGTCATCCTTACTACCCATGTTTGATAATTCTCACCAATGAAAACATTTGAGGCCATGCTTAGAAAGGTTAGGTGTTTATGTGTTTTGGTGTTTTAGTCAAAGACCACTCTCAAGATTTATCACACAAGCCCCTTAAGAAAACGACTCTGATACCAATATGTTGTTATTTTTACAAGAACAGTAACAAAATAAGAACATATAAGAACATAAATGAGTTGCCAAATGACCTTATATTTTATTGACTAGAAAGTGCTTTATATACATGAGAAATATAACAAAAATTCATAACAAATTGCAAAGAAATAGCATCACAACCCCATGAATACATGAGCTTATCTTCTAGTTTCCTATTTTCTAGTAACAACTACTTTGAAGCTTTCAAACATTTTGACTTATTCAAAAATACTCCAGCAACTTTATTTCAGCAATCTTTGAATATCTTAGCAGCCTGCTCAACATGACACATCAGCAGCAGTTTTAGTAAGCCTAGGCTCGTAAGTGCAAACAAAGATATGAACACAAGATGTATGAATGGTAAAAGTGCTGCCACTCCCTTCCTCAACCTCTTGCCTAAAGATCAAATCCAGATCAACAGACTTCCCAGCAGAAAATTAAGTTCAAAACACAATGTTAAATAACAATGGATGTTTTTCAGCATTCAATAGTTGAATCTATTCCATCCTGAAATCACTGCCTAAACAATGTACAAACTACAAGAAGCCATTAAACCCATGAGCAAACCATTTTATCAAAATAAGCAAAAATCAACAAGCATTTTGGGTCATGCATGCTTTCCTATCGGTAAAATGAACCAACAGCCCTTATGAGCTATCACGAGCAATTCCCAAAAAATTTTGCATTCTCCAAGAATGATCTCACCGATCCAAAGTTCACTTCAAATTTTTATTCTATTTCTTTCAGTATGCTCTCTCCCTCTTCTTTAATCCTTCCCACAGCACCTTAAAACCAACAAATGTAAAGAGAAATAAGTATAAAGGCCTCACCGTTATTTTACAAAAGGGCCTATACAATGTATTGATAGAAACGGATGTAACCCAAGCCGTGAAGCTAATGGAGAAAGAAACTGTGGACAACTGCCCCTTCAGAAATTTGGTGGATGATGCAAAAATTCTATTTAGAGGCTGTGAATGCACAATTCAACACATTTGGAAAGAAGGAAACTTATGTGCGAATGCCCTAGCCAAACTCGGAGCAGAACAACCTGAAGATATGCTTGTGGTGAATGAACCGCTAGCTGAAATTAGAGGCTTGCTAGTGAGAGACATGATTAGATTATCTAGTGAACGGGCTTAGCCCTTTGTTTGTAGTTTTCTTTCCGATGTAACCAAAAAAAATAAAATAAAAAGAAATAAGTGAATCAGTTTAGGGAACCAAATATATGTATGTAGAACATGAGCAGAACAGATTTTTCAACCGTCATTTATTGAAAAATGACATAAGTCAATAGATATGCAGTATGTCATACTGGTGGTGAGATTGGCAGTGCATGACAATAATAGTAATGATGGTGGCAGTTGCCACATTTATATTGGTGGGAAAATTTTAAAAATATATATATGAAAATAGAAATGATTCAATACTAATGATTGCCTAGATTGCCTACCAGATAACGCCAAAATTTTCTCTTAAAACAGGAATCCAGCGAGTATTATATTTCAATGGAAACAAAGAATCGGCACTAATGCCCTACTATTCAGTAGTTTGCATGCTTGTCTTGCTAATCCTAATTTAATGTCAATAGAAAGTTTCAGCAGTTTGCATGCTTGTCTTACTAATCCTAATTTAGTAGAGTTACATTTGTCTGGTTGCGAACTTGATCGCATTCCTCCTCTACTCGGTGTTGATATTACGTCTCTTGTTGTACTAGATCTTTCCTGTAACTTCTTTAACTCTTTAATACCTAGGTGGATCTTTAGCCTTACTAGCCTCGTTTCTCTTGATCTAAGTGAGGAGTTTTTTCCAGGAAGGCTTGAAGGTTTTAGATAAAATGGATTTGAAGGTCCATTTACTAAGGTTTTCTAGGACATGACCGGTCTTGAATATCTTGATCTATCCCATAATGAACTTGAGGGTCGATTTCCTGTGCTTTTGTCAAACATGACCAGTCTTTGATATCTTGATCTATCAAGTAATATACTAGAGGGAAGGCTACCAAGACTCTTGGGAAATCTTTACAACTTGAGTTTTATTGATTTGTCAGCTAACAACTGGGGAATTACTTATAAGTTCATCTAAATGTGCAGTATATGCTTTGGAGACATTGTCCTTGTCTGGAAATCATCTTTCTGGTCATTTACCTGATGAACTTGAACAATTTAAAATTTTGTGATACCTTAGTCTCTCATCTAATTTTTTTTCAGGTTCCATTCCAGACACTATAGGAAGATTGGCATCTTTAGAATATTTGGATGTAAGCAGAAATCAACTAAATGGAACTCTTCTCCAAAGTTTTGGACACCTTTCAA
Source organism: Camellia japonica (assembly GCA_030407325.1). Lineage (NCBI taxonomy): Eukaryota > Viridiplantae > Streptophyta > Magnoliopsida > Ericales > Theaceae > Camellia > Camellia japonica. The sequence goes on along the minus strand of JAPPVO010000019.1, from coordinate 71,473,906 downwards.
AGTTGCAACAATTTGATGTGTCTGATAATTTGTTGGAAGGCATTATGTCTGGAATTCACTTCACCAATCTCGTCAATCTAAGCACAATATATGCCTCTAGAAACCGGTTGGCTTTAAAGGTGAGTCTTGACTGGCACCTTTCATTTTAACTTGTAGATGTGGAACTTGCTTCATGGTATTTGGGCCCAAAGTTTCCCATATGGCTCCAATCACAGAAGGACTTTGTGATTCTTGGCCTGTCCTACGCTGGAATCTTAAATGAGATACCAATTTGGTTTTGGAACTTCTCTTCCTCACTTTTTTCTATAGATCTCTCGCACAACCAAATCCATGGTGATATTTCGTATCTTTTCGTTGCTTCTACAGTCCAATATAATTACATAGAATCAAACCATTTTAGTGCTCCATTGCCTCGTATTTCTTCTAATTTGGTTGATCCTGATCTTTCCAACAATTCATTTCCTTTGTGATACGAAGGACGAACAAAAACATCTGCAATTTCTTAATTTAGTAGAAAACCTTTTGTCAGGTGAAATTGCTAATTGCTAGATGGGTTGGCAATCACTAAAAGTCATAGAAATGGGAAACAACAATCTAACAGGGAATATCCCAAAATCCATGGGGCTTTTAGGAGGTTTGCAATCAATACATTTGCGCAACAACCATCTCTCTGGAGAAATTTCTTCGTCTTTGCAGAACTGGACAAATTTACGAGTGGTTAACCTCAGTGAGAATGAGTTTCAAGGAAGCATACTGTAGACACCCCATTTTTGATCGTTCTTAAGACTTGGATGTCCTTGCAGGTACATCCAGTGATAAGTGTGATTGCTCATTGAGCACTTGAAATCCACGGCAAAACGCCACAGGTTTGAGCTTTCCAAACCCTGTTTCCATTATTTCTCATTTTTGGACCATGACTTGGTCCTTCCATATTGCTGTTTGTGGTGCACTGCCGGCCATTCATCTTCACTTGCCGGCCATTGATGAGGCCGGTCGGCCATCAATGAGGCACTGCCGGCCACCACTGATGGCCGGCCGGCCACCAATGCTTTAGTAAATATTTTTACAGATATTTTGACAACTGTTTGCACAGATGAGCTCATCTGCACCCACATGGATGGTTGGATCTCTTCAAGAAGCCTTTGTATCTCCTATATATAGAGCTCATCTATATGCATGCAAAGGGTTACAAAGTTTGAGCTGACCTATATTTCTCTCTCTCTCTCTAGAATCTTCTCTCTCTATATTTTGTGCTTGAAAGTGAGCTTTCTCTCCATATTTGCACTAGCACCCTTAGCCAAACACCTCTACCTTAGAGTTGAGGTTCTTGGAGGCCTTGTTTGAGCTCCTTGGAGTGGTTTTGCTCAGAAGTTTGGTTGTCTTCTTTCTGTTTTAGTGTTGTGCTTCAAGGGTAAAGATTTGCCCCTTTAAAGCTTTGTTTTACTTTATAGCTTGGCCATCTTTGTATGCTACTTTGAAGCTGGTTTTAGCCTCAAAAAATTCTATTTTTAAGGTCTTTAAATGTTGGTTTGAGCTTTGTTTGGTTAGGGGGTAGTTCCCTCTATTGGCTCTTTGGCTTGTAAAGCCTTTTGAGCCACCTTTCTAAGCTTTTGTAACACCCTTTGTTTGGCCTTTCTACCACTGAAACTCAGAGGTTTTTCACTGGTAGAAAGTTGTTTTTGAGGACCAAAATAGGAGGGGGTGGTCCCCCCTCCTTATATCTTGTTGGCATGTGTAGATGGCCTACTAGTTGAGCATGTTTTTCTACCATCTCAGGCCTGATCTCAGCATGTTTTTGGCCTTATTTTAACATGTTGTACCTCTATTTTTGGTTGGTTGGAGGACCTCTTGTTTGCTTCTTACACTTGTAGTGTAATCATGCTTACTAGCTTAACTTGCTTAATGAGTTAGCCTATTATTTTAGCTTGTGCTAGCTCCATCTCAACATGTTTTTGCTCATGTTTAGTCATGCTTTAACTCTGTTTTGAGTGGTCTTGGTCATATGGTTCATGTTTTGCATGGTTGTAGTACAAGTGCCCTTACTAGCTTTGAGATTTAAGGCTTTTAACATGTTTTGAATGTGATGATTGTATGTCATAGCATCATTTTACACATGTTTCCAGTGCATATACCTCTTTCATAGTCTCACATGCTTCACTTCTTGATTGCTTTTGAGAGTGGTGTATTATGCCTTGCTTATGGGCTAACATGTGTGCATGTTCTCTTAGTCTTTTGAGCTTCTATCTCAGCATGTTTAGACCATTATTTTGGCATGTTTGAGGTTTGTCTAGGGCTGGTTTGGCCATTTGAGTTTGATATTGCATGGTCCTAGTGTAAAGCTCTTCACTAGTTTTGATGCTTAAGTCTCCTAACATGTTGTACATGAGTTGTTTGCATGTTAGAGTCTTGTTTTTCATGCCATATCAGCACTAAAATATCTGCCATCTCCCTCATTTCTTCACTTTTCTATTTGTTTTGAGGGATGGTTAGTCTTAAAGTTGTGTTTAAGCTTGGGATTGAGGCTTATGCTTAAATGGCTTTAACTCTCTTTTGAGGGTTCCTCCTAGTCAAAGGCATGGTCCCTCTCATGTCTTAAATCATCTTTTGATTGACCTCTCTCTCATTAGAGGACTTTCACATTGGACAAATCAATTAAAGAATGGTTTGGTAACTTAAAATATGTAAACAAGAATTGAATCAAGTAAAACATGCCAAGATAAGCATTGTTGTGTTGCATTGCATTGTGTTCATTCGGACGTTATATTGAACACAAGGTGGGTTGGTCCATTTCATACTCAAAGTGATGAAAATGAGCCAATCTCCTTTGTCTCCATTGCCTTTGATCATCCATGATAAGGTAGTGCTCCTAGAGTCTTGTTTTTGTGCATTTATTGAATGTGTACAAGTTGGATCTTTGGCCATCATGCATCTTTACAATGCTTGATTGATGGTTTTGGATCCAATGGTGCAACTCCTTTGATGTTTTGAGATGATAAGGAGTGGCACAGTACAAATATACCCTTGGGAGACCCTCCCTTTTCCTCTGTTTGAGCTCTGTTGCAGAATGGTGATGCAGCATACCAGTGGCCGGCAGTGCCTCACTAATGGTCGGCACTGCTTCATCCTTGGTCGGCAGTGCCTCTCCTTGGCCGGTAGGTGGCCGGCAGAAGCTTCTCATGGTCGGTAGGCCACTGGTGTATTCCTTAGCAATGCATTGGTAAGGTGGAGCAGAAAGTTCTTGGAGACACCCTGCAAACAAAGCCTCTCAAGAGCAAACCGGAAGGCTTTTCGGGGAAAGAAACCGAGTGCATGCATATTCAACTTGCTGAGGCAGCGTAGTTTGTAGTTTAATGCTTTACTTGTTAGATAGCATGAATTTGTAATTTAATTAATTTGTTAATTAGTTAAAGTGTTGTAATAATTAGTTAGTAGATTACTAGTTATTCAATTTGGTTGTGTAATAATTAGTCTAATTAGTTTAATTAGATTAATTAGCTTAGCTTAAGTTAGATTAGCTTAGCTTAGCTAATTATTCATTCGGACCCTCCTTCGAGAGGGTGCAATGTTGTAATAAGTGTGCGTATGCGTGTGTGTGTGCATGTCTTCCAACTCCACTTCTTTCTCCCTTTTACTTAACCGCTTTCGATGGTTAGTTTATGGGCATTTTTCAATTAGCATACCTTATGCTTTGCATGTTTGCATCATTCATTTGTCTTGCATGCACCGGGCTCGGCGCATCATTCAAACTGCATTGTATTTCAATACTTATTTGAATACGTGTATCAATTGTTGCATTCATATGCCATCTTAGATAGCCGAGCCTATTAGTTGCATTATTGCATGTGTTGCATTAGGCATCTTACATAGTTAGGAGCATGCATATTTCTAACTACCTTTTGTTTTGGCTTGGAGTACACTATAAGTGTTTACGCTTTAGCATACTTGCATGAGTGTAAGTGTTGCCATGATAGCATGCTTGCCATGAGGCTATTTGCTTAAGTGCTTAACTGCATGAGTGCCTATGGATGAAGGCTTTATTGCCTGAATTGGAACAACTTGATAAATGTGAGTTTTAAGCCCACTTTGCGAAGTGGCAAATCATCATGTTTTAAGCCCACTTGAGGGTGGCAAAATCCGCGCTTTAGCCTACTTGCAAGTAGCACTTTCAAGCCATTTTCAAAAGAAAACATGAGTTATTTTGTTCTAATTCTCGTGATTGAGTCTATACTTGTATGCTGTGTGCGTCACATAGTAAAGTTAGATTAATAACCGGATAAGAATACATGTGTTTATGAAACAACATATCATGCTTAGTAGAGGCCGATCCTTTGATTGGGCGAGCGGGGGTGCTCATTGCATGACCTTCCCCTATCGTACCCAAGTTCCCGAGCCGAGGCAACTTTGGTGATGACGGACACGTGGCCTTTGGCACGAGTCAGGGTTTCCTAAATTTTCCAAAAATAAAATATTTAGGTGGCGACTCTGTAATCTGGCAAAACAGTCCATGTTTGGCGCTTTTTTATACAAAATCGATTTTCCAAAACGATTTGCCAGATTTGGACTCTTTGGTGCTTATCAGTCTCACATTGCACTTTGTGAGATTAGATTCAGAACCGTGACAGGAGTCCGAACTGTAGTAAGACCAATTCAGGCCTCTCTGAAAGGGGGGCGCGCGAAGAAAGTCGAGTCTACACATACCCACATGGATGGCGGAATGGCTACCAGATTTTGATTGTTCTTACCCTTCGTTCAAATAAGTTAGATGGAGTAATACCTCCAAAACTGTCACCTCTCCTCTCTTCAAGTCTTGGATCTTGCTAACAACAATTTGTCCAGAGCAATACTATGGTGTATCAACAAATTTATTGCCATGTCCTTAAATCCAAATGAAAATGTCATGAATGCTTCTCCTTCTTCTGTTGTTATTGTTGCTTCTGCTCCCACTGGTAGCATAGATTTCACAGAGAATGAAGTTTTGGTGACAAAAGTAAGAATATATCAATATGACAAGACTTTTCCTCTTGTGACTAGCTTGGCCCTTTCGAACAACATCATATCTGGAAAGATCCCTGAGGAACTAAACAGTCTCCAAGGATTGCATTTTCTAAATTTGTTTGGAAATCATATAACTGGTGTGATTCCAAAGAATATAGGTAACATGGGATTGCTAGAATCTCTAGACTTATCCAAAAACAAACTGTGCGGTGAAATTCCTCCAAGCATGTCAGGTTTGAATTTTTTAAGTTACTTGAATTTGTCTTATAATAACTTGTTAGGAAAAATTCCATCGAGCACCCAACTCCAGAGCTTCCATGCTTTTAGCTTCATCGACAACATGCTTTGTGGACCTCACTCACAAAGAATTGTAGCGATAATGGCAAAACACCTGAGGAGAATGAAGGAGATAGCGAAGGTGCTAGATCTGAAGTGGATTGGTTTTATGTGTTTATGGCTTTTGGATTTGCGGTTGGTTTTTAGGGCGTCTCTGGCCCTATATTGTTCATTAAGTCAAGGAGGTATGCATATTTTCAATTTCTAGATAATGTCTGGACTAGACTTGTGTTGCTATAAGTGAATAAGTATGTTTAGATTGTACAACTCATGTAGATGTCTTCTATTTGCGTCTTCTTAATATCATGAATAAATGCACTTTCGTGGAATGTATTCTTTATGCATAAAGTTCATGTGATTTTACAATGAAATTTTTCATATCATGGTTAAAGTTTTTGTAAATAAGTAGCTTATGATACTGTGTAAAATGAAAAGTCTGTGAGAGTCATTTGAGATATCGAAAAACTTCTAAAAGAAAATTTGCTTTAAATTTGGAAACTATAGCAAATTTAGAGCCGAACCATGGAATAGTTTTCCCTTAAAACCCCAAATACAATAAAAAAATGAAATGTGTATATATAACTTCTACATAAAACTTTGTTTTCAACTTGCTTTCAATTAGAATATCTTAAAAGAGTATACTATAGAACATATTTTATCCCATACTTGTTATATATATATAATCTTCAAACAATTAATCTTGTAATTATGAATTTGTAGTTCAAGAAATTGAGAAAACTTGTTGCCAATTATTCAATTTCATTCTTAACAGATTTAGATAGAAATTAAGATATCTATTCATGTCCTTTTGTTAAGCTTTTTCTTCATAATTCAAATGTCTTCCAAATTAAGCTCTTTGTCTGCATAATATTGCCTTTCTGGGAGAGGATAGCCTTGGTAGGAGTTGTTGTCAAAACAGTGCCACAAAAGCTTGTGCCAATAAGGATCCTGCAAACACATACGGCTACCGTCAACGACATACTATACTAACATATTACTACGCTCAACATCAAAGTAGTAATGAAACTTTGGTATTTGAAGCGAGACTTAGTAGAATAAATAGGATAGGGATAATGGTAATTTATATAAAATTCAACCCACGTGAATATATCACTATGGAGTTACATGAATACAAAATTCGGTCCAGCATTACTCTTTTCAATTAGTCCACTCTTTAACTCATATTGGAATCAACTAAATAAAAACAAGATTGATGCAAATAGATTGTATGAACCCAATGTTAATGAGGAAAATAATACGGTAAACTACCAATAGGTCCTAATAGTTTGACTTAATTCCCATCAAGTTCTATTAAAAATAAGTCCTAGTAAAATCGTTGCTAAAAATAATTTTTTATAACAATTTTTTGCATATGTCACTAAAAATTGACAATTAGTAACTTTTTTGTCACGATTTTTATAAATTGTCACTAAACTTACAATTAGTGACTTTTTTGTGACAAAATTTTCAAACTATCGCTGAAAGTTGAAAATTAGTAACTTTTTTGTAACGATTTTTTTAAACTGTCTCTAAAATTTATAATTAGTGACATTTTTTGTAACAAAATTTTCAAACTGTCGTTGAAAATTAACAATTAGTGACGTTTCTTAATAGTGTTTGATGAAAAACGCCATTAATTATCATAAGGCCTATTGGACAATAAGTCCACCTATTAGGACCTATACGTAAGTCTCCTGAAATAATATCCATCCCAACATCAAATTGTATGTAAGTCAACGAGTGTCAAATGCATATATAATTCAGATGTATGTAATAAAAATACCATTTTATGTTCTTTTGAGAGTTAAGATAATTTATTCGATAAAATCATATTCCTAGCTTGCTAAATACTCTAAAAATTTCATGCCAATTTAACGACATTCACAAATTATCTCTATCTGTACTACTTTAAAAAGTACGAAGATACCTAAATGTTTTCTACTTTTTTAAAATTTCAAAAATCCCCCTCTATTTATAATGAGTTGCTTAAGTTAAAGGGACGATTCGTAATCAGCACTACTGATACAACTATTATCAACAACTGCAATGTTTAGTGAAGAAGTTTCCAATTGCAATCATATATTTTTCACAAGTTGCACAAACCTTAAAAGTGGAAGACACCGACTCTAAAATTTGATAACACAGAGACAATTAAGGAATTGTTTTTATCCCTAAATTTTTTAAGTGAGAATTGAGATGAAGCTTTGATACCAGGTGCACTTTTTCTATTTTGGAAACTTTGTTATTTTGGATGGATTTTGATGCTAATCCGAATTTTGTTTGAACTATTTTTTTGTTTCAAGTTTGTTTAGCATGATAGTGATGGAACTATAAGAAATTTAATTTTTCTATACAACTCATACTAACATTAACATAGTAATTTTAATTTTAATTTCTTACAAAAAAAACATAGAAATACTTATGCTGTGTTTGGTTAAGGGATTTGAAAAGGGATTTGGAAAGGGAAAGGGAAAGGGAAAAGGTGTGTGAAATTAGGTGAAATATAAGTATATTTTATTTATATTTTACCTACCTTTTCCCTTTCCCTTTCCAAATCCCTTTCTAAATCCCCCAACCAAACCTAGCAAGAAAATTTAGTTTTGTTCATGCAGAAGGCTGCCTATAATTAAAATTTCAAATCACATCTATGTTTTTCTTGAAAAATTGTTGGTCTAATAAAATGTTTGCAAATATATATATATATATATATATATATTTTTTCTTTCATTTCATTTTCTTATACTGTCACTTTTCACTATTTTTTCTTTCTAAACAAATGAAGTTCTTTCGGAAATACCACGTTATCATGTTTTCACCCAACGATAAATTAGGAATAAAGTGAAATTTTAAACATGTACAATTAAATAGGCATATGATCACAATGGTGTTCCTCACCCGCCTATTGTGTAGAATATTTGGTAATTCATTTGAAATCTATAACATTTTTGTTCAAATTGTTATTGCCCTTGTGAATTAAAAAAAAAAAATAGAACTAGGCTAATTGCTTGAAAATTAAACTTCTAGCTTGAAAACCTTTTTTGTATTCAAATTTCAGATAATGAAAGCTTTTATATCACCTACCTATTCCATTTCTAATTTTTAAACACATGAAGAAACTCATGTGCAAGGCACGTCCACCATTACCATTACTAGTATTAACAAAGTTCTAAACATAAGATAACCTAAAAAAGAATGAAAAAAATAGAAGAGTTCTAAGAATAAACCACCTACCGTAAAGGTAAATGATAAAGGGAACTTGATGCCAAATTGTTGGAGTGTATGCTACATTTTTCTATGATTGTGAAAATCACTCAAGCTTATAGTTTTCCAATACTATGGATGTTAGATTTCAAGTACCATAAAATATTACAGATGCATCAGTAGGTAGAAAAAAAACAATACTGACAAATATAAGGAGTCACATGTTAAAAATATGTCAACCGTAAAATACCAATACTAAACCTTGAAAAAAAATTGAGATCTTGCATGAATATTTTACTCAACAAGTCTAAAAATTTGAACGGTTCGGAGCATTAGAATCGATTCCAAAATGGGCCCAACAAGCCCAAACGTTCTCTCAAATTGAGATGACAACTTGAGAGAGAAGTCAAACCCATTGAGAAGTATAATGAAAGTAATAAATACTTGGTATCAATATCGAAATTTTTACCATATATAGTCATTAAACATATGGATAATGAGGATTTATGGCCTTTTCATAGTATCCAAATATTTGGCAAAGAAAATTTATTAACCAACGGACAATTGCGGAGATGTTCATAGTAACCTAAATTTTGTGTGCTTGTGCGTGCATGTTTGTGCCTTTCAATTACTGGGGAAAAAAAAGAAGAAGAAGAAGAAGACAAAAAGTCCTTCAAAAACAACAATCTATGTTGTTTTGGTATTAGAAAAAGAAAACCTCATTTAAACAAGAAGTGAAAACTTCTCTCCCCTACCTACTGGATAATGAACAATCAAAGTTTTAATCTATTTTTCTTTGACTACCATTTCTTAATACAAACAGATTTTTTTCTAGAAAATACTTGACAATAATGGAAGCTACGTAGCATAAAATACACATAGTTCAATAACTATAGAAGTTCTTGAACTTACCATCACAAACATACAATGTCAAAGAGAATATTGTCTAATAAAGAGACAAAGTTCAAAGTTAAAATCTTAATGGTAAATTACACTTTCCACCCTCATAGCTTGACCCAAATTTCACTTTGGTCACTATTATTTTAATTGGAACAATGTTAATTAACCCTTGGCTTTAAATCAAGTTTCAATTTATGATCAAAATGGTCCTTTTGTACTCATGTGACTAACATGAGTTACAAAACTGTGAGTTCAACATCCAATTTGGATAGAAACACCAAATTGAAAAAGTGCTTGAGTATAGAGTTAACATTGTTCAAATTGAAACAATAAAGGCCAAAGTGAAATTTTGGACAAATTATAGGAGTGAAAAGTGTAATTTACCCAAGCTTAAAAAATATGGAATGCTAGAAGAAATCATAACAACACAAAGTACCTTACTGATAATGTGTGGATTCCCAACTATGATAAGTAAGGACCTTGCCCGACTAACCACAACATTAAACCTCCTCAGATTGCCAAGAAACTAAGACAATAGGTTTTATCAAACCCATTGTGTTTGGCTGTTCACAATTGAAACAATTATAACTTCCCTCTCTTGTCTCTGGAATTTCTCAACACTCCCAACCTTAATATCAAATGATTCCAATACCTTGGTTATCTTCACCACGAGGGATCGTTGCCTTCTCTCTCATCACAGCCTTGAATGGCGTTGAAGAGAATGTGAAATTCTTTGCTAGGAAGGCTTAGCCAAGGTTTCAAAGAAAATGGATCTTCTTGACACGGTAACTTCGCACTAATTTTGTGATGAAACTTTCATCCCCATTGTAGTAATATTCACATTCAAAAAGTCTTTCTAGATAAGATTTTCCTAACCCGAACACCTTTGCATCTCTGGAATACACAACCGGACCTAATTGCAATTAGTCATCTTCCAATTTGGGACTTTGTTCGAATTAGGATCAAAAGTCTTGGAGAATTATTCATATTATGGATCTTGTGGTTGTTTGATTGGATTTTTCATTGTTATGTAGATCATAAATCAGTAATCCAGATGCAAGTGTTTGGATGTTTAAGGATGTGTTTGGACGTCCTGATGGATTTGAAGGCCCAATGACAATATTAAGTTTTTATTTTAGATGCCCCATAAAATAAATTGGCGCCATTGATTAGTTTCTACACACACTTTTGTTGCAAAATTTCAAAAATACCCTCCTCGGGATAAGTTATATTATTATTGAGATTGTAATCCCAGATTACTTATCTCACCTTGTCCTATTTGTGAATCAAATATGGCCCAAGCATACACCTCAAAATCTATATATGCTATGACTAATTTCTTTGTTTCTATGAATGTTCAGTGATCCAAACTTGCAGCCTTCATTTGCACAGTTCACGGTGGCTTTAAAGTCGTTGCAGCGTCTGGTCATACCATCACATTTTTTGACCAGCAAAGTTCACCTCTGCCACAAGAGATCTCGGTAAGTACCACTCCTTGAAATGTCTTAGTTTTTTCTCAAATGTGAATAAGGTGACATTTTGTTGTGTATGTAAAGGGGCTGAATGTGAAACGGGTCGGATCCAAGCCTTCGGCCGGCCCAATCCATTAAACCCAAATCCAAATGGATCAGATGAACATGTGGGCAAGCCAATTAAGCCCAACTCGCAATGGAAAGACCAATCCAGTAGCGGTACTAGGCTGGGCCGAGCTGTAGGACTTAATCTATGGACCGAGCTGATAGGCCATACCCATCATCAGAACCAAAGTGGGCCGAGTCCACATAAAGATATCTAAATGGGCCAGCCCATCTCTACAAATGGTCTCACAAAGGTCGAGCTGAGGCACAACGGTACCGAGCTGAGGAAACCGCTTAGAAAATTGTAGAAGCTATGAGTGCATGCATGTGCAGGCTGCCACCTCAGTTGGTCCTTGTAGCTTGACTTTTCGTGCTCCTTTCAGATACGATTAGCCCTACAGTTCAGACTCCTGTAACGCCCCCAAAATAATACAATAAACCTATCTATCATGCGAAAGAATATAACAAAAATACAATACTTTCATTCATCAGAGTTTACTGTTTAATAACCAATTAAATGCCATGTAGGCTTACATCTTCCCAAGTCATTGCTTGGTTGCACAAAGTGAGTCTCGCTCATTACATCTTAAGCCCTTGGCTTTACAAATAACAAACATACACACAACAAGACATAATTAAGAAGCTCTTGCTTCCCAAAAGTCCATCCCCGCTATTGCCTTGGAGGAAACATCTCACCTGCACCTGAAAATGGTATTCCCATATAGGGTGAGCCAACAGCCCAGTAGAAATAATCTAACACAATATATGAGGTTTAGCAAAGGTATAAATACCACGTGCATAAACAATACCGATACTAAAACATCCACAAGGCCTGCATATTCGTATGCCACTAAGACCAAACCTCATTTCCTTTTTCCTTCAATTCATTTCAAGCTCATATATGCTACTCAATTCATGAGTTAAATTCATTATCTTTCAACAACCAAAATGAGACTACAACTCAATGATTTCCAATTATGCAAAACACACATAAACGCTTCAAATCTGCCATTTTACGGATATTTCGTCCGCGGGAATCGGCACCCATGTATATTTTCTCAAATATGCCATTTTATGGATATTTCGTCCGCGGGAATCGGCACCCATGTATATTTATGATTTCGGGTCTTTCACCTAGGACACTCCGGCCAACTTGCTTTCAACGGAGTCCATCCCCTTTCTCCTCCCAAATAAACATACATATACAATGTATTTATGAACATAGTCATATGCAATGACAACCAACATTTGATCAGCATTAAATCGCCTAATCCTCATGCAATTTCTACAACAATCATAGCTATCCTCCACCGATAGCCCAATACATTTATCTCTAAACAGATATTCAATCTCAAGATAAATAGTTTATTCACAACTTCCAAAAGTGTAAGATAATACATATCTAATTTCACCATCTATACCCATAACCTTCCAATTTCACATTTTCAATGTTAATCCCAATTATTTGTACAAAATAATAATCAAAATTTGGGCAAAATCCCCCTTTCACCAAATATCAACCCAAACACCAAAATCAACTATTTTGGCACAACATGATCTTATATTCAAGCCTCATACTCATTTACCTCATATTTATCAAATACCCTCTTTTCATTTCACACGCAAATCCTAGATTTGTCCAAACCACAACCAAATCTCATCATCTATACACAATAGCAAATAACTAAGCTAAAAACCATATTAGATTGTAGAAAATCCCTACCTCAAGCTTAGAAGAGGAGATGAGCAAAACAAGGTTGAAAATCCAAAGATGTCGAAACCAACTTCTACGTGGATCAAAACGAAGCTCTTGACAAGCTCTACACTTAATCTCAAAGGAGCAAGGCAAGTAGATGCTTCCAAGAGAGTAGATCTAAAGATCTTTGAGCAAAAAGTGATTTTAGAGAGGGAGAAAGTGACTCGCGGCTTGGAGAAGGAGAAAGAGAAGAAAAAGTAAAGAAAATGTTAAGAGAGGGACCTATTTATAGTGCTAGGTCATAATGAAATAAAGTCCCAAAGTCAACCCAAAAGATCAAGTCAAAATCCCCAAAAAGTAGGCCCACAACCAGACTGAAATCTGGGAAAAATGTCTACAGGGGTCGACCCTTTCAGCATAGGGGTCGACCCTATGAAGAAACTTATGTTTGACAGCATACAAGAGAGTCAACCCTTAGACAGGAGGGGGTCGACCCTATTTTCCAGCAACCAACACACAGACATAAGAGGGTCGACCCTCTCCTAGTCTGGTGTCTATCTTATTTTCCAGCAACTTCCCAAGAACTTCACCAACAGGTAAGGGTCGACCCTTAGGAAGGTTGGTGTCGACCCTAGAATAGAATTTCTAAGTTTCCAAGGAACTTTTGACAAGAACAAGTGCGAACAACCAAACCCAACAAGTTTAAATCGGATTATACTTCTCCAAAACCAACACATAACAACACCAAAGATTTCCAAAATAAAAATAAAAGATTCAAATACACTTCCCAAAAGCTTTGAAGAACACAAGTGTTACAACTCCCGTGGTTCTGAATCTGATTTCACAAGTGCAATGTGAAATAGCAAAAACACAAAAGAGTCCAAATCCGGCAATCTTTTGGAAAATCAATTTTGAATCGAAAATGCCAAAAATGGACTGCTTTGCCAAATTACAGAATCGTCACCTAAATATTTTTGAGAAATTTAGGAAACCCGTGACTCATGCCAAAGGCCACGTGTCCGTCATCACCAAAGTGTCTCGACTCGAGAACTTAGGTACAAGAGGGGAAGGTCATGAATTGAGCACCCCACTCGCCCGATCAAAGATCGGCCTCTACTAATCATGATGTGATTTTTATGTACATTATATGCTCTTGTTCTGATTTTTAGGCTAACTTTACTATGTGTCACACACAAGTATAGACTAATTTGCAAAATATTGGAACGCTTTGATCTCCTATTTGTTTGAAAATTGTTTAGAATACGCGTCACTTGAAAAAGTGAGTTTGTATGGATATTAATCAATTTATCCCAATTTAGGCAATAAGCCATCATCCACAGGCATTCAAAGAGTTTATATCAGTTAAGCAATTAGCATCATGGAATCATGCTTAACCTGGCATCAATCGCACGCATGCAATATGCTAAAGCATTAAGTGCTCACCTAGTACTCCGAGGCAAGCCAAACAAAGCAAAATAATTAGAAATAATGCATGCTTCTAATATGCAATATGACTAATGCAGCACATACAAAATGCAACCAATAGGCTCGGCTACTAACATGGCATTTGAATCAATTTAATAGCATGCGTTCTAAGCATGCATTCAACAAACTATTAAACGACAATGCTTGTTAGAGTGATAAGCCGAACCATATGTATACAAGACACGTGGATGCAAAACATGGAAAATACTAAGTAAACATGATGTTCTATGCTACCATCATAAGCAAGTAAATAAAAGGGAGAAAGACGTGGGGTTAGAAGACATACACATTATTACATATTTTGCCCTCATGCGAAAGGGTTCGAATGAATGTCCGAGTGTCCGAAATAAACTAATTATTACAAATTCAAGTGAACACTAATTAGCTAAACTAACTAATTACTTTATTACAACAAGGATAATGATGGAAAATAGATTAGCTATCTAAGTTAACTAGCCACAACAATTATAACTAAACAATAAGAATGATTACAACAAGACTAATTACGACAATAATAATTAACGACAACAATAAGAATTACAATGATCAACATGAAACAACAATAATAACATTAACGAAAGTGACAACGAGGCACGATGATCGCATGCACAGCGTCCACAAACTGCACTGTCTGCCCAGAGTACCATGTTCCACCCCAATCACTGTCCTCTATTTCTGTAAAAAGTCACTGCTTACCAAGCATTGCGAGCTGGCCGGCACCTAATGAAATCTAGCCGGGCCAAAACAGTGCTAGCTGGAACTAAATTTCAAGCAAAATTTCATTTTGTGCTCTGAGGTGAGAACAGTGCAGATAGAGCCTTCCTAGGCTCTGTTTGTCCTTTCTGCCCCTCTCTATCATAGAGAGCCTCAAGAGAAGAACGAAGTTGGTTCCCAAAACCATCCATAAGCAAGTTGATCGCTTGATGATTTTAGAGACAATTTGGACAAAATTCAATAAATGCAATGAAACAATAACCATTCCTCCCTCTTATCATGAAGTGAGCTCAAAGAGGGAGGTTGCGACGCTTCAAGAATCATCAAAACATCCATGAATTGATGTATGACGGCCCTTGACACAATACACTTGGCATAACATCCGGCCAAGCCCAAGCGATATGACTCATTTTCTTTATGTGGGTGGGTTCATCTTATACCAATTTTCTTAGTCCTTTCCATTCTTTAGTCCATTTGTCCAAGATGATGGTTAACTCCACTAAATGAGAAGAAACGTCAAACGAGAGGTGCTTTTAAACATGAAAGAGAGACTATACCGTTGACGATGAATGTCTGTAGAGATTAAGCCATTAAGCATAGATCTCTTTTACATGTTTCTCAATCGGTTGAAATAACTCTCAAAAGAAAGAGGAAAAGAAGAAAAGAGGGAGGTTGCAGAAATGAATGCTAGGTTACTTATTAAAATGGGACTCTTGACATGGGATTTTAAATAAAGAATGGTCAAGAACAACAGACAACAAGCTAGTTAGGAGAACCTATGATACAAAAGGCAAACTAACCAAAGCATAAACTAATTAAATAAATTAGGATAGCCCTAAAACAGCCCCTAATACACCAAAACAGTGGCTAAAATGTATGAAAAAGAGCCTAAAAAGTTTAAGCAAATAGCAAGGAAAAATAAGATTAGTAAGCAAGAACAAGGAGGGGTGGCTAACCCCTCCAATTTTGAGATTTCAAACCATGCATTTTTTTTAGCCTTTATTAAACTCTGGAAATCAGTTTGAAATGTCAAAGAAAAGAGTGTAAACCAAAGGCTTGAGCTATAGGTAAGGTGTAAGAAAGGGGTGTCAACCCTCTCTACCCTTTGGTAGCTTTCCAAGCCAAGGTTGAGCTCTTGAAATTGGATCAAAACAATACAAAAACACAAGCAATAGGTAGAAAAAGACAGAAATGTAAGCAAGAGAAAGATGGTAAGCTTATACCTTTTGAAAAGACTAAGCTCTTGTTTGTATGCAAACTCAATCCTCACACACTCTCAAGCTTGAATTGTGGTTCACAAGCCTCAACTAAGACTCTAAGAGTATGATCTAAGGTGGTAGATAGAGTATGGGTATTGATCAAGAGAGATAGGTTTACTCAAAGATGACTTGCACAAGAAGAAGGAGCTCTCAATGAGTGTATAGGCTCTTTTCAAATTCTTCCACCGTCAAAACACTGGTTGAGGCTCGTATTTATAGAATTTGAGCCAAAAAGATAAAAAAATATCTTCAAAAATGGATAGCTGGCCCATTCCCACCCAGAACAGTGTTTCTCACTATTAAGAGCCGGTCGGCTCCCAATGTGTGCCAGGTAGCTAACAATGCATTCCATTGTTCCTCTATTTCAGTCCTAGTGCAGGGTGGCACAAGGTTCAAAAAGGAAATTCTGGGGTACAAACAAGGTAAATATAGAAGTTTTGGGATTGTTTCGGGGCCTAAACTCGGATTCTTTGGTTGAGACTTCGAACGAGACACAATGTAACTTTCATCATTGAGTGCACCGGACCGAGCGCCTGAGTCTTACAGGCAGTCAAACATGGGGTGTCTACAGTCCCCTCCCCTAAGAATCACGGAAACAGTTGATCCAGGGAATGTGATCTATTATAAGCATGGTTACAATGAGTACATGCATCCATTGTCAACAATCAAATGGTCCCCTACCTTGAGCAATGATAAAGGGAGCCTGGCAACACCAAGGCATCATGAACCCATCTTGGGCAGCAAGTAAGGTGTTCTATATAAACTCCATTCACTTCACATTGAAGGTAACCAAGTTGAACTAAACTATACCCACTTAAACACAACTCTCTACACTTAAAGAGCACATTCCATCTTCTCCGATCACTTATTTCCACACCGGAGAGGTTATCCAGCCAACTCCAGCTAGGCAGCTCTAACGGTGCTTGTTATTGCAAGGCCTCAGTTCCTGGACAGTCCAACCAGGTGCGAAGCTCCGATCCACAATCATCTAGTACAAAAGTACGCACAATTGGTGCGGTGAGCATGGACCTTTATCTCTTGCATTTGATTCCGGCGATGGGAATCGAGGATATTCTACCATCAGCATCGACTCCACTGACGGAGAAGATGAAGAATAAGGGCCTAGTACTACCCATGGTTCTGAAGGAGCAGACCGGAAACAATAACCGGACTCCAGAATCTACTGAGCATCGACAGCCCTTTGCTATTGGTTCGTTCCACCATTTTCTGTTAGAAAGAGATTACCGAGCTCGTATTATCGATTCCATGGGAATGGAGATACAGGAAATAAAAGCACAACTCAAGAGAATGATGGGCGACCCGACGGAGAAGAGGTCCGACGTAGAACCCTCTCGTCTACGCCAAAAGAGTCCATCTCTGGAACCACCAGTGAAGAAGGTCCCCAAAAATGAGTCTGGGCAGCACAGTCAACCAATCCCGGTACAAAATGAAGCAGTGAGCAGCCACACCCGTGGGCTCGTGGTTCGTCCCACCATTTTCTGTTATAAAGAGATTACCGAGCTCGTATTATCGATTCCATGGGAATGGAGATACAGGAAATAAAAGCGCAACTCAAGAGAATGATGGGCGACCCGACGGAGAAGAGGTCCGACGCAGAACCCTCTCGTCTGCGCCAAAAGAGTCCATCTCTGGAACCACCAGTGAGGAAGGTCCCCAAAATGAGTCTGGGCAGCATAGTCAACCAATCCCGGTGCAAAATAAAGCAGCGAGCAGCCACACCCGTGGTTCACGCCGGAGGAGGGCTAAGAAGCAGAGAACAACCAGCCAGCAGACAAAGTATCCTCCTCAAGATCTCCGTACATGGTTGGTCGAGAACAGGCAAAATGAGCAACAACGAGAGCGAAAGGCTCAACACCTCGATCGTACTGTCCATCAGAGAGAGCACCGAGCATTGGATCGGCTCGTATCTACTCCTTTCTCCCCAGATATTGAAGCTATCAGGCCCCCCAAGAAGTTTACTCTGCCAAAATTTACACCCTATGATGGAAAGTCAGACCCACTCACTCACATCAGCCACTGCTGGCAGATGATGTCTTTGTGGAACCAAGATGAGGCACTAATGTGCAAGGTCTTCCCATCCAGCCTGGGAGAATCAGGACTCCGATGGTTCGATTGTCTCCATGTTAGATCAATCTACAATTGAAAATAGCTCTCTGAAGAGTTCCTAGCTAGATTCATTTCCAACAGTAAAATCCCGAAGGAGCCGGACACCTTGTTCGGTCTCCAAAAAGAACAAGAGGAAACACTGCGTAATTATACAAGAAGATATTGGGAAAAGTATAATGACTTGGAGGAAAATGTCTACAGCGAGCAAATGGCTGTAATGTCTTTTAAACACGGTCTACGTCCGAAATGTCACGACCCAAACCCGCCCCTATAGATTTAGCATCGTAACTGGCCAGTAATCCTAAGATTACCGAAGGCCTCTAAATCAGATTAATAAAATAAGGGGCTAGTGGAAGCAAATACATAAATATATATGTCCAATGAGCTGTGCTGACTTATATGAAACAGAATATTTAAAACTTTTTATACATACCTAAAAGTCATTCTTGCATTATACCCACACACATTATAGCATCTTAAGAGCAGCCAACAAAAACAAACAAATCTCATATACAGAAATGACCAGATCTTATAACACGTGACACTTTCGGAACCTCCATGTGAGGCACAATGGTTGGTTAACAACAGAACACAAATCCAGACAAAAGTCTTCAGGCCTGATCTCCAGAACGCTCACCTATACATATATATACACACGGTGAGCTAAAGCCCAGTGAATAACATGAAGGTAAAAGGGTTAGTGAACAAATTTCGAACATATCATAATTATAAAACAGATCATAACATAATCATTATCATATCTGAACATAATAATGGTACATCCCATAGAACACATCACATATCATCTTCCAACTAGAGTAATCGGTTCCGAATACCAATTAAACACATATCACCACAATGAGGTGGCTAACGAGATCTCGTAATCACATATATGTCATGAACCTGCATTAACATGCCGTCCCCCATGACTTGGGACTATCTATGGATGCCATAATAGATTTCAAACATAGGATATTCGTTCACGTAAACAGATATCATTTCAGAAATCATAACTTATCAAATCACATTTGGAACATAATTCATATGAACATATCTTTACAATAACGTTACTCACAGTGGGCTCCCGTAAATGGTCAATCAATCTTCGAGCCTTGACCTACAACCATAAAGAAAATACATAGCACAAAACATGACTTATTATTACACATTCACATGGCCATTACGGCTTAGCTTTCTTTATATTGGTTCCTCATTCAATCCGTTCTCATAACTTATACACGTGAATCACATTCTCGGATCTCGGACTGGTCTCATATTTTCTAATTCAATTTACATATATCATTTCTTAGCTCATGACTCTTCAATATCTCATAATTCATGTCTACATATGCTCAGAAATGGATGGAAATGAAAGGCAAAACAACTTGTCAAAATGCACTGAAAATGGCCTAGTCGCTCGAGTGCAACTTTGGTCGCTCGAGCGCAACTTCGGACCGTCCTATCTGAAAAAGTACCGGTTGCATTCATTTTACGCTCGAGCTCGGCTTTGGTCGCTCGAGCGGAGTGCTCATGTCTGCAAAAATGCTGAGAGCTCGCATTCTCCGCTCAAGCGCAGGTTTCCTTGCCTGAGCGGACTGCGCAATTCTGGGTTTTCAAAAACAGAGTTTTGAGCTTCCGAATGCAATTTCAAGGGTAAAACTCATGCATGGCTTGTCTTTAAAGCTTGAAAACTTTTCTAAAACATGAACACATGATTGTTTACAAACTCTTTTGCTCAAAACTCATGAATTTACCAAAATCATGCTCAAAACCTCCATGCATGTAGAAATTTCCTTCTCAAAACATGAAGTTAAATGATAAAATATAATGAGTTAAATATGCATTAAACAATTTCAACATAGATGTTCAATTTCAAACCCAATATGATAAAACTCCATATATTCATGAATGTATGTAGAATTTCCTTCCAAATTCCTTCCAAGACTTCATAATTATGGAATTGACTTACAAATCTTGTTGAAATACACATGCACATACATCTCATGCTCCAAACTCAACACAAATGATAAAACTCATGGCCAAAGTGATGATTAAGCATTTATATATGCATGCATGTGAAGCTACTTCCTTTTTCTTCATCTTTTTGACACACTAATATGAAATACATGCAAATGATCAAGGTACATTCATGAATTCAACAATTAAACACATTATCTACATGAATTATAGCTTAGATTCCCACCTAGAGCCTTGATCTTGCCAAATTCTTGCACAATCTTGATGAGTACTTACAAATCTTTGAGTTTCTTCTTCAAATTCTTCATTTCTCTCTCTAGAATGGAGTCTCTTTCTCTCTAGAATGTACAATCTCAGATTTTTTTTCCACTTGAATCAAGTTTGTTGAGCACAAATGAGCTTATAAGGCATATTTATATACTTGTGATGTATTAATACATTAATTAGAACATTTGGCTAACCAAACACAACTTAATTAATTACACTGAATCAGTTTTTAATAAAATTTTCCATATGATTCTAAAAATTCTGAATAACATATTAACGTAACCAATTTCAGTTTCAGGTATTGATAAGGCTTCCAATTTTCAAATCAAAACTGAATTCCTGACAGATATTACTATGAGTAACAGATAGAAAGCCAAATAACATACAAAATACACAATAAACACATAATTTATTTTAATCACTTAATTAACATCTTGAATTACGGATTAATACTTAATTACGAATCAGGGTTGTTACAGGAAAGCATGTTGAGACAATCACTTACCAAACGCCCAGCTACAACACTAAAGGACTTGCGTACCAGAATTGAGCAGTACGCTCGCCTCGAAGATGATCAGATCCCTATCGAGGTAGCGTCGGCCGAACAGACAACTCAGGGAAACAGGAGAAGAGCAGACCGAGGGGAACCTCGAGGAATCGCAGTGAATGAAGTAGACGAGTCTAAATCCCATGAAGCAGTTGTTACAATCTTCAAGGAACCTATCTACCATATTATGGAGAAGATCAAAAGAGAACCATTCTTTACTTGGCCACCAAAGATGCTAGAAGACCCAGCTCGACGCAACCTAGATGCATCTATCACCAAGGTAGGGGTCATATGACTTAGAACTGCAGAGCATTGAAGCAACACCTGGAGGATTTGGTAGCTGCTGGACACCTCCAAGATAACATTGATCTGGAAAAAGTAGTGACCGAATAGGGGAAACCCCCACCAGAACCAAATGTCAAACATCCGCCTCGATTAGTCATAAATATAATTCATGACACAACTAGGCATGAGCGTGAAAAGACACTTCAGGAGGAAATTGCAAAAGCTGTACAAATTCAACAAACCATGTCAGTAGGACCAGCACCGAAAAAGATACAAACAATACCTAAGACCCTCTTATGTACTGTTCCATTTATTGAGAAGGATTTGAACGGTATTCAACACCCACATACTGACACATTGATTATAACTATGGGAATTGGAAAACGATTTGACGTAAAACGAGTCTTGGTAGACCAGGGTAGCGCAGCAGATATATTGTATTACAACTTGTTCAGGAAGCTCAGTCTCTCTGAGGAGCACCTCACCCCAACGGCAGCACCATTGGTTGGCTTTAACTCGTAGCCTGAATGGTCACTTGGTAGGATAGTGTTACCAGTAGTGGCAGGGACAAAAACCCTTCAGATAGAGTTCCTGGTTATTAACACACAGTCTCTTTACAACGCCATACTCAGTTGGTCTTGGATTCATCAAATGGAAGCAGTCCCCTCAACCTACCACCAGCTCATCTGCTTCCCGACAGAATACGGAGTAGAGTAGATCTTAGGAGACCAAGTTGCATTGAAGCATTGTTTCAAGGCAACCATAAACAGCTCTACAATCGGGTTCAGACAGTTGAAGTAGCAGAACAACCAGTTCTGGAGGATATCGGAAGAACCCCAGCTGAGAAGATAGTAGAGGATCTGGAGAAAGTTTTAGTAGAGGAAGATAACCCAGAAAAGTACTTCCTTATCGGTACCTCGCTAGGCGCTAATGAGAAACTTCAGCTGTTGGATTTGCTGAGGAAAAATATGGAGGTACTCCAGGGCTGAATCCAAAATTTGCTTGCCATAAACTCAATGTCAACCCTTCCGCTCGACCCATTGTGCAGAAAAGCCGAAGGCCTTTAGTTGAGGACACCGAAACAATAATTACAGAGGTCGACAAGCTTCTAGCGTCAGGGGCAATTCGAGAAATTCAGTACCCACAATGGTTGTCTAACACAGTTGCAGTCAAAAAGAAGAACGAAAAATGGAGAGTCTGCGTCGACTTTACTTGCCTTAACAAAGCTTGTCCCAAGGACAACTTTACTTTGCCTCGCAAAGATCAACTGGTAGACTCAACAGTAGGGCATGAGCGTATGAGCTTTCTAAACACTTACAGCGGTTATCACCAGATACCACTGTTCGGCCCAGATCAAGAGAAAATAGCATTTATTACTCCAAGAGGCACCTACTACTATAAAGTAATGCCATTCGGTCTTAAGAATGCCAGAGTAACCTACCAACAAATGGTAAATCGAATGTTCAAAGAGCAGCTTGGCAGGACTATGGAAGCCTACATAGATGATATGGTAGTGAAAAGCAAGCTTGCTCCAAACCACCTCACAGACCTGAGAGAAGTTTTCAACAACTTGAAAACCCATCAGCTTCGCCTCAATGCCTCGAAATGAGGCAAATCCGGATCAAATCAAAGCAATACAAGAAATCAAGATACCAACAAGGCTATAGAACTGCAGAAACTAGCCGGAATGGCAGCATCCTTAAATTGGTTCATCAGCAAGTCATCAGATTGGATGAAACCTTTCTTTTAGCTACTAAGGAAAAAGGCTGCGTTTGAATGGGCCCCTAAATGTACCGAAGCATTGCAAGACCTCAAAAAATATCTTAGTACACCACCTCTTCTTTCCACTCCAGAACTAGGGGAAGAGTTGTACCTATATCTGGTGGTCTTAGACCATGCAGTAAGCGCAGTACTGATTCGCGAAGTTGAGAGAGAATAGAGACCAGTGTACTACATCAACAAGACTCTCCTAGACACCGAAACATGGTATCTACCATCGGAAAAGCTGGCTTACGCTCTGCTCATTGCATCAAGGAAGTTACAACACTACTTCCAGGGCCATACCATCAATGTCCTCACTGAATTCCCTCTCAGATCTGTCTTCGGCCGAGCTGATTTCTCGAGCCGAACGGCGAAATGGGCGAAATGGGCGATTGAGCTTGGTGAGTTTGACATACGGTATTAGCCTAGGATAGCAATAAAGGCCCAAGTCTTGGCAAATTTTGTCGCCGAATTCACCCCCGTTCAGAGCATCGAACATCAGAACTCCAGCTCGGCACAAGTGCCACACACCACCGAACTAGGAAAACAATGTGCTTCAGAAGCATGGAAACTCTTCATTGGTGACATCTGGCAGTTCTGCGTTGACGGATCATCAAATAACCGAGGCTCGGGGGCAGGGATGGTACTCATATCTCCGGAAGGATTCATCTAGGAGCAAGCCCTTAGGCTTGGATGGAATGCCTCTAACAACGAGGCAGAATATGAAGCACTATTGGCTGGATTGCGTAGTGCCGAACATTTCAGTGCACATCAACTCCTGGTTTTCAGTAATTCTCAGTTGGTTGTCAATCAACTCACTGGGGTCTACGAAACAAGAGATGAAAGAATGGCCATGTATGCAGACAAGGCAAAAGATTTACTTAAGAAGTTCCAATCCATACGAATGAAATGGGTCAATCGGGACAGAAACAGTCATGTTGATGCCCTCGCCTGCCTTGGCTCATCAGTGGACACTAAAGATGCTAGAAAAGTTTGGGTTGAGTTTGTGCCAGAACCAAGCATTGCATCTCCAGATCCGGTCCTCTACATTGACCTGGAACCGAGCTGGATGGATCCAATACTTGCTTTTCTAAGATCAGGCACTCTCCCCGAAGACAAGAAAGAAGCCAATAAAATTCAGTATCGTTCAGCTCGATTTTGGATTTCACCATATGGGAAATTGTACCGACGCTCCTACCTTGGCCCTTATCTACTATGTGCGCATCCAAATCTAGTCAAGAATGTTCTCTATGAAATTCACGAGGGGATTTGTGGAAGCCACGTTGGTGGAAGATCACTAGCGCACCATGCCCTCACTCATGGGTACTGGTGGCCACAGATGCAGCAAGATGCACAGCAGTACGTGCAGAAGTGTGATAAGTGTCAGAGATTTGCTCCACTAATTCATCAGCCAGCCAAAAATCTTACTCCGTTTACTAGCCCATGGCCTTTCGCTCAGTGGGCCTGGACATTGTTGGACCTTTGGCACAAAGGACTGGGAACAGACGATTCTTCATCACTGCAACCGACTACTTCACCAAGTGGGTGGAAGTTGAAGCACTAGCAAGCATCAAAGAAGCGGACACAAAACGGTTTGTTATGAGGAATGTCGTAGTCCATTTTGGCATCCCACAGGTACTAATTGCAGACAATGGAACGCAGTTTGATGGAAAGATTTTTAGGAAGTTCTGTGCTGATCTGAGGATTGAATATCTGAATTCTTCTTCGGGTTATTCACAGAGTAATGGGCAGGCAGAATCATCCAACAAAACCATCATTAATGGAGTGAAAAAGCGATTTGAGAGTGCGAAAGGGAAGTGGGTTGAAGAGTTACCTCATGTCCTATGGGCCTACCGAACCACAGCACGGCGCTCTACAGGGGAAACACCTTACTCCTTGACTTACGGAATAGAGGCTGTTATTCCACTGGAAGTCGGTCTTCCAACCCTCCGATCGGAATTATTTGAAAATGCTTTTTCACTTCTTTGAACTTTTATTTTCATCACCTGTACAGCTCTGTGGTTGGAACAGATTATTCTAAATCCAAGCCCTGGGGGCATGTTTCAATATAAGAGTGATTAGCTTTGGTGTTTACCAGAAGGACTTAGCTTTGGTGTTAACCAAACGGATTTAGCATTAGTGTTAACCAAACAGATTTTAGCTTTGATGATTATCAAACGGACTTAGCTTTGGCGTTAACCAAACAGATTTAGTTTTGATGATTATCAAACAGATTTAGCTTTGGTTTTAACCAAACGGACTTCGTCTCGGTACGACCGAACGGACTTTAGTTTTAGTTAGCACTCAATCATGCTAAGTGGAATTGCTTGTTAGAATTATGTTTGGCAACTAAAATGGACCTTAACCAAGTGGAATTGCTTGGTGGAAACCACACTAATGTATTTTTACTATTTATTTTCTTTTTTGGACATCACAGCATTTCTTAAGTATCAATACATCAATACTTCTGTACTGCTCCATACAAAGCACAAGTTGGAAATGACTTGGGTAATTCTTTCAGGATCACACTCTCAGCATTAATCTTACTCAGCTCCAAGTAGGGCAAACAATTGTTTTTCAGAACCAACCTAGACCTGAGTAAGACTCCATTTTTTTTTTTATATTTTTCATTCCATCCAAAGTACACTCCTACTATAAAACAGACTTCAGTAGTTCTGTCCAAGATCTCCAATGCCAATCTTACTTAGCTCTAGGTGGGGGCAAACAATTGTTTTTCTTAGACTCAACCTGAACCTAAGTACGACATTCTCCTTCGATTTCAAAGACAAGCATATCAAGTAACCAGACCGAGCATCAATTCGGCCCTACAGTCCCAACAGTGCTCGGCCGAGGGCAAAGAATATAGATGGTGCAAGCATTAGAACAAGAAAGTATCAGAGCATCAGATTGCAAAGATTAACAGAAAAAGTTCCATCATTCAACCAAGGCACAGCTGACCTCACAAAACAACAACAAACAAGAAAAATTGTCTTAACAGGCATCAAAGAGGACAACTCGTCAGGAAGACCAAGCTCCAATACATCAAGAAAACAAAGATAAAGAAAAATGTGAAAACCAAAGAAAAAAAACTTCAAATCATTGCAGAAATCACTTCAACTTTCATCAGCAGGAGGAACTTCAGGGGCATCATCCACAATTTTGTCCACATTAGCTTGGGAAGGAAAAATAGAGACAACTCCAACTTCCTGAGAAGCAGGAGCCTCCTTAACCACATCTCACGTAGCCTCAGTCTCCAAGTTCCCACTCCCTTCAACATTTACCACATCACTAGCAACACCACACTCAAAAGTCTTGGTTGCAAAGTCAGTTCCTGGGGAAAACTTTACTGGAGGAGTAGTAGGGGTAGCAACAGCCTTCAGACCCAAGGACTTTGAGGGAACTGGAACGTTCTGAAACAAAGCGAACTCTTCAGGAATCTGAACAGTAGCAAGGGCACTCATCCAGCCTTTGAGAAAAAGCTTGTCACGCAGCACCAATACCTCTTCTTTATAAGCTGCCCCAACTTCGTCCCAGCCTTGTTGCCAATGCTTGGCCTCTAAAGCTGAATGTTCAGCAGCCATCACAGCAATAACCGCCTCCAGCTCAGCCACTTTTCCTTTGAGTTGGGCCTGGACTCCAAAAGCATCTTCCTTGGATTTTTCAGCAGAAGTGACAACATTGTTTAGACGGAATACCTCCCTCTCAGCAGTCCTGTGTCCCTCCTTCTCGGTTTCCAAATTTGTTGTCAACCTCTCAACAGTAACGGCAATAAGAGTCTGGGCAGAGCACTGACGCACCAGTAAGAGATAGTGAAAGGGTTCTGAGGATTTCAAGTTTGGGACAGATGAAAGGATCGAAGCGACAGCCCTAGGGTATTTATTACCCCCAAACGGCGTGATGGTACAAAATCACGTCACTCTGTGTGGAATCAACGCATTATCTCTGCATACCAGCATCACACTGCCACGTGTCCCAATGAGAAGACACATGCAGAAGCATATATGTAAGGATTGAACCGCCACCAAGGCCAAATTTGAGTAGATATGAAGCGACGCGACGGTTGGAATACAAGGTAGTAGCTCCCTCCAAGGGAAACCATAGCGCGAGCTAAGGGCAAATGAAGGGGCTGAATGTGAAACGGGTCGGATCCAAGCCTTGGGCCAGCCCAATTTATTAAACCCAAATCCAAATGGGTCAGATGAACATGTGGGCAAGCCAATTAAGCCCCAACTCCATGATCAACAGTTCACCCAAGTCCTCAAGCACTTGGGCCCAACTAAGCAGTAGAAAGGCCAGTCCAACCGCGGTACTGGGCTGAGTGAGCTGCAGAACTTAATCTATGGACCGAACTGATGGGCCGAACCTGTCACCAAAACCAAAGTGGGACGAGTCCACATAAAGATATCTAAATGGGCTAGCCCATCTCTACAAATGGTCTTACAAAGACCGAGTCGAGGCACAACGGTACCGATCTGAGGAAACCTCTCAGAGAAACATGGAAGCTATGAGTGCATGCATGTGCAGGCTACCACCTCAGTTGGTCCCCTTCCCTGAGAATCACGGAAAGTGTTGATCAAGGGAATGTGATCTATTATAAGCATGGTTACAATGAGTACATGCATCCATTGTCAACTACCATATGGTCCCCTACCTTGAGCAATGATAAAAGGGAGCCTGGCAGCACCAAGGCTTCATGAACCCATCTTAGGCAGCAAGTAAGGTATTCTATATAAACTCCATTCACTTCACATTGAAGGTAACCAAGTTGAGCTAAACTATACCCACTTAAACACAACTCTCTACACTTAGAGAGCACATTCCATCTTCTCCGATCACTTATTTCCACACCGGAGAGGTTATCCGGCCAACTCCGGCCAGACAGCTCTAACGGTGCTTGTTATTGCAAGGCCTTAGTTCCTGGACAGTCCAACCAGGTGCGAAGCTCCAATCTACAATCAACTAGTGCGGAATTCAAAACGCACAATATGAACTCTACTACACAATGTGGAGTTGGAACAGAGGATGATATATAACCTATTTATGGAATACATTTGGGGCTAATGATTAATGGTTAATCAAATGAAGCCATGTATTGCTGTTGCTGCTCAAAAACTACGGCAACATTATTTTTATTTTTATTTTTATTTTTATTTTTATTTTTATTTTTATTTTTTATTTTTTTTATTTTTTGCAGTGGGTGTTCATAACTGAGATGTGTAATACCTTGAAAGAAATTGTCAAACTGTATATTTTAAATAAATAAAAAAATTTAATGATTCTGCGTCAGACTTTTATTTTATGATTTTGGGTGTCAAATGAGTTCCCAATGGATCACAAATTAGTCCCAAACAAATATGGGGAGAGTTTTTTAAATCAATTTTTTTTTTTAATTTCTCATGTTAATTGTGTTCGGTTTGTGTTTTGAGATAAATTTTTGGAAAAAAAAATTGGAGAGAGAGTTTAGAAATTTTTTTGGTTTGTTTGATTGTATATTCTGAAAATAGTTTTAGAGTTTGAGAGTTTGGGATAATTTAATATTTTGTTATAGTTGAGTAGATGTATACAAGAAAAAGAGTGATTGAGAATGAGAGAGGAGAGAAAAAAAAAAGTGATTGATTGATGTGTAATAAAGAGAGAAGTAATTTTGAATTTTTTTTGAAAAAATTTGTAACCAAACATGTTTTTGAAAAAAAAATTCCAAAAACATGTTTCAAAATACAAACCAAACGCACCAAGTGTCTTCGCACCTAGTAACAAGATTGGTTACACTCAAAACTCCTCAAACTTCATAATGACTAAAGCTTCGTACAATGCAACCCATAGAATAGAGGTTATATATTGCGGGATAGATTTTATCAAAATTTTCACATTGATCCACACAAATAATCTCCTTGTATCTAACCCTCTCAGACTCCGCAAAATGACAATAGCCTCCTACATTTGAACTG
The DNA here is from genome assembly GCA_030407325.1 of Camellia japonica. Classification (NCBI taxonomy): domain Eukaryota; kingdom Viridiplantae; phylum Streptophyta; class Magnoliopsida; order Ericales; family Theaceae; genus Camellia; species Camellia japonica. Next base: position 71,444,831 of record JAPPVO010000019.1, on the reverse strand, counting down.
CCTACATTAATCCACATAACAAACACAATGGGTGTGTTTGATTGGACGGACTGGATAAGGGGGGATTAGAATCCATCGGACTAGATAGGGGTGCCTCTATTTACACATCACATTTGGTCTCAAGGCACATCACTTACTTAATGCACACCAAACACAATTTTAACTTTATTATTTTTGCTCAATACACACCATCCATTTTCAAATATACCTAAAATATCCTCATCTTCTTCAACCACCCCACCAACCCTAACCCTAACCGCTGCCACTCGCCGTAGGCCGTCGCCTCTCCCTCCTTCTTCTCTAACGAATCTCTTCCTCACTCCTCCATCCATCACTCTCCCGGCCTTACCACTTCTAACCACACTCCCAAACCCCTTTCCACCCCCTTCTTTTGTCCACCACCGGCTCAACCACCTCCCCACCATCGCTGCCACAACCTCTCATCCCATCCCATCCCATCCCATCTCATATCGTACTTCTTCTTTTCTCTCTCTAAAAGCTACCAAACCTACCCTTACCACCGCAACCCTCCCTCTACAGAGATTTTCCCCAACTCATCAGAGAGGAGCTTCTCGCCGAAGACAACTGCAGCGACAAAGCTTCTAATCAAAGCTTGAAATCCTAGATTGAAGCTTTGAATCTGGTTTGCACAATCGAACTCCTGCAAGCCCTATATCTAGATCTGAAAACCCTAGGATTCTCTCTCTCTCTCTCTCTCTCTCTCTCTGCGATGGAGAAAAACGTGTCATGGCCAAAGTGAGAGACTGGGTTGTTCGTTGATGAAGGGAGGGAGAAGGGTTTGCATAGTGGAAAGGGGTCGCCGGCGAGGTCGAGAGGTTATGGGGGTTGCAATGGTGGCTAGGTTTCGGTGATGGTGGCCGGAGGTAGAATCAGGCGACAGAAAGTGGTGGTGTGTGGGGGGTGTATTAATATTCTTTTGTAGTCATTTTGGTCATTCTATGTAAGGTCATTATTGTAATAAAAAATAATCAATTAATGGTGTGCCTTGAGACTAAATATGATGTGTAAATAGAGGCGTCCAATGGAAATTGTCCCACACCCCCCTAGAATACAATAGTCCCTCATATGGGAGATAAAGAGTCCGGTCGGACTCCATATCCGGCGGACTAAAAAAAAAAAAAGGATAAAAAGTTTCTCCTAGATTACAATCCAAAGAGTGGATAGTCCCCCCCCTAATCCCCCAATCAAACACACCCAATATGCCTAATATAATACTATAATGATGTAAGGGATAAAAATATGTAGCACAATTCATCCGGTACAAAAATCATTTTCCCCACAAAATATAAGAAATTACATATAATGAAGATTGCGTACATTTAATTTTTTCACCTCACATTGCGTACATTTGATTTTTTTCACCTCACAATAGCGGAAGACTGGTGTACTAAGACAGTTCTACTACATTGATTCATATAACAAACATGATGTATACATGATGATGCAAGTGATGAAAAATATTAGTGAACTTCATCCGTGACAAATTGCAAATATCATTTTCCCCACAAAATACAAGAAATTACAAATCATATTCATGGATATGCAGGAATGGTATCTATAGAGATAAATTAAATAAAATAAAAATTTATACACAAAAAATCCTTTTAAGATTATCTGTACGCTGTGTTTGATTTAAGAATTTGGGAAGAAATTTGAAAAGGAAAACGAAAATGATAGTAAAATGTTAATAAAATATATTTATATTTCACCTAATTTCACACACTTTTTTTCCTTCTTTTTCTTTTTCAAATCATTTTCTAAATCCATGAACCAAACACAGCCTTAAGAAACATGTATTTCCTCATACAGAATACTACAAACCCATAAAATTTATCCAAAATTTACCCAAAAACATCAATATGTTGTTCAAATTAATTCTACATGTAAACTCCAGAATATACTTTTTCAATCTCTACCACACTATCTATTCTCGACCAAAATCTGGAATCCAAAATCTTGGTGCCAGACTTTCTGTTCCTCAAATGCCTCACATTAAGAAATCCAACTTTCTCCAACTTGCTCTGGGAGGCCTTATTTAGGACCTGTTTGGGACTATTAAAGTTAGTTACTGCAACAAATTAAGATTTTAAAAATAAAAATCTATGGATAAAATTACTTTTTAGAAATGAAATATTTTGTTAGCAAAAGTGTCATTATTGGTCATTTAATGATAAATTACTATCTTTTTGGGATTAAAATTTGTCTCAAAAATAAATATTTTGAGATCAAATTATTTTGTCCTAAAATTTATTTATTAGCAATATTTTAAAATTTTGTCATGAAATTTCTTCCCTTTTTTTTTTGTCTTTTTGAGATGATATTTTAATGACTATTCTCACGATGAAAAAAATTGATTCTCAAATATTTTTTGCAACAAAATTTTTATTTTTTAAATAAAAAATTTAATCCCTAAAACTCTTACATGTTTGACTGATTAATGAAAAAATAAAAACTAAAAACATTCATTATTCTTCAATTTTTAGATAATCAATATCTTTTAACATATTGCTACCTACCTACTAAAATAGCCTCGGATATAATTGCGCAAACAAAACGGCGAGGAAAACAAAAACAAGTGATTCTGTTTTTGTAAATTTATACAAAAACAGAATTTTGTATAAATCTATATAATAAGGAAGCTCAGTTTTTTTCCTTGATGGGACTTCTGTGCGTTTGTCAAAATATGAACCATTGGATTGAACTTAATCCAAGGGCTCACAGTCTCTCAATTTTCAACCCACGCCCTCTCTCTCTTTCACACTCTCATCTCTTTGTTTCTGGTTTCTGATTTCAAATTTTGAAATCAGACCCCCATTCTCTCTCTCTCTCTCTCTCTCTCTCTCTCTCTCTCTCCATTATATTGTGCCGGCGACCGAACCCCTCTGCTATCCTAATCGTCATCTTCTCTCTTCCGGAGATGGGAGATTGACAGATTCGGAGATGAGAGCCACTGTATGTATGTATATGCATTTGTGTGTACATAATTTTATTCACAGATTCATAATTTTATTCACAGATTCGGAGACCGAATGTGCATATCTTAGAACAATGGTTATGCATTTGTGTGTATTATATTCACAAATTCATAGATTATGCATTTGTGTGTATTATATTCACAGATTCACAGATTATGCATTTGTGGGTGGATGACCCGTGCATTTGTGGGTTTTGCTTATTTGGTGGGAGGGTACTATGATGCAGGGGACAATGTGAAGTTTGGGTTTCCCACCATGGCTTTCACGGCCACCATGCTTTCATGGAGTGTGATTGAGTTTGGTGGGTTGATGAAAAGCGAGTTGTGTAATGCAGGAGAAGCCATTTGCTGGGCTACTGATTACCTTCTCAAAGCCACTGCTCAACCAGACACCATTTATGTTCAGGTTTGTGCTTTCTCTGCTCTGTTTTCTTCAGATCTTTGTGCATTTCCTACTGTACATAATGGGCATTACATTCATGGTTTATTGTGGAATCATTGATTCATAAAAAAAAAAAAAAACAAAGATCTTAGTGTGCATTGGAGTTTTTTTTACCAAACACATACATTAGTTTGACAAACTGTTTCCAAACACATGACTTGATTGATGTAATGGAAAAAAGACATGAGTTTGTAATGTGTGCATTGGAGTATTTTTTTTTTTTTTTATCAAACTCCTAAATTTGTAATTGTGTGCATTGAAGTTGTATTGTGTTTATTGTTGTCATTTTATTTTATCAAACCCATAAATTTATTTGAGGGTCAAACTGCTTCCAAAAACACTTTTATGTAATGGGAATTACATAGTGTGGTCGATTTGCGCACAAAAAAAAAAAAAAAACTGAAGTGGTAATATAGATATCGGTTTGTGTTATAGGTGGGCGGATGACCCGTGCAAACAGAACAATGGTTTCGATCTCGCTAGACTGTCCTCCACTCGATCTCACTAACAGAACAATGGTTTGTCTTCTCAAGCCCTTTTGATTTCATTCAGTTACATATATGCATATCTTATCATTAGCATTTTTTGTTAATAATTTTTGGTTTCTGGATTCAATCAAAAGTGGAGCTCTTTGTATTGGTTCTGTGATGCATTAGGGGTTTTTGTAAATCATGTATATAAATTAAATTAAATTAAACTATTAAACTATTACAAAAGTGGAGCTCTTTGTGTGGTTGCCTCAAATGCAAATCATGTATATAAATTAAACTATTATATATGATAAATGGGTGTGGATGACCAAATGAATGTGAATGTGATTATATACATAATTTTATATATGATTATATATGATTCAGAGATTCGGAGACCGAATGATTCCAATATGTATGTATATATATTTTTTCAAAAAGTAGTTGTGTACTTCAATGGTGGAGCTTCAGTCCTGTCCTACTTGGTCAGTGGTATTGAGCAAGAAGTGAAAGAAGAGAGTGTGAATATTGTTGCAGAGATTTCAGCAGAGCTACAGAGGGAAAGACAGAAGAATGGAGAGCTTATAGAGAGGATATCAATACTTGAAGCTCAAATACTAAAGAGAGATAACAACTCTCTACTCTCAAATGGACAAGTACGATTGCCTGCTTCATATTTGTTTTTTTATCCCCTCAATTTCTTAAAATGTCTTTAACTCTTTGATTGCTCTGATAATGATTCAGTTTCAGCATCTAGATATGGTATTAATCATTTTTGTTTTTGTTTTTGTTTTTTTTTCTTGGGTTCTTATATGCAAATTATGGGTTCAATTTGATGATTTTCTTCATTATTTAGTGATGAATTCCTAATCTGAAAAATGTTTATATTTTCTTATTGGTAGTTTTTGAGTCTTTGCGGATTAGCAAGAGCTGATATGGTTACCATAACCATGAGAACATAGGATAAAATGAAGCAAATAACCTATATTAATCAGCAAGCTATGGTTAGATAGAAGACATATAATACTCTCAATTTATTTGTTCAATTAGAGGGATTAAAAGATCAAATGCCGCATTCATGAAAATAAGATCAGAGAAAATATAAATAGGATGATCATAACACTGAGAAAATGAATGCAATTTTAAATACATGTGACACTAAATCATTTCAAATTTTTCTATACTGATGTCGGGCTATATGTGTAGTTTAGAAATTAGAAATAGCTAAATAACCATGTCCATGTACTGTGTCATCTCTGAAGACAATTTGGAAGTAGATTACTCTTATATTTGTATTTTTCTGTTAGACACTAGCATTTATTTTCTATATATGCTCATAAACTACTCATAAACTGCAACACATCAGTCTGAAATTTCAAGGAATTATTAAAACACAATTTTTTGGAATAAGGCACAATTTCCACAATCTTTTGCATTGCTCATATTGGTCAACATCATTAATGTCAGTTCTTACATGATCTCTTCCAGGGTAACTATCCCAGTGCAAAGGAAAGAAGCTTCAAGAAATTCAAGAGCCAAAAGGCAGAATTTAGTAGCCAAAAAATTAAAGATGGAAACAGCAAAACCTTTCAGACAAAGCATGACACTCGATGCGTGCCACCAAGAGAAACAAATCTAGAGAACTTCATAGTCAACTGGATGAGCATGGATGACAAGAAAACAATATCAAAAGTGAAAAGAAAGAAGGTCAAAGCAATCTTTGAGGTACATTTGTTTTTCTGTTGTGTCAGATATATTTTTTTATCTTCATTATATATGCTTCAATTCTTTTAGGAGTGGTAAAAACTTATTATTTATAGATTAAGTGGTTCCTTTTTTGGCCCCTATTATTAAGTGGCTTCAAAACTTTGTTTATTCCATTCTTTTGACAACTTCGATTGTTGAATGTCTAATTTTATTTCAATTGTTGAATTTTAAACGTAGTATTTGACTTCCTCCTGAAAATTTATCGCACTGGTTTTTGAAAATTCATCATATAGTATGACATTTATTCTTTCCATAATGTGCATAACGGGAAAAAAAATAAAAAAAAATGAAGAGAAACTATGTTGTCAAAATTTGCATAAAAGTTTATTGTCTACTATTTGATGTGATTTGGAAATACAGAACATTAGTCTATTATGTGATGCGATTTGGAAATACTGAACATTGGTCTTTTTTTTTTTTCTTTTTTTTTTTGGCATAAAAGATGCAACCAAAATGGGATTGATGAGCAATGGATAAAATGTAGCCCATGATGGAAGCAAACTTTTTGGGATCTGATTTACTTCTTCCATTAGATTAGTTTTCTCCTTATCTAGGTGTTTTTCTCTTAATTTGGGTTATGGCTTATAAGAAACCTACTATAATAGCTCATTTGAATGATTCATGTATGATATTTTGGTTTCTTAATTTTCTGTTTGGTATGGCTTTGGATTGTATACAACTAGCTTACTTTTCCCCTATAAAAAGTACTGGTTTGGCTATTATTGGTGATTGTTGGAATGACTTCCATTCCACATCAAATAATAAATGTGCAAAATGAGGACTGAAAAAAAAAAGAAAAAGACAGACAGACAAACCAAAAGATGCCTTTCTTAAGACAATATATGCCTCTTTATTTGAAATTTCTGGCTCATATATATGTCTCCAAGATTTATAAAATTACATTTTATTTGCAAAAAAATATAAGTTACATATTCCCCCCCCCCCCCTCTTCGTATTCCTTTCCTTTTTTTTTTATTTTATTTTTGGAATCCTCTTGGAATATAAGGACAAGAAAATCATGGTATCGTGTTTCATGGTGTAGTTTTTTTTGTTGTCTCATTGTTCTTTTTTGGGAGCACATATCTTAAAAATATGGTTCAGTTAACTAGGGAAAACATGTGTGCTTATTTTTGTTGAGTACTTTAGTGGAGGTAGTAAAACTAGCTGAGGAAAACATGTGAAGAATAGGCGAGCCGGACTATGTGTGTGTGGTGGTAGTGTCTAATAAATTAAGAAGATACATCATAGATACTTTTGAGCACTTAGAAAGTCTATTGCGACATTATTTGGAGATATCATTAGGCATTTTTCTCTGAATTAGATTGTCTTCTTTAATCCATTTGATTTTAGATTTTTTTTTTTTTTTTTTGGGTTCAGTATCGATACTAGCAATTGTCAACTACTATTGAATGACTTTCAAATACTTTTATTGGCTATTTTTAGAGCAATAATTTAAATTTTATAGTTGTTTTAATTGATGACTTTTACATCATCCCTACAATTACTCTCTTTGAAGTATGTTTTCATTCATGTAATTTATTCAACCACATTGGGGCATTATAGAGATATCATTAGCATTTTCTCTGAATTAGATTGTCTTCTTTATCCATTTGATTTTAGATTTTTTTTTTTTTTTTTGGGTTCAGGTATCGATACTAGCAATTGTCAACTACTATTGAATGACTTTCAATACTTTTTTTGGCTATATTTTAGAGCAATAATTTAAATTTTATAGTTGTTTTAATTGATGACTTTTACATCATCCCTACAATTACTCTCTTTGAAGTATGTTTTCATTCATGTAATTTATTCAACCACATTGGGGCATTATACATGGTTATCAAAATCGCAATTCGGATCATAGTCCTACAATCCTAAATTGTCAAAACGATCCAAATCGTTGTAGGATCGGTGTTGTAGTAGGATCGTAAGTAGGATTACTGGATTTATGATTTTTCACCTTATTTTTATTATGCATCATTCTAATTTGTATTTTTACTTAGAAAGTAGAATCTTACGATTCTCGATTCGATCCTACAATCCGATCTATAAGACCCTCTCACCGATTCTATGTAGGATCCCAATTTTAACAACCTTGGCATTATATGGCCGTAATGATTTTTCTTGACGGCTGATTTTGGTAAGTTGGATTAAAAATAGATTTACTTAACCTAGGTTTGAATGTATGCTATTAATGTGATGAGGTAATGTAACATTAAATTGACATATATATATGACTTCCAAGTCTAAAGCTCCACAAATCGTATGAGTGATAGTTTTTTGTTTTTTTGGTACAAGGAACAAAATCCACTATTTAAGTGGTTATATGGGTTCAATCCCAACAAAAAAAAGAAAAAAAGAAAAAAAAACAAGTTTATATGGGAGTGCCTTTAGGCACGGGTTATGCACTAGTAAATTATACAAAATTACTTTATTTTATGTGATTCCTTTATTTCAAGTCAAAACATTATTATTATAATTTAAATTTATAAAAATAACAATGTCACATCTATTTTTTTTGAATTTTATGTATAAAATTGTGTTTATGAAACATATTACTTAATGTCAATATCAAGGAAGACTTGAAATTATATTTTTTTCAAAGTTAAACTCAAACAACACGGCAAAAAAAAAATGTAGAACCTATTACAATAATAGAATTTTGATAGTTGAAACGGACCACTAAAATATTGTGGTAGGAAATATTTATAAAAGTTATTAATTTGTGTTATGATGTGTCACGTATTTATTTTATACTTAAAAATGCTATAAAAGATTTTTTACAGAGGCAGATGTGGAGACGGAGTAAAAGCCCCAATACAGATTCACTCAGGCCCTTGTGGGTAAAAAAAATTTGGTGATATATATTGTAATTTCCCAAATAAAGTTTCAGAAAGTGTTATAGGAAAGAGAGTAATGAAGAGGTTGAGAAGTGAATTTGGTTTTTTTTTTCACTGTGAACGTAAATATCCTGCTAGAGGATGTATATCTTATATTTTTATTCTTTTATTCACTGCTTTATTATGGGTTTGAATCCATGACTCAAAACACAAACAAACAGAAATTTCTTGTAAAATATTGTTATGGAAAAGAATAGTGAATTGACCAAAGGTGAGTGGTTGAAGGTCTGGTCATTTTTCTTAATGTTAATATCAACGAGCACTTGAAAATAAAATTGGAGAAATTACTTATCAATTATCCTTTTAAAAAAATTATAAAATCATGAAAAAATTTATGGTTTAGATTATTAATATTTATGAAGTTTATTACTTATCTGTAATTTTTTTAAAAATCTTACACTGAATTGAAATTTCCTCTAAAGTCTAACCCAAAAAAACAGAAGAAAGAAAAACTAACACAACTTATAAACTCCTGTTATTCATTGATGTAACATGCAAAAATAGAATTTTGGAAATTAAAATAGGACCTAATAAGAATAACTCTTGTAAGTAAATATATACACACACTAGAGGTAGGTGTGTGCAATTTGAAATTGAGAATATGATAATTATGGTAGTTATTTGAAACAATTGGAGAGAATGGGAGCTAATTTATAACAATTATCATGTTTTGTGGGCATTTTTAGAAGGAAAAAAAAAATTATAACAATTATACCAATAGAGATGTTCGCTTTATATATATATATATATATATATAAATATTTGTATAATATATTCAAAGTAAAATAAGCAGAAATTTCGTGGAAAATATGGCAAGAGTGGAGAGAAAAGTGAAAGTAACATGTGGCCTGCGTATGCTGAATAATTGGACACTATATATAGTGGCCATATCTACTTCATTGATCTCAAGACAATACAATACAATATAATATATCTCCCACCTGTTAGGTTTTGCATGACCATGAATAGATCAATGCAACCTGTTGCAATTCTTTTCTTCCTTCTTGTCTTTCTCACCATAACATCCATTCATTTTAGCTTCTGCAATGCAAACCATGATGTGGTCATGTGCATGGAGAGTGAGAGACAAGCTCTTTCTGCCTTCAAGCAAGACCTAGTAGATCCTTCAAACCGACTCTATTCTTGGGAAGTCGAAGATGATTGCTGCAAGTGGGAAGGAGTTGTTTGCAACAACTTAACTGGCCATGTCCTCGAGCTCCATCTTCAAAATCCTAATACTTCATTTGATTTTGTTTCTGAGGTTACCGCATTGAGAGGTGAAATCAGTCCTTCTTTGCTAAATTTGAAGCACCTCAAGTACTTGGATCTAAGTCTGAATGATTTTGCAGAAATGCCAATCCCATCCTTCATTGGATCTCTGGTGAGTTTGCGATATCTTAACTTGTCTCGAGCAGGATTTGCAGGAACAATTCCCCATCAACTTGGAAATCTGTCAAGTTTACGTTTTCTGAGTCTTAAAAGTTCTCCCTTCATGGATGTTGAGAACCTTCAATGGCTTCTTGATCTTTCCCACTTGGAACACCTTGACCTAAGCTATGTGAACCTTACCAAGGCTCCCAACTGGCTGAAGGTAATTGACGAACTCCCTTCTTTAGTAGAGTTACGTTTGTCTGGTTGTGACCTTTATCTCAGTCCTCATCTACTCAGTGTTAACTTTACATCTCTTGTCGTCCTAGATCTTTCATGGAACTACTTTGACTCTTTAATACCCAGGTGGATCTTTAGCCTTAGTAGCCTCGTTTCTCTTGATCTAGGCTGGAATTTTTTTGTAGGCACGCTTGAAGGTTTTATAGAAAATGGATTTGAAGGTCCATTTCCTAAAGTTTTCCAGAACATGACCAGTCTTGAATATCTTGATCTATCAAATAATGAATTTGAGGGTCCATTTCCTGTGCTTTTGTCCAACATGACCAGTCTTCGACATCTTGATCTATCTACTAATAAACTAGAGGGAAGGCTACCAAAATTCTTGGGAAATCTTTGCAACTTGAGTTTTGTTGACCTGGCATTCAACAACTTTAGCGGGGAATTGCTTATAAGTTCGTCTAAATGTGTAGTATATGCTTTGGAGACATTGTCCTTGTCTGAGAATCATCTTTCTGGTCATTTACCTGATGAATTTGAACAATTTAAAATTTTGCGATACTTTAATCTCGGTGATAATTTGCTTTCTGGTTCCATTCCAGCCACTATGGGAAGATTGGCATCGTTAGAAATATTGGATTTACAAAGAAATCAACTAAATGGAACTCTTCCCCAAAGTTTTGGACAATTTTCAAAGTTGAAAACACTTTATGTGTCTAATAATTTGTTGGAAGGCATTGTGTCAGAAGTTCACTTCACCAATCTCATCAATCTGAGGGAATTATATGCCTCTGGAAACCGGTTGACTTTAAAAGTGCGTCCTAACTGGATCCCTCCTTTTCAACTTAAAGAAGTAGAACTTGCTTCGTGGCATTTGGGCCCAACGTTCCCCATGTGGCTCCAATCACAAAAGGGCCTTGAGGACCTTAACCTATCCTACACTGGAATATTAGATGCCATACCAATTTGGTTTTGGAACTTATCTTCCTCCCTTTATTCTCTAGATCTCTCCCACAACCAAATCCATGGTGAGATTCCATATCTTCTTGCTCCTCCCGGAGGCCAATATATTTACTTGAATTCCAACCATTTTAATGGTATTTTACCCCGTATTTATTCCAATTTGAAGCACCTTGATCTTTCCAACAATTCATTTTTTGGGGATATCTGCCACCTCCTATGTGATGGGAAGGACAAACAAAAAAATCTGGTATTTCTTGATTTAGGAGAAAACCTTCTGTCAGGTGAAATTCCTGATTGTTGGATGAGTTGGCAATCGCTAATAATCATAGAAATGGGAAACAACAATCTGACGGGGAGTATCCCAAGATCCATGGGGCTTTTAGGAGGTTTGCAATCGTTACATTTGCGCAACAACCATCTCTCTGGAGAAATTTCTTCATCTCTACAAAATTGTACGAGTTAGTGTTGGTTGACCTCGGTGAGAATGAGTTTCATGGAAGCATACCTACATGGATGGCGGAAAGGCTTCCACATTTGATTGTTCTTACCCTTCGTTCAAATAAGTTAGATGGCGTAATACCTCCAGAACTTTGTCGCCTCTCCCATCTTCAAGTCTTGGATCTTGCTAACAACAATTTGTCTGGAGCAATACCATGGTGTATCAACAATTTTATTGCCATGGTAAAAAAAGAAAAATATGTGCACTCTATTGCAAATGAAAGTCCTATCTATGAAGTTGCTCCTGCCGGTGCTCCTGCTGCTGCTCCTATTGCTTCTGTTCCCTTTGGTAGAAAAGATTTCTCAGAGAATGAAGTTTTGGTGACAAAAGGAAGTATATATCAATATGACAAGACTCTTTCTCTTGTGACTACCTTGGACCTTTCGAACAACATCATATCTGGAAAGATCCCTGAGGAACTAACTAATCTCCAAGGATTGCGTTTTTTGAATTTGTCTGGAAATCATATAACTGGTGTGATTCCAAAGAATATAGGTAACATGGGGTTGTTGGAATCTCTTGATTTATCCAGAAACCAACTCTGCGGTGAAATTCCTCCAAGCATGTCAGGTTTGAATTTTTTAAGTTACTTGAATTTGTCTTATAATAACTTGTTTGGAAAAATTCCATCGAGTGCCCAACTCCAGAGCTTCCATGCTTCTAGCTTCACCGGCAACAAGCTTTGTGGACCTCCACTCACAAAGAATTGTAGCGATAATGGCAAAACACCTGAGGGGAATGAAGGAGATAGCGAAGGTGCTAGATCTGAAGTGGATTGGTTTTATGTGTTTATGGCTTTAGGATTTGCGGTTGGTTTTTGGGGCATCTCTGCTCCTATATTGTTCGTTAAGTCATGGAGGTATGCATATTTTCGATTTCTAGATAATGTCTGGACTAGACTTGTGTTGCTATATGTGAGTAAATGACTTTACATTGTACAAGTCATGTAGAAATCTTCTATTTGTGTCTTCTAAATATTATGAATAAATTTGTTTTCTTGGAATGTCTTCTTTATGCATAAAGTTCTTGTGATTTTATAATGAAATTTTCCATATCCTGGTTAAAGTTTTTGCCAATAAGCAGCTTATGATTCTGTGTAAAATGAAAAGTCTGTGAGAATCATTTGAGAAGTCGAAAAACTTCTAGAAGTAAAATTGCTTTAAATTTGGAAACTATAGCAAATTTAGAGCCAGACCATGGAGTAGTTTTCCCCTAAAACCCCAAACACTAAAAAATGAAACGCGTATATATATGTATAACTTCTACATAAAACTTTGTTTTCAAAATGCTTTCAATCAGAATATCTTAAACAGTACACCATAGAATAGAACACATTTTATCCCATACTAGTCATATATATATAATCTTCAAACAGTTAATCTTTTAATTATGAATTTGTAGTTCAAGAAATTGAAAAAACTTGTTGCCAATTATTCAGTTTCATTCTTAACAGATTGAGGAGGAAATTAAGATATCTATTCATGTCCTTTTGTTAAATGTTTAGGTACCTCCTTCATAATTCCAATTGTCTTCCAAATTAGGCTCTTTGTCTGCATAATGTAGTCTTTCTGGGAGAGGACAGCCTTGGTAGGAGTTGTTGTCAAAACAGTGCCACAAAAGCTTGTGCCAGTAAGGATCCTGCAAACACAAACGACTACCGTCAACGACATACTCTACTAACATATTACTACGCTAAACGTCAAAACAAGTAATGAAACTTTGGTATTTGAAACGAGACCCAGTAGAATAATATGGTAAGGATAATGGTAAGTTAGACAAAATTCAACCCACATCAATATATCACTATATGAAGTTACAAGAACACAAAATTCAGTTCAAATAGTCCACTCTCCAACTCAGATTGGAATCAACTAAAACAAAAACAAGATTGATGCAAGTAGATTGCATGAACAATGTTAATGAGGGAAAAAACAACCATCCCAAGGTCAAACTGCATGCAAGTCAACGAGCATGCAATCGTACACAATAAAATTACCATTTATGTTCTTTAGAGAGTATGGATAGTTTCTTCGATAAACTCATATTCCCAGCTTTCTATATACTCTAAAAACTTCATGCCAATTTAACAACATTCACAAGCTATATTAACAAAGTTCTAAACATAAGATACCCTTAAAAAAATGAAAAAAACGAAAGAGTTCTAAAGATAAACTATGTACCGTAAAGGTAAATGATAAAGGGAACTTGATCCCAAATTGTTGGAGTGTATGGTACATTTTTCTATGATTGTGAAAATTACTCAAGCTTATAGTTTTCCATTACTATGGATCTTAGATTTCAAGTACCATAAAATACTACACATGTATCAGTAGCTAGAAAAAAACAATATTGACAAATATAAGGGATCCACATGTTAAAAATATGTTGACCGTAAAATGCTGATATTGAAGCTTGAAAAAATTTCAAAATATTGAAGTATAATGAAAGTAATAAATACTTGGTATCAATATCGAAAGTAATAAACATATGGATAACGTGGATTTATGGCCTTTTCATAGTATTTTTACATTTGGCAAAGAAAATGTATAAACCAATGGACAATTACAGAGATGTTCATAGTAACCTAAATTTTGTGTGTGCCTTTCAATTACAGAAAAAAAATAAATAAATAAATAAAAATAAAGAAAAAAAAAAAAAAAGACAGAAAGACCTTCAAAACAACGATCTATGTTGTTTTGCTATTAGAAAAAGAAAAGCTCAGTTGAAAAATAAGTGAAAATTTCTCTCCCTTGCCTACTGGAAAATGAACAATCAAAGTTTTAATCTATTTTTCTTTGACTACCATTTCTTAATCCAAACAAACTTTTTGCTAGAAAAGTCTTGAACTTACCATCACAAACATACAATGTCACAGAGAATATAATAAAGAGACAATGTTCGAACTTAAAAGCTTAAAGGGTAAATTACACTTTCCGGCCCTATAGTTTGACCCAAATTTCACTTTCCTCATTGAGAGGTGTGAAAGGCATGATTGGAGTCATTTGATTGATCTTTTTGTTGATTGAGATGGAAAGAGAATTTGTATCTAAACTCTCTGCTGCTTGGACAGCATGATATAATCTTCGCATGTTATGAAAATCTAATGTTGTACAGAACTCCAACTTGATAATTCATATGGAAATTCTTGCTGAACTTCAGAAGCACATCGTCAGCCTCAATACGGTGGATGATGCCCTGCAAAATAGTTATTTATAAACTGGTCTGAAAACACAAAAGATAAATCACAAGTTTTGCTCTCTCCTCCCTCCCCACCAGCCATCAGAAATTGAAACTTGTTTCCTATTTTATGTAAACAAAAAAGAAGAAACTAACGACATCAAACAATCCCTAAGAGATGGACGTGAATCTCCTTACAAGGGACTAGTAAACCTGGTGCCATAAAACTAATTAAAGAAATTTTCTAGTGTTATCTAATCCATAGAAGACAAAAAAAAAACTAGTAAAACAGCTGAAAATTTTCTTACATGAAAGTTTTATGCACTAAATTGGTCAAACTTCACATTGGTTCAAAAACATTCACGGACAAACAGATTGACACAGACAATTTATCAGTGGAGCTATCCTTGAATTTCAGGGGTAAAGAGCATAAATAAAACTTAAATAATCATCAATTCAAATCCCAAAATTGAGTTATGAAAAAATGGTAGCAAGAATATCAATGAAAGTCGCATATTCTTGTAGGCTCTATATAAAGCTTTCTAGCTGATTAAGGCCTCGTTTGGGGAGTGGCTATTTTAGCCAAAAAGCCAAAAAGCCAACTAAAAGTTGTCACATCACCTCTCTACTTTTCTGCACATCTTTTCGTAAAAAGCCAAAAAGTTACTAAAATAGCCTGTTCCCAAACGAGGCCTAAGTAAAATGGGTTTTGGGCTGCTTGGAATTCATTAAATATAAAGAAGTAAAGCAACAAAATTTATGCGGCATGTTCAAGTATAAGCTGATGAATTTCAACAACAACCAAAAAAGGAAATTCCAAGGGACACAAAAAACACTTTGTTTTTCTTTCCTTTCTTTCTTTCTTTCTTTTTTTTTTTTTTTTTTTTTTTCAATTTGTAATCAGCAATGGCTAACCTGTTATGGAGGAGAAGTATCATTTTCACTTTGAGAGGCAAGCATTGCAAAAGCAAAATCACCATGCACAAGAGAAGGCCTTCTCTCAGCGAGCCCAAGAACCGCGAGAGCCAAGCCAACAAATTAGCCCCTTTCCTCATGACACCTCATTTCTTTCTGAAAAATAGCAACAAGTTTAGACCCAACATCTACAAGAAGGCCACACCATACCATTTAACTCACCAACCATTAGAATTCAGAACTCACCTTCAAATATAGCTCTTCCATGTTAAGCAATGTATTGAAGTAAGTAGCATAGTTCTCCTTCATAAGACCTTGTGTAATAACCTCAGGGACTTGCTCATTCTCCACTAGCTCTCTAACACCCATTGGAATTTCAAACAGAGGAAGTTTATAATTTAGCCCTCGGGTTTTCGTCTTAGCAGACTCATCAGTGGCAAATTGTTTTCTTCTCGGAAATCTTGAATAATGCTTCTTTGAAGCCAAGGACAGCGAGAACTTGTCTTCAGCCAATACAAAAACTACCTGTTCAATCCTTCCGTCTCCTACATCAAAATGTACCACGGATGTGTGCAGACCAATGTCTTTTGGTTTGCAAGATAACCAAATAGTTTGAGTCTGGAGTGGCAGAAGAACTCTATCCTCGAGAGACAATCCCTCCAAAAAGCCTTGAATGTAGTCCGCATCTGAATTGACTGAATGGTTTGAGAGTGAACAAATCTGCGGGATTTGAACAGAAAAAGTTGACTCCCCAGAGTTCCACCGGTTCACTACTTGTGTTTTGTATGGTAATTGGATGTGCGGAAGTTTCTCCAACAAAAACAAACAGAGGCTTTCCTTGTATGAAGGGAAATGGAACGGAGATAAGAACCGGACCCTCTTCATTTGGGTCATAAGCACACAAAGATCTGTCGTCCTCAAAGTCAATAAATCCGATTTCCCCCTTGTCTCCAATGACGGAGAAATCATCATCACACCGTTCCCTTCCAATCAAACTCATTGTTACTTGATGTTTGTACCAACCAGGTTCTTAGAATGCTGATCAAACACTAAGAATAGTAAATAAACACTCTGAACAAAATTTATGATTGTAGTAAATTCTATAAAATGATAATAAAACAATCCATCTCTAGAATGATTGTACCTCGTTCTGTTCCGGATTATAAAAATATAGCCCCGTGAGCAAAAGCTTCTGAATTAGCACATAATATTCATAGGCCGAGGATAATTAGATTATTAGACAACCTTAAAAATCGGAGAGAGATAGAGAGAGGAGAGAGAAAAGAAGAATAAGAAGATAAATAGAGATTCATTCGTGGCTATCATTTCAACTATTCCCACTAGAGTTGTGTTATATACATAAACAGAATTTTAGCAGATTTTTTTTTATCATTAGACACAAATATATCGAACCCACATTAATAAATTCGCTATCATTTTTCATTCCGACTATAAACTGATGCCATTGTCAGGATAAGAAACTTGTGATTAAATACCAAGAATGGAAACTATACTTGTTTGCTGGCAATTAATGCAATAAAAGGTAATAACACAACCATACATACCATCTATAATAAAGAACCCACAAAAGTTACAAAAAGTAAACCCATGAAAGCAAAAAATCAAAAAAACAAAAAAAAAAAAAAAAAAACATAAACATAAACCAAAAGCAAGATTACAAAGTAAAATCATTTGTTAGGCATAACTGTTATCATCCCAAATTGAGACTTGTCTAACTAGTATCATAGCCCAAACATCATTAAATTACCCTCTCTTTTTTTGTTGCACTCACTAGTGAATAGGTTAGCACAATCAGGTGTTTTGACACTTCTTCATAAATTCGAATCTGAATATCTCCCCCTAGAAACCTAAAAGCACAAACATTTAGCATGACTAACAGCTACAATACATGTTGAGCATCAACTACTAACATTAGCTACCTCAATATCCATCCAATATCAAGGATTTCTAGTTTAATGCTACAAAACATAAAACAAATAAATAAACAAACAAACAAAATGAAGTGGCCAGAGCTATGTGGGTTGAATCTCCAAACCCTGAATAAAATTTTAAAACAAAACCGAAACTTGAATAGCTGATTGAACTCCCACATTTAACATATCAGATTTTACAGAAAAGTTCAGGAAGAAGAAGCCATAAACACAGATGATAAAAATCTATAATGCAGCTCAAAGACATAAAAGAAAGATATCATTCATACCTTTGATCAGAAGTTGAAGAAAATGGTTTCTGGTTGAGGGAAAGTTGAGGGAACCAAAGAGAAAGTGATTGAAAATAAAGAGAACCCAGATGTGTAAACAGAGTAAATATGCGTTTGGAGTACAAGAGTCAAAATTTAATGGGAAAAGCAGATGAGAGACAGGTGAAAATGCTCTTCACATTTTGGCCGGACGAATAATATGTTACATCAATTTACAGAGTCCCTGTTTGGCAACCACCTTTTTTTCTGTTAAAAAAAAAGCAAGGAAAAAAATTGTTTGGTATTGAATTTTCAAATACAATTTTTTAGTTTTTCTATTTTGTATTTTTCATATTTTGTTGTCTTTAATAAAAAATAATAATATTTTTTTTTTAAAGATGTACCTAAATTAGATACACTTAAAAAGTAAAATATTTATATAAAAAAATAGATAAATTACAAATACACTCCAAAAAATTTACTTAAAATACAAATTGCTCCCTGTAATTCTGAACATTACATCCCGCTCCCTGACATTTGTTATTTCATAACAAATTATCCCTTTTATCAATAAATCATCAAATTAATTAATAATTATTAATAATGTTAAAAATATATTTTGATTAATAGTTCAGGCAATTTTATCACTTGTATAATAAAACAGTTAGAAATTTCATTTTTTACTTAATTCTATTAAATAAAAAATTCTTACAATGAGGTATTTATAATTTTTCAAACCTCATGAAACAATCCCTATTTTAAACTATACCTCAAGGATGTATTTGTAATTTATCCCAAAAAAATTATAAAAATGTATACTAAATTTATAGAAAGAAGCAAAAAAAAAACATTCTATTTTCCCTCCACAAATCTAATATTGAAAAAGAAACAATGACTTATAATCTTTTTTTAATATAAATATATAGAGAGAGAGAGAGACAGAGAGAGAGAGAGAAAATTACTTCTTTCCAAGTATGAATCAAAGAGAACAATCCAAGGATGCCTCTATTTGCGCACCATATTTCATTTCAAGGCAAACCATTAATTGGTTTATTTTTTATTACAATATTAACCTTATGTAAAATGACTACAAAGGACAAAGGATTATAATACACACCTTTTGTAGTTAGGTTCAACACTAAAATGTCGAACAAATGATTAATGTTCGAAAGAAACACTTCAAACAAGTGGCTAAGGTTCGACAGAAATAGTCCGAACAAATTGTTAAGGTTTGGAAGTTCAGAATCGAACGGTTTGCAAACTGAAATTTTCCCCGACATCTTGAGGAGTCTTCACCATTGGTTCTGTTCACCGGTGTCTTGAGGAGTCTTCATCACTGGTTTTGCTCACCGATATGTGAGGGTGACAATCAATCAGAGAAAGTAGGGGAAGATGGATCGTGGGTGGGAGTGGAGTGTGTGAATGAGAATAAAAATGAAAGATTATGAGTGGGGTGTGTAAGTAAGGGTGAAGATAGAAAGTTGTGTTTATTGAGCAAATTGCTTATTTATCAATTTATTAAAGGTGTGCATTGAGTAGTGGTGTGTCTTGAGATGAAAGGTGGTGTGCAAATAAAGACACCCACAATCCAAGCAACATATTTTACTCTTTTGAGTTCCACCTCAGCAATTTTTTTGTAAATCAAATATTAAATTTTTGTATACCCATTAACATTGAATCTAATCTAATATTGAGTTTGTAAATAAGGGGACAAAATATAAACCACTAGATTAAAAAAATAATAATAAATACCAACAATGACGACCATTTAGTGCCCAGACAGGACGTCCAAAGATCGGGCCACACAAGCAGCCATGCTCATATAGATATATATATATATATACATATATATACTTCCTCCTTCAAATTAGTGATCTTCTAACTTCAAAGAGTTGCATAAGTAAGCCTAGGCTAGTAAGTGCAAACAAAGATATGAACACAAGATGTATGAATGGTAAAAGTGCTGCCACTCCCTTCCTCAGCCTCTTGCCTAAAGATCAAATCCAGATCAACAGAATTCCCAGCCGAAAATTAAGTTGATAACACAATGTTAAATAACAATGGATGTTTTTCGGCATTCAATAGTTGAATCTATTCCATCCTGAAATCACTGCCGAAACAATGTACAAACTACAAGAAGCCACTGAACCCATGAGCAGACCATTTTATCAAAATGAGCAAAAATCAACCAGCATTTTGGGTCATGCATGCTTGCCTGTCGGTAAAATGAACCAACAGCCCTTATGAGCTATCACGAGCAATTCCCAATAAATTCTGTGTTCTCCAAGAATGATCTCACCGATCCAAAGTTGCACTTCAAATTTTTATTCTATTTCTTTCAGTATGCTCTCTCCCTCTTTAATCCTTCCCACAGCACCTTAAAAACCAACAAATGTAAAGAGAAATAAGTGAATCAGTTCAGGGAACCAAATATATGTATATAAAACATGAGCAGAACAGATTTTTCAACTGTCATTTATTGAAAAATGACATAAGTCAATAGATGTCCAGTATGTCATGCCGGTGGTGGGATTTGCAGTGCATGACAGTAATAGCAATGATGGTGGCAGTTGCAACATTTATATTGGTGGGAAATTTTTAAAAAATATAAATAAAAAAAAAATAGAAATGATTCAATACGAATGATTGCCTAGATTGCCTACCTGATAAAGCCAAAATTTTCTCTTAAAACAGGAAATCCAGCAAGCATTATATTTCAATGGAAACAAAGAACCGGCACTAATGCCCTACCATTCAGCAGTTTGCACACTTGTCTTGCTAATCCTAATTTAATGTCAACAGAAAGTTTCGGGAAATAGAGGAATCTGGTCAAATGTTAATGAGAAGCAAAAGTACCGCTTGTATCGCTTTTTGGAACCACATGGGCAGAGTGCATTCCGACTTATTTGTCCACTTTTAGCCAAGTTTGACCGGGCAAGATCCATTGGTGTTGAACCCATCAGCTTTTGGACCTATGTTTCACGTTCATACAAGGAAATAGGGGAAAATGACATGCAGATGACATAATTCCTTTTCAACTTGTCCAATTTCAGAGAGAAGATAACAACAGATAATCCAATCAATTAAACAATCAGTTGTAGTCTAAAAAGCAAAGATGAAAACAAATTAAAGTGATGCTCCAATCATTGAACTTCAAAGATTATAGCAAAATTCAGTGCCGCAAGAACGGACCATCGGACACCACCTTATTGAAATAAACTAAATAATAATATATATAATATTATACAAACTACACCCCTATTGAACTTATCCAAACCCACGTTATTAGTTCTTTATTTTTTCGTACCCACTCTACTTTTTATTCTTTTGAATGAAATGCTGTGGTGTCAAACAAATCTTGCTATTATGTGAATATTTAGTTGTCCTTAACCCAAGCATGCCTTTGACATTTTAGATATACTTTAGTCTAACTAAATCCAAATGAATTTAAACAGATGCTAATTAAAATCACAGAAGACCATTTTTTTTAAAAAAAAGGCCAGTCTTACAACAGTGCTTTTCAGCAACAGCTGGGAGGAAGGAAGGGAGAAGGAGGGAGGTTTCCCTTGTTTGGTAAGAAAGTTGAGGCGACAAAAGAGAAAGGAGTGGGGATGCTCAACTTGCCAAGCCCACATTTTGTCATCTGCCCATTTCTAAGCTGTTGAGAGAAAGAAAACAATCTCATGCCTCAAAATATAAATATGTTGGTTGTTGATAAAATTAAAAATTACATTCCACTGAGCATATTCAGCATTCAACGATAAGTCAAATCTTGCTGACTTAAAATAAAGACCCATTTCCAATCAATTTTCAGATTTAGTTGTTAAACCACTGAATGCATTCAGTTTGAAGGACTTACATGCTCTCTACTAGCCTATGAATTTTCTTGTCTATTGAGTAAAAAGGTCACTTAGAGCACCAATCCCAATAAAGATGAGAAAAGATGTGATGCACAGTTGAAAAAACAACAAAATAACAAAGTTAAACCTTTTTGTAAGTTGTACATACAATTTATTTATTTTACTTTTTTTTTTATAAATAATTGTACATACAATTTATCAAACTTTCACATGCAACCAAAATGGAAGTCAAACAATATCCCCACCCGACACTGTTTCAAACTTAGTTGCACGAAGCGGGAGCGGAAGCAGGGCGGGGGCGGAAGGGGGAGCGGGAGCGAGGAAGTGTGAGCCGATAGAAGTTTTTTAGGTTAGGAGCGCCTCGGGGAGCAGTTATATATATATTTTTTTTTTAATACACATTAGAAGTTTTTTTCTAAGTTACATGGACTCGGGTACGGGTATCGGGTGCCGGTGCGTATCTAGGGGTCAGACACTTCAAAATTAAAAATTAAGAATACGTGGATATGTATCCAAATTTGGATACGGGTACGGGGATATGTTAAATAATTTTTTTTTTTAAATATATTTATTATAACGCGGACACAAGACACGACCATTTTTTGAAAAATGGAGATACGGACACAACAGGAGACACGGGAAATTTTTTAATTTTTTTATAAATATTTTTTATTTTAATATACATTAATTATTTTATTTATTTATTCTATTTTTAAATAATGTGTTTCAATTAATTTTTTTTTTTTTTTTTTTTTTATTAATATATATAAGTATATATTATCTTATAAATATATTATATGTTATATAATAATTATTATGTAATATATAATAATAATAGTTATTATTTATTATTTATTATTCAGTTCCTTAACTATTATTATTATTATATATATAAACTACTATTATTATTATATATAGATAGATTATTATTATATATAAACTATTATTATTATTATATATAGATAGATACGAATAGAGATATGAATCAACAGAGACAGAGGGAGAGAAAAGCGAAGCCATCGATCGCGATCGCGAGCGCGAGGAAGAGAGGGAAGAGAGAGAGAGAGAGAGAGGCTTTTCTGTGTTAGGCTGTTCGATCGACTGATGGAGCTGCGATCTTCGACTGGATCGAAAGGATGGAGCTCAATCGAGGTCTTCGATCTTCGACTGGATCGACTGGTTCGACCAGGTTCTCTCTTGCTCTCACCTCTTTCATTTCTTTTGCACTGTAAAGAGCCGTGTCCGAGAGAGAATAGGCGAATCCGACACAGATCCCACACCCGCACCCGTGTCGTGTCGTGTCGTGTCGTGTCATGTCGACACGGGTACTTCGCCCCAATGTGGCAAGTCCATGTAACACAGGTTTTTTTATAAATATTTTTATTTTAATACACATTAATTATTTTATTTATTTATTATATTTTTTAAATAATGAGTTATTGTTAATTTTTTTTATTTTATTTTGCATATATGTGTTTGTGTTTTTTTATTAATATGTATAATATATAGTCATATATATATATATATAATCTAATATATGTTTTATCTTATCTTATCTTTTATATATATACACGGACTCTTCATTTTTTGGGAGGTACCCGTGTCGACACGACACGACACGGGTACGGGTGCGGGATACGACCGGGATACGGCTCTGTATAAATGGATACGGGAGAAGAAACGAAAGAGAAAGGAGTAAGCAGAGAACCTGTCGCCGACTTCGAAAGGGCAAGACATCGATCCCTCTGTCGCCAACTTCAATCTCCCTGCTCGCATCCTTCGACTTTGTCTTCGTGCACTTCAACTTTGTCTAGCACCCTTTGACTTCGACTTCGTCTTCGACGAGCACAACTGTAAGCCCCTCTCTCTCTCTCTCTCTCTCTCTCTCTCTCTCTCTCTCTCTTCTATTCCAGACAATGTTGTCAAAGGCGCGCCTAGGCGCAAGGCGAGTCGAGTCGCACCATCTGCGCCTGTCGAGGTACCAGGCGAGGCGACTTGAGCCAGGCGAGCGCCTTAGCCGCGACTGGAGCAAGGCGAGAGAGGCGCAAGGCGATCGCCTAGGCGCGACTGAGTGTTCAAGTTGTAGATTTGATCTAACGACTCATGGACCATATGAGCCAAATAGGACTCAGATAACCCTAATCGAAGTCGTCTCTTCCTGTGTTCAAAAAAAGAAGTCGTCTCTTCCTCTTCCTCTGCGACTACGACTTCGATCGACTTCGCAGGTTCGATTCGTAGGTTCGACTTCGATCGACTTCGCAGGTTTCAACTTCGATCGACTTTGATCGGCTTCGCAGGTTCGACTCTCTCTCCCCTTCCCCTTCTTCTTCGTCTTCGATCGACTTCAGCTCTATTTTTTGCCTTCGACTGATCAAACCTTCGAGTGATCTGTTTTGCTTTTATTTATTTATTTTTTCTTTTATTTATTTTTTTTCAATTATTTGAGTGAGTCTGAAAAAAAAATGGAAAGCCTGAAATTGATTATGATAAATTAATTAATTCATAAATTAATTAATTCATAATAAATAAATTAATTAATTGATTATGATAAATAAATAAATAATTTTTTTCAATTATTTGACTTTCATAACCCTGATTATTACATAAACAAATAAATTAATTAATTAATTCATACATACATACATAAATAAAAAAATAGATATATTACATTCATTATGATTATACTGAAATTGATTCATCATTATACTGAAATTAATTAATTCACCTTTAATTAAAAAAATAGAAAATTGATTCATAACATTAATTAATTCATACATTACATACATTACATTACATTACATACATTACAAGAAAATTGAATGTAACATATCATAGGAATTAATGTAATGGAATGTAATGTACATTAATTAATTAATTAAAAAAATAGAAAATTGATTCATACATTACATACATTAATTAATTCATCACATAACATGCATTACATTCATTATACTGAAATTATTTTTTTGTTATTTATTTTTTGTGTTGTGTAGTAAGTACTAAGTAGAAAATGACATCAGAAAGTAATAGAAAGGATCCGGCGTGGCAATATGCCCATTTGGTGGAGGAGAATAATTTAAACAAGTTTGAGTGTAATTTTTGTGGTAAAGTATCAAATGGAGGTGTTTATCGGGTGAAACAACACCTTGCGGGAGGTTATAGGAATGTCACTGCTTGCCCGAAGTGTCCTTCTCATGTAAGAGAAGAGATTAGAGAGTTCAGGTCCAAAAAAAAGACACAAAAAGAAGAAATGAACATGTTGCCTGATTTTGATGACATGGACATGGACATGGAAGATGAAGATGATGATGTCGTTGAGATCAATGTCAATCAACACCGCAAGTTGACAAGTAGTAGCCAAGGTTCATCCAAATCAAAAATGCCAAAGAGAAAAGGGCCTATGGATGTTTACTTCACACCCAATCCTGAATCAGTGGTGAAAAATCGAAAAGACCAAGCAAAAGGAAAACAAACCAAAATTGATGCAAATGACCCTTACAAAAAAGAAATGAGAGCTCGGGCACTGCAAAGATTTGCAAGGTGGATGTATGATGCTGGTATCCCTTTTAATGCAGTAAATTATGAGAGTTTTGGACCAATGATTGAAGCCATTGGCCAATATGGTATGAAGCCACCGACTTACCATGAAGTGCGGGTTACCCAACTCAAAAAAGAAGTGAAACATACTGAAGATTTGATGAAGTGTCATAAAGAGGATTGTGCAAAATACGGGTGTTCCATAATGGCTGATGGTTGGACTGATAAGAGAGGAAGGACATTGATTAACTTTTTAGTTAATTGTCCAAGAGGAACCATGTTTGTTGAGTCGGTTGATGCTTCTAGCTATTCAAAGGATGGGCAAAAGCTATTTGAATTACTAGACAAGTTTGTGGAGAAAGTTGGAAAAGAGAATGTGGTGCAAGTTATCACTGATAGTGTTGCAGCTAATGTGTTGGCGGGTAAGAATATTTCCTCATTCCTTACATTAAAATTGTTTACTCATAGTTTGTTTTGTATTTAAAATTTTGAAAACTTGAAAATAATAATTCTTCATTATTGTTACATTATAGGGAGGTTTTTGGAAGCTAAGTATGAACACTTGTATTGGACACCATGTGCTGCTCATTGTTTGGACTTGATGTTAGGAGACATTTTCAAGATACCTAGACTGAAAAAGACATTTGAAAGAGGTATTGCAGTACATGGCTACATTTACAATCGGCCTACGTTGCTAAACATGATGAGGCGCTATACAAATTTGAAGAATTTGATCAAGCCTGCAAAAACTAGATTTGCAACCGCCTTTTTGACTTTGTCTAGGATGCATCAACAAAAAAACAATTTGAGAAAGATGGTCACCTCCGAAGACTGGACCTCAAGCAAATGGGCAAAGGAGCCACAAGATAAAAGAATGGCACAAACTTTGTTGATACCTTCATTTTGGAATACTGTTGTGTTTGCCCTTAAGGTCTCGGGTCCTCTTGTCAAAGTGCTTAGACTGGTTGATACTGAGAAGAAACCTCCCATGGGATACATTTATGAGGCAATGGATAGGGCAAAAGAATGCATTGCAAGTTCATTTGATCATAAAGAAGAGAAGTATAATGAAATCTTCGAAATCATTGACAAAAGATGGGATGTCCAATTGCATCGACCTTTACATGCAGCTGCTCATTTTCTTAACCCAGAATTCTTTTACCCAAAAGCGTTAGAGGTGCAAAGAGATCATGAAGTGATGAATGGGTTTTATGAATGCATGCAAAGGTTGGTCCCGGATGTCACTATTCAAGATTTGATCACTAATGAGATGAGTATTTATATGAAGGCTAAGAGTCTTTTTGGCAAGTCTGTTGCGATTAGGCAAAGAAATACAAGAGCACCAGGTAATATATTATAGACTCATAGAGTTTAATTTTAGTAATACTTTTAGTAAAACTTAATACTTGGTAACAATTATTTCTAACTAGTGGATTATCGCAGCTGATTGGTGGGCATCATATGGTTCTTCTACTCCAAACTTGCAAACTTTTGCCATAAAAGTCCTTAGCCTAACATGTAGTTCATCGGGTTGTGAACGACATTGGAGTGTATTCAAACATGTGAGTATTTAACATTCTAACTAATTTTTTGTTCAATTCAAATATTTTTTATTCTCATTATATAGTATTTAATAACTTTTTAATACTTGCAGCTTCATAGCAAGAAAAGAAATAGATTGGAACAACAACGCCTCAATGATTTAGTGTATGTCAAATACAATAGAACATTGAGATTTAGGTATGACATGCGCAACACTCTTGATCCCATATCTTTGCAAAATATTGATGAAAGGAATGAGTGGTTGCTTGGGAGGATGGATGGAGAATCAGATGAAGGTAATGAGCCTGTGTTTGATGATGATGATGATGGCTTGACGTGGGCCACTGTTGCTAGAGCTTCTGGAGTAGAAGAAAGTAGCCATGCAAGTAGAGCAACAAGTTCACGCTCAAAGGCACAACCGAGGATATCTAAATCATCAACATTGACTCCACTTCAATTAATAGATGAAGAGGAAGCGGGCTCAGATGACACAGAGGAGGAAGATGTTGAGAGATACAAATCAACTGATGGAGAAGAAGATGATAGTTTGCTTGCCATTGATGTTGAGGATGATGATTGACTGACACCGACCTAACCTACCCTTTCTTTTGATATTGATGTTTTTAAGTGTTAAGACATATATTAGTATTTGTTGGATATTTATGTTTTGGATGTTTAGTGTTTATGTTTTTATTTTATTGAATGTGGATTATTTGATCTTTGAAAATTGGAATGTTATGTAATATGCACTTTCATGGCTTTGAGAATTATTCTATATTTTGTCTTTGAATCTTGATTACTTTTTATTTTTTTTAAAATTGTCTTAGTACTATGAATGATTAGTCTATATTAATTTTTCTATTTTTTACGAAGACTCTGCGCCTTACTTCAATAAAGACCGCGCCTCGCCTTACGCCTTATGCCTTGCGCCTTGCGCCTAGGCTCCAAGAGACCTTCGGCGCCTTAGTGCGCCTTGAGCCTTTAAAAACACTGATTCCAGATCTGCCTTTTGATCTGCCCCTCTCTCTCTCTCTCTCTCTTTTATTCTTTATTTATTATATTTCATCTCTCTATTTTACTCTTTTTATAAAAATATTTTTTAAAAAAAAAATTGGGCTGAACCAGATAAGTAAAATTTTGGGCCTACTCAACTTTGGGCCTTTTAAAATTTTGATCAATAAATCTTTTAATACCATGGGCTGTTATGTAGTTAATTTATATGTTTGGTCCATAAATTATATATAAAAAAATTATTGAGTCAACTTTTTAACTTATGTTTATAAAAAATATATATTTAAGAACTAATTATTTGATGTATCCCCATATCCGTATCCAAATTTGGATCCGTATCCAAATTTGGATCCGTATCCACGTATCCTTCATTTTTAGTTTTGAGGTGTCTGGCCCTTAGATACGCACCCGCACCCAATACCCGCACCCGAGTCCGTGTAACGTATAATATATACATATATATATATATATATTACTTATATTATATAGACCGTGAGAAGCGAGAGAGAGAGAGAGAGAGAGAGCGAGAGAGAGAGAGAGAGAGCGCGAGTGAGAGAGAGAGAAGGCATAGACGAAGGCGATTGCAGGCAAAGACAAAGGCGATCACAGGCAAAGATGAAGGCGATCGCGAGCAAATCGAAGGCGAGAGCAAAGGTCGAGGTCGATGTCGATGTCGATGTCGATGTCGATGTCGATGTCGAAGGCAAAGGCGAAGGCGAAGGCGAAGGTAAAGGCTAGGGCTAGAGCAAAGGTTGACATTGAAGGCTAGGGCTAGGGCTAGGGCTAGAGCGAAGGTCGAAGTTAACGGCGAGACCAGGTTTCTCTCTCCTCTCTCTCTCTCGCTCCCCCCCTTTACAATCCCATCTTGAACTGAATCACGTTTCTCTCTCCACAAAAACGCGATTCTTACACATTTCTTTCAAGGAAACGCAGAATCGCAATTCTTACTCAGAATCGCCACCTGGTTGCACGATTCCTGCAACTAAGGTTCCAAATGATTTCTCACCCACAAATAACAATTTTTACAACTCTAAAATACATAACCACTATAAACCTACATCAGCAGAAAGAAATTCATAATAGAATCCAAAAAAAATACCTCCACCAAACTCTTTGGCATTGGCTTCCCTTCTTCCTTTAACTTCTCAACTTTCTTATGTGCTTCTTTAGCCCAAGTGAACTTTGCTAATGTATTCTCAACGTCAGCTATTGTGCAGTTACAATGCTTAGCTGCTTCTTGCTTTTGACTGCTTTGGAGATTCTACAATCAACAAATAAGGAAAGCCGAACAAAATGGTGAACCAATGGAGACAACTCCCACAACATAAACAAAATTCAGCATAATTTTATATATATTGCTAAAATTTATTATTTATTAGAGAAGCCTATTCGTCTTGATTCCACAATGACAGATTTTTATTTTTTTTATTTTTTTGATAAATAACACAATGACGTATATATAAATCATTTGGCCTTGAAATAATTGAAAATTCTGGAGTTATCCACAAAAGCATCAAGAATAATCAAGGAAAATTCACAAGTACAAGAGGCATATGAGAAGCAATCATGACATGAAAATTAAAGGTTGGGTTGCTATGCAATAATTGCTTGGCCATCCCAGTAACCTAGAGATAAATCAGTGAGTAAAAAACTCCCAAGGACCTTTTAAATTGAAGCAAAGATCAAAACCATGCAAGAAAAAAAAGAAATGCAAGTCAGTGTAAAGAATGATTGTTGTCAATTCATAATTATCCAGAATAATTCAGTCAGTGTATTGCTCAGAGTTCTAATCCTCTGTAGTTGGAGCATTTAAAAACAAGATATGAACTGTTAGATTCAATCAGAAAACAAAAAAAAAAAAAATCCCCAAAAGTCGCACAACTTGCGCCTTTGTTTGCCTGGCCAACTTGCACACCCTTCTTCAACTTGCCTCACCTTGGGTGGCTTCAGGCGCTGCACTTGTGCCTCATTGTGCCTAGGCGCACCTTTCACAACACTGAATTCAGCAATTATATGTAACATCTTAATAGTAAGTAATAATTATAATTTTGAGTTGTCTTGCCAGAACAGTCGCTGAATATATCTTTTCGTCTATACCCGGACCCAATGAAAAATGGAATCACTTCTCATTGACTAGTTGAGAATGATTTTGTTCTAGTTTGTGGAAAGCGCTCTGATGGGATCCTCACTAACAGATCATATAAAAAATCAAAATTCAACACATTTTGAAGCCGCCCATGATTTCCATATTGACATTTCAATTATGCTTATACACATAAATGTCATTATAAACAACAAAAGCAAAACCAACCTCTCCAGTGTTATCAAAACCTCCGAGGTATCGAATTATAGCCTCCTGCTTCTCGAAAGCATCGGCGAAGGTGGCTTCGCTGCTTCGCCCAACAATATACTGTTTGAAAGTCCCCATTTTCTAGCATTCTTCAACTCATCAGCAAACCCTAAAAACAAAAAAACACGAATCATATATACATTACATACATATATATATATATATATACACACATATATAGAGAGAGGAGGAGAGGTTAGATTGGGGCTGACGAAGGAGGGTGAAGGACTGGGAGGAAGGGTCTGAATCAGAGGTGGGCTTTGATCCGGTGAAGACTCCTTTGATCTTGTCCATCCACGAGGAGTTGTCGAGATGTGCGGTGGAGAAGATCCAGCGGTGCTGTGACGGTGAGAAGTGGCTGTGACTGTAACTTGTGAAGAAGAGGATTCGTTGACGAGCCATTACATTTACATACGTAATAATGATTTGGTATATATATATTTATATGGATAGTGCTCTGAAAATGGATATAAAGCGGCTTCGGATTTGCCTCTGCGCCTGCGGTGCGCTGGTTAGGGTTTATGTTGGATTTTCCGATGAAGATTGCGGGTTTTCCCCGGACCCAAAAAAAATTAAATTGGAGTGTGTTAGAGCATCTCCAACGATGTACTTAATTTTTCATCAAATCTGAGTACAAAAGAAGCGATTTTACCAAATCTCAAATCATCCGCTCCAACGCTGTATCAAATTTGCATCAAATTTAGTGGGGCGACCAGGTGGTCGACCGGCCGGTTGACCGGTTAGGCAAAATTTTTTTTTTTTTTTTTTTTTTTTTTTTTTGAACTTTTTGAACCTTTCCGGGACGACCGGGTGGTCGACCGGTTGGTCGACCGGCTGGTCGACCGGTTAGGCAAAAATATTTTTTTTTTTTTTTTTTTACGGTTTTAACTTGAACTGTTTGAACCTTTCATTGGTTGACCGGTTGGTCAACCGGCCGGGCAACCGGTTGGTCAACCGGCTCCTCTTTCCAACGGTCCGTAACAGTGATTTGATGAATTCATTTCTTCGTCCTCAATCTGATGAAATATTTGATGAATTATCAATCTGATATCAGTTTTGGTGAACGGTTGGAGGGATGAACAGTATCATTTTCATCAAAATTCAAATTTGATATCAGATTTGGTACAGCGTTGGAGATGGTCTTAAACGACGTCGTCTTATGTACTTTATAAATTTTAAAGCTAATTATACCCAAAAAAAAAAAATTTATCAATCTTCCTTTGTAAATCTAGTAGGAGTATAAAAATGGCTCACGGTTTGTGGGCAGTCCAGAGTGGCCCGACCCGTTTGGATCTGGACCCGCGCCCATCCCAGGTCCCTAGGCTTGGGCCTGATCTATCATTTTAAAACCCGGTTCACCTGGCTCATAGGCTAGCTCATCGGGCCGCTTAAGACCCACTCGAGGCCCTACTCGCCCGAGGTCC
Organism: Camellia japonica; assembly: GCA_030407325.1. Taxonomy (NCBI): domain Eukaryota; kingdom Viridiplantae; phylum Streptophyta; class Magnoliopsida; order Ericales; family Theaceae; genus Camellia; species Camellia japonica. The sequence goes on along the minus strand of JAPPVO010000019.1, from coordinate 71,413,174 downwards.
AATGTCTTTTTTAGTGAAAAATAATAAAATTTGGTAGAACAAATTTAAAAAAACAAAAAAAAAAGGAGCAGGTCTAGCCCATCGGTCCACCTAAGCCCCGAATACCCTTGAGCCTGAGGCTATTTTGTTGGCTTGTGGATTGGCTCAGCTCGGTCTAAATTTTGGCGAGAGCCCGCAAGGCCTGACATGGACCCGGCGCAGCTCAAGCCCGGGCCCAAGTAGGACGTGATGAGTCAAGCTGGGCCATAATTAACACCCCTAAATCTAGAGGGTATATTTTTCAAAAAAAATTATATCAAAATTCATTAACTATCCGCTCCTTTATGAACCTATGTATATATTGAACTCTCATCTTTGAAATCAATTTTGGAAAACTGATAATAAAACTGATCATATAATATATAGATTTGAAAATTTGATTTGGCTGTTTCCCTATAATTCAATTGTTTCCTTATAAATAAATTAAATAAACTGATTTAGCCATTTCCCATACTAAATTTGTGAATTTTTAAGTTTAAAAAATAATTTTAAAATAATTTTTTTCATAATTTATGATTTAGAAAAGGAAAGATGACAAAGATCTTTGTTGTGCACTCTTTCTATAACCAATTATTTTTCTTATCCCAAAACCCTAGCCGTTATACATTACACCTTCTCTACATCATTCACGTCATCATCATCCTATAAATATTACATTTATGCAATGATTCAACTCATTATTTTTTCTCTATCTTTATTAGACAATTGGAGGTTAGTTAATATTTAATCTCTTGCATTTTTTAAACACACTCTTTCATCCTTTAAGTACACATTTTTTTGTTTTTTATTTATTTATTTATTTTTACTTTTGACAATTTTTTATTTTTGCATTTCATATTTTATGTATCATTTGTCTCTCTACTTATATTGACCATTATTTGTTTTTTTGGTCATAACCTTTTCTCTCTTTTTTTTTTTTTTTTTTTTGTTGGAAAATATTATTTTACTATAATTTTAATGTAAAATTTTATCCTAAAATGATGTGATAGTAAATTTGTATAATAAAAAATATGTCAATGGCCTTTTTATGATAAAGTCATACATCAAAATCCAACCCAATCATTATTAATAATTTTTTTGCATTGATTTAAAGTTTGTATATCACTACTCCTTTTTCTTTTCTTTTTTTCTTCTTTTAATATTTTGTGACATCATGATGTGTCTTAATTGACAATTGGTGTAGAATATTAGTTCAAAAGTACTTAATAATTTTTTCTTTAATATTTTTATAACTTCACTTTAATATTTTTATTTGCAATTGATTTTATTTAAAAATATCAATTCAAAAAATATTTACATAAACAAATATCTGTTTAATTTTATTTGAATTGAAGTGATATTTTGTTTGAATTGATTTTTGTTTAATTTTGTTTACAAATATTATAAAAATATCTACAGTTGTCTAGATTAAAGTAAAGTTACGGCCATAATTACAACGTTATATATATTAATAATAAAAAAATTATCACATATAATCTATTTTTTCAAATCTATTAAATATGCATAAATATGTACATTTTATTATGAATTTTTTTTTTACTAATGATGTATGTTTACCAATTTAAAAAATATTTACACAAACAAATTGGTCAAGTGACTCTTCAATTTGTATTGATTGACATAAATTCAACATAACTTAGATAGCTCGATCATCTCATAAAATTTTAAAAAAATTAAAAATACCTTTACATTTTACAATCAATTTAAATTTATCATACTTTATCAATTGAAAAACCAAATTTTACTAATACGAGAATATTTTTCCTAATCTACTTACTAAAATAAATATAAAATTTTAAATATTTCATTTTAATTTTTTTGCCGCGTCGTCTTAAAAATAAAGAGAGATAGAAGATGAGTGGGAGAGATGATGAGAGACCCCCAAAAAAAAAAAAAAAAATTTGTTATATCACTTGACAAACTGTGATATGAATAATTATAATTACGAATTTCATTGATAATGTAATTATGCTTAATCCAAAGTATTACTTTTGTAATTTTAGAAAATTAATTTGTTTTAATTTTCCTAATTGAATTATTATATATCTATTTGTTATATAATACTTAGGACAAAACATTAATAGCAACAAAAAATAAAATAAAATAAAAATTATATAACTCATGCCATGTTTGGAATATAATCTTTTTGATTAAAAAGTCAAAAAATTGAAGAGTGCTAAAATGTGTTTGGCATGTACCAAAAAAAAAAGTTTGAAAATCTTTGTATCAGTTTGAAAAGACCAAACACATAATAGCAACAAAAAATAAAATAAAATAAAAATTGTATAACTCATGCCATGTTTGGAATATAAGTTTTTTGATTAAAAAGTCAAAAAATTGAAGAGTGCTAAAATGTGTTTGGCATGTACCAAAAAAAAAAGTTTGAAAATCTTTGTATCAGTTTGAAAAAACCAAACAATTCTTGTGAGTGAGTGCATAAGTATTTACACCTTTGAAAGGGTAAAATGAAAAATTTAAGCAACAAACAAAAATATTTGCATTTTTCCATACAATTAAAAAACTCATTTCTAAATACATTAACTTTTTATTATCTCTTAAAAAATTCAAAAAGTCACTTAGAAAACTAATTTCAAACACTCTTTTTGTTATTAAAAAAAAAATAAAAAAAGGAAGTTAAAACTTATTTAATGTTATCTATTTATTTAAATTAATTTTAATTAATTTAAAAATAAATTTGTTAATAATACATATGCTAGGATACAATGAGTGCAATTACCATTTTGAAGAAATCTACATACACAAAACGAATCATATAAAATAACCTTAATCATAACATACCCTTTATATCATCGTCGTTGAGAGGGTAATTTATATATACATATAAACTGGGCCGAGCTAATTGTTAGGCCGATATGGGCCGAAGTCTAAAAGGCAGTAAGGCCTCTAAGCTATCTCGGGACCGGATGAGTATGTGGTTAGTTCGGTCGCCAGTTGGCCACATTCAGAGGTTAGTTCGGTCCGAGGAGGGTAGACCGGTCTAAGGTTCTTTGGAGGTTTAGACCGGTCTCAGAGTTGAGATCGGTAATAGCATGTTGTGGTTAGCTCGGTCTGGCTACACCCTGAGTTGTTCAAGATAAGCCGAAATAAAGGCAGTGAAAGGAAGAGCCGAACTAACAATAGTTCGGCTTAAATCTACGGTCGAGTGTAGCTAGGCTTATTTCGGTCCTATGATAGTTCGGCCACGGGAAAACCATCTCACTTGGTTTAAGTAGTGAGGGGGGTGTTGGAGGATAAGTATTATCCTTCAGGAATATGAATCCTAGGAGGACTCTACGTGGAGGAGTAAAAGTCCTACTAGGATTGTGCCACACGGAACCTATAAAAGCTCACAGACATCACCTATGGAGAGGTAACACAACTTTGTTTTCTGAATACACAGAGCTTTTGTCTATTTGTCAAGCTTACTGACTTAGGCATCGGAGAGGTTTCCGGCACACACCCGCCGGCCAGCTCACGTTCGTATTTTCAGGTGATAAAGCGACATCGTACGGAGGAGCGCAAACTCGATCAACAGGATTATACGAGAAGGTTTATTTCTTTCCCGTACAATTGGCGCCGTCTGTGGGAATTTCAGACAAGAACAAACCTCTTGATCAAGCTTTTCCTCTTAAAGAATCAATGGCGCACAACGAAGAATTACCACAGTCCGCCATTGACGGACTAACTCCAGAAGGGGGTGCGAGGCACGAAGGTCTACCTCATATCCTTTCAATGGGGATTTGGAGCCACAGAGACAGAATCCCAGGAGGGATACAAGAGGGAGAGGCGGACTAACAGCCCTCGTCACTCTCGTTCGCAGAGCCCAGAAAGACAAAGGCGCAAGATTGATCCCCAAGCTTTGGAGATCGCGTCAGGAACAAGATGAATTGATACGTCGGATGGCGGCGGACATGGAATCTCTTAAGCGCCAGGTAAAAGGAAAAGGAGTGGCGACAGGAGAGGGCGCACAAACAAGACGCCCCTCGCCACTCGGAAAGTCGTAGTAGAAATACTATCACCCTCTCAAGCAGAGAGCAGAAGCCTCAGGACAGGCGACACGCCATCCAGATCTTTCCAGAACTCATCACTCCAGGTCGTCCTGAGGGAAGCACATATTGGCCCTCGCATACGCACCAAACGAGATCCAGACAGACAGAGCTGCCCAGATCATCCGACCTACGAACCGTGCTAGAAGAGAAGGCACGTGGAAGGAGACGCCAGGGCGCGCGCCCCACAGAGTTTCTGCCTTCCAGCGGTTGGCTCCTCGGACGCATGGAACGTCGAGGTTGGAATGCCAATTCCACCGCCCGCGCCTACGAACCGACGGACAAGGCGTTGGTGAGGCTGCAGACCTCACCATTCGTCCCAGCAATCGAGAACGCGTCTCTACCTTCAGGCTTTCTACAGCCCAAATTCACCACGTACGAGGGGAAGACGGACCCTTACTCACACTTAAGCCACTTCCGCCAGGTTATGGCGGTATATCGGCGCAATGAGGCCTTGATGTGCATCATATTCCCCTCAAGTCTTGGTGACCTAGGCTTGACTTGGTTTGAGAAACTTCCAGAAGGCAGCATAGCCTCCTGGGCACAGTTGGCGGAAGCATTTGTTACAAGGTTCCAAACAAACACCAAAACACCAGTGGAGATCGACCAATTACTCTCCATCGACATGGGCGACAAAGAGACCCTAAGATCCTATAACAGTCGCTACTAGGAGACCTTTAACCAGATTGGGGACTGTCCCACCAATCTCGCCATTGCACAGTATAAAAGAGGCTTTCTAGTCGGGAACAGACTAAGGGACTCAATCACCATGACGCCGCCCCTCACCATGGAAGCCTTGATGGAAAGAGTGCATCAGCACATCAGGGTGGAGGAGGATGGCGCACGTACCAAAGCAAAGTCCGACACGACCCCAGTACCAGAGAAGAAGGCCTCAGCAAAGGTGAACGCGGTAGATCGCCCGAACAAGAACGGACGTGGCAGATGAGACAACGGTGAGGACCAGGATAAAAGATGGTTGAGAGTCCGCACTGCCATAACCATGGTTTTTAAAAAACTGATCTACCGAATACTTAGCGAGATTCGAGACGAGCCTTTCGTCAAGTGGCCAGCCATGCTAGGTGAGGCACAGAAGGACTACGACGACAAGTCACGGTGCACCTTCCATAAAGAAAAGGGGCACCGCACTGAAAACTGCACGCAGGCAGCACCTGGAGGAGTTAGTGGCAGCAGGTCACCTGGACAAATACATCGAAGGGGGGGCGCAACCAGCCCCCCAAGACCATAATAACCCCAACGGAATGCTAATCGACGCCCCACCTCAGGCGTGATCAATGTGATACATGGAGTCTTTGAACCTGAGCGTGTATGCGAGCTCAGGGGATCAATCAAAAAGGCTGAGCACTTGAGAGAGGTGCTAAGTGCCCAACCTGCCATCAAGAAGGGGAAGACAGAGGCCACGAATGTCATGTCTTTTTCGGATAAAGATTTGGCAAGGATATATTGCCCTCACAATGATGCCCTGGTCGTCACTCTCCGAGTCAAGGATTTTGACGTCAAGCGGATTCTGATTGACCAAGGTAGTTCATGTGAAATCATGTACTGCGAAACCTTTAAACAATTGAAGTTACAAGATAAAGACTTGGCACCTGCCGTATCCCCCCTGATCGGATTCAACTCCATGCTAGAATGACCCGTCGGCAAAATAATCCTCCTAGTCAGAGTAGGGAGTGTGACGAAACAAGTGGAGTTCTGGGTATTGAAGGTCCCCTCCACTTACAAATATCATCTTGGGCAAAACGTGGCTGCATGCATGCCATGCGATCGTGGCGTCTTCCTACCACCAAGTAATGCGGTTCCCAACGACACCCGAGTAATAGAAGAAGTCTATGGAGACCAGATCATGTCGAAGCAGTGCTTTGCCACGGTGAATGGCAGCCGCGCCACCAAAGGATACGTTCATTCGGTGGAAGAACCTGAGAGTAATGAACTATTCGCAGATGTTGGCAAAGCGGCAAGTCAAAAAGCGGTGGAAGACTTGGTAGAGGTAAGAATAGATGAAAAGAACCCGGATAAGTTCTTTTTGCTCGGTTCGTCGTTGTCCAGCACTGAGAGATTAGAGATCTTGGAATTTTTGACCTCTAACATCGAAGTGTTCGCCTGGACACCATACGACATGCCAGGCATTAATCCCAACTTCATCTGTCACCAACTCAATGTCCACCTATCCGCGAGACCAATCATTCAGCGGACGCGCAGATCGGCACTCCACCACGCCGAAATAGTGGCGAAAGAAATAGGAAACCTGCTGGAGGCAGGAGCAATTAGAGAGGTGCACTACCCAAGATGGATCTCCAACACAGTCGTAGTGCCAAAGAAGAATGGCAAGTGGCGTGTCTGCGTCGACTACAAAACGGTCAACAAGGCGTGCCCAAAAGACAGCTTTCCTCTACCACGGATAGATCAATTGGTAGACCTAACGGCGGGGCACAACCGACTTAGCTTTCTGGATGCATACAGAGGCTACCATCAATTGCCATGTACGAACCAGATCAGAGTGACGTCCTTCACAACTCCAAGAGGACGATACTGCTACAAGGTCATGCCCTTTGGCCTAAAGAACGCAGGGGCGACATTCCAGAGAATGGTCACCAAGATGTTTGAGCCGTTGTTAGGCAGAACAATAGAGGCTTACATCGACGATATGGTGGTCAAAAGCAAGAATGAGAATGACCATCTCAAAGACCTAGGTGAGATGTTTGAGATCCTGAAAAAGCACAAGTTACGCCTCAACGCGTCGAAGTGTGCATTCGGAGTAGGATCTGGCAAATTCCTGGGCTTCCTAGTGACCAACCGGGGTATTGAGGCAGACCCCTCCCAGATCAAGGCAATTCAGGATCTAGAGAGACCAAACTCAGTCAAAGAAGTGCAGCATCTCACCGGCATGGCCGCTGCGCTCAATCGGTTCATAAGCCGGTCATCCAACAGGCTACGACCATTCTTCCATGCTCTAAAGGCCAAGTTTGAGTGGGACGACGAATGCGACCGAGCTTTGGAAAGCTTGAAGGAATACATGTCTTCTCCACCACTACTTGTAACCCCAATTCCTGGAGAAGAACTCTTCTTGTACCTGGCAGTCTCACAGCACGCAATTAGCGCAGTGTTAGTCCGTGCAGAAGGAGTCCAACATCTGCCCATCTTTTATGTCAGCAAGACATTGCTGGGCGCCGAAACGAGGTACTTACCACTGGAAAAACTGGCGTTGGCCTTGATGATGGCCTCAAGAAAGTTGTCACACTACTTTCACGCCCACACTATAGTTGTCCTCACAGCCTTCCCATTAAAAGCTCTGTTTGAGAGGGCTAACTTCTCTGGGCGAATCTTAAAATGGGTAGTTGAGTTGGGGCAATACGACATCAAGTTCCAACCCAGAACCGCAATAAAGGCACAAGCATTGGCGGACTTCGTCGCAGAATTCACCCCAGGAAGTCATCATATCTGCCCAGTCGACCTGACTGAAGCAACCGAACTAGGGATGGAAGTTGACTTCGGAATAACACAACCCCTAGTACTGGTTACTCAGTCAGGCCCTAAGGCAGACCAGTGTAGAAGGAAAAAGCAAACCATGCTACAACCAAGTCAAGACTCACCAACAAACCAGACTTAGTACAACAGATGGCGAGGGCAGACAGCAAGCATAGACCTTAAGAAGACACCAGCAACAAGGAAGATCCTAAGGCATCATCTGACCCCTCTACTTGCTGGAAGTTGTTCGTGGGAGAGATGTGGAAGCTCTTCGTGGATGGAGCATCCAACCGGCATGGAGCAGGGCTTGGCATAGTCCTCATCTCTCCAGACGGCCTAGTAGTGGAGGAGGCGATCAACCTTGGCTTCCCAGCATCAAACAACGAAGCGGAGTATGAAGCGCTTCTTGCAGGTCTCAAGTCAGCGTTCTACATGAAGGCCACCGAGCTAATGGTTTATAGCGACTCACAGCTGGTGGTAAACCAAATATCTGGCGACTACGAAGCAAAGGATGACAGGATGGCCAAGTACCAAGAGTTGGTCAGAACAGAGATCAAAAAATTTGAAGTACTCAGGATAGAGCAGATCGGCAGAGAGGAAAACAGTAGAGCAGACGAACTAGCAGGCTTCGCCTCAATGGCGGATACCTCCATTCCTCACCCACTACTAATCGACTACCTACCTAGACCCAGCATTGAAGACCCCGAAGCAGAAGAGGTATGTTGTGCAGAGTTAGGCCCTTCTTGGATGGATCCCATCGTACTGTTCCTGAAAGACGGCACCTTACCGGAAGAAAAGAAAGAAGCCAACAGAATAAGAGCAAAGTCGCAGCGATTTTGGCTCCCCATCTTTGGCATTGTACAAAAAGTCGTTCTCAGGACCTTACCTAAGTGTGTTCACCCCAGCAAAGTGGAAGCGTTTCTGTTCGAAATACATGAGGGTGTCTGCGGCAGCCATCAAGGAGGAAGATCATTGGCATACCGAGCAATTTCACAAGATACTGGTGGCCATACATGCAAGCGGATTCAGAGAAGTATGTCAAAAAGTGCGAAAAATGCCAAAAGTTCGCACATCAAATACACCAACCTGCCAGAGAACTTCTACCTCTAACTAGCCCATGGCCCTTCGCAATGTGGGGATCGGACATAGTAGGGCCACTTCCAACAGCACCCGGCAACAGGAAGTTCTTCCTTGCAGCAACCGACTACTTCACAAAATGGGTGGAAGCAGAAGCCTTGGCGTCAATCAAGGAAAAAGATGTGAAAAAGTTTGTCTGGCAGAATATCATCACTCGATTTGGCATACCAAAGGCATTGATATCAGACAACGGCACTCAATTCGATGGTAGGATTTTTAGGGGCTTTTGTGAAGAGTACAAGATAGAGTTCTACAATTCTACACCGGCATATCCCCAAGCAAATGGTCAGGCAGAAGCATCAAACAAGGTAGTCTTGGATGGATTGAAGAAAAGGTTAGAGAGGGCGAAGGGCAAGTGGGCAGAAGAACTCCCTCATGTTTTATGGACTTACCGCACCACACCTCGCCGATCAACAGGGGGAACACCATTCTCCTTAGCTTATGGCATGGAAGCAGTCATCCCATTAGAAGTTGGCCTCCCCACAATTCGAAGCGAGAACTTTGACCCCGACTTAAATGGCGAAGCCATAGCATTGGAGCTTGACCTAGCAGAAGAAAGAAGAGACAAAGCATTGGTTCACATCGCCTCCTACCAACAAGAATTGTCCAGAAAGTATAACAAAACCGTGCATCCAAGGCAATTCAAGATCGGAGATTGGGTATTGCGCAAAGTCATGGGAAACACCTTGGTACCAGGAGATGGCAAGCTAGGGCCTAACTAGGAAGGACCTTACAAAGTGGTCGGATTAGCAGGCAAAGAGGCATACCACCTAGAAGATGAGGACAGCAAAGCAATTCCCAAGCCATGGAACACTGCCAATCTCAAGTTATTTTATTTTTAGCTTTTTTTTTTTTCCCTCTCTTTTAAGTATGTGTAATTTTTTACTTTCTCAATAAAATAAGTCGATTCTTTTCAGCATAATTGTTTTCAGTAGAAGGTAACTTTAGCAAGTTAGGAGCATCTAAAACATAGTTGGCCGGAATAACCAACTATGAACCCTTCCTAAGCCCAGGATAAGGATCCAGGCTGCCGGACGTTTGGTCGGCATAACCAAACACTGTATTCTAAGTTGGCTGGAAAAACCAACTTAGAGGTTAGTTGGATTAAACCAACACCCCTCCTAAGCCCAGGATAAGGATCCAGGCTGCAGGACGTTTGGTCGGCATAATCAAACACTGTATTCTAAGTTGGCTGGAGAAACCAACTTAGAGGTTGGCTGGATTAAACCAACTCTTTGTACTCTTCAGCCGAAGTAAGTTTATGGCTGAAGAGTGGTTGGCTGGATTAAACCAACTTTTTGTACTCTTCAGCCGAAGTAAGTTTATGGCTGAAGAGTGGTTGGCCGGATTAAACCAACTCTTGTTACTCTTCAGCCGAAGTAAGCTTATGGCTGAAGAGTGGTTGGCTGGATTAAACCAACTCTTGTTACTCTTCAGCCGAAGTAAGCTTATGGCTGAAGAGTGGTTGGCTGGATTAAACCAACTCTTTGTACTCTTCAGCCGAAGTAAGTTTATGGCTGAATAGTGGTTGGCTGGATTAAACCAACTCTTTGCACTCTTCAGTCGAAGTAAGTTTATGGCTGAAGAGTGGTTGGCTGGATTAAACCAACTCTTGTTACTCTTCAGCCGAAGTAAGCTTATGGCTGAAGAGTGGTTGGCTGGATTAAACCAACTCTTGTTACTCTTCAGCCGAAGTAAGCTTATGGCTGAAGAGTGGTTGGCTGGATTAAACCAACTCTTTGTACTCTTCAGCCGAGATAGTTATATCGGCTAAAGAGTGGTTGGCTAGTAAAATTAAATAGCTAAAACCGAAATAACAGTTGGAAACATAGAAAATGCATTACAAGTACAAGCATCTACAACAAAATCGGAGTAAGAGTTGGCACAGAAGATTTTTCCTTCATCAAAATGAAAAGCAAATACAACGGAGGGATAGCAGCCCGGTTACAAGTTCAAAAACAAAAGAAAAGCAAAAAGACAATCAGTTGAACAGATCATCAATTTCGGCATCAACACGAAGACCGGCTTCAGGCGGGAGCTCGGTCTCGGTCACAAGAGTGGTTTCGGTCGGAAGCATGGTTTCACCTGGTTGTTCAATGGTCAGGTCTTCCACCGTAGGCTCCACCCGAACTGACTGGTCCGCGTTGACAACCGAAGTGTCCTCAGATTCAGAATCTTCATCAGAGCCTGAACCTTCAAGAAATTGCTGCTGAAGGGCAGCAGCGTACTCCGAGAGGGAGCTCGGTATGCAATATGCTGGGGAGTTGTAGACCTCGGTCTGAGGACCATGACCGAGCTTCTCCACAGCTGCCCTCCAGCCGCACTTGAAGAAAAGATCCTTTGCGGCTTCGCACTGTTGGATGTAGCCGTCTTCTGCCTTCTTAAAGCCTCGCTTTTCGGCCCCTTTTACGCTCTCCCTCAGCTAGGTTATCTCGGTATCTTTATTCTTTTCAATCTTTGCCAGCTGGCGCAGGTACTTGTCTTTCGCCTCAATGGCAATCTTCTGCTTTTCGGCCTCGGCCGAACTAACCAGTTCGGTCAGTCGGCCGTTTTCAGATCGTAGCTCGGCCATTTGCTTTCTGGTCTCCTCTAGCTCGGCTGTTTTTTCCTCACCTTCTCTCATGGCCTCCCTTGTATTTCTCCTGAGCTCCAACACTTTCTTATGTGTGATGTTGTTTTTCTGAATGGCCTGCAAAAGAATAATAATTTTTTTTTTAAGCCGAACTGAAAGTCGAAAAAATTAGAAAGACAAAAGGACAGTGCTACTTACCAGGATCATGGATTTTGTTGAAGACCGGATGGCCTTCAGTTCGGTGTTAAGTTGCTTTTGATGGTGCTCCATGTCTTTGGGAAGGCATACACTCTTGGCTAGGTTGAAAGCCATCAAGTGATCCTTCTCAGCGACAACTGAGTCGGAATCCAGTATATCTCGGTTGGCGAAGGTAAGATTGGGAACCCATTTGGTGGAGCCAGCCCGGTCAGACTGCTCCGGTTGAGGGCTTGGTTGAGGGCTTGGAGGAGGACTTGGTGGCAGAATGGCTTCATCTTCGTCAGCAAGGCGTCGCTTGGTTCGGCTAGTCCGGGCACGCTTGCTTGGGCGAGATGAGGATGGCTGTTGAGAAGGAAGAGCTACCACGGCCTTAGTGGTCTGTCCAGTTGGTGGTACATCGGCTGGATTTGTTGCGGTTAACAGGGCCTTCAGTCTGCTCCTTTTGGCCATCTCTTGTTCGGCGGTAAGAGGCACTAGGTTGATCTGGGACAAGGAGGGGTCCGGCTCAGGAGCGTCTTCCAGAAGAAAGTCAGTCACTCTGGCTTTTCGGCGACCGCTGTATCTGTATGTCGGCTTGAAATTTAATAGCTTGGTCCAACTTCTCTCGTGATATCGTAGTGCGGCGCGAAGCGTATCTAAGTTTGGATAACCGTATACTGATCTGAGATGGGCTTTATCTGCAAAAGAAGACAACTGTTAGTTCGGTTCATAAGGAGAAAATCGAAGTAAAGAGAAGCATGAAATAGAACCGAAATATTTATACTGGGTATGCCTTTTTTCCAATTTATTCTTCGGCCAGGAATCTGGGCTTGATGATCTTCAAAGTTCCCAGAAGCCCAGAAAAAATCGTCGTCATTCAAGTCTTTGTCCGGTATATCTTTTATTATTTTTTCTCGGCCGCGGCGTATTCTCAAATAATAGACCCACCCATCCTCTTTGGATCCTAAGGAATATTGGTGGAACAGTTCGACTAGGCCGAGGTTAAGACCGGCTTGGCGGTTTAGTTCGGCTATGCCCATTATTATGCGGTATGAGTTGGTGGATAGCTGGGTTAGGCATATTCTGGTTTGCCTAAGGAATTCGCAAATTAGGGGTTGGACTGGAAATCTTAGTCCGGTCTCGATTATTGAAAGAAGGGTAAAGGGGACAAAACCCTCATTCCCCCATGGTGTGACACCTTTTTTGGCTAGGGTAAGGTGGACATCGGCAGGAATGTTGTAATCCTTACGGAATTCGGCTAGGCCACCTGGTGTCTCTACCAAGAATCTATACTTCCCCATTTATTTTATAAGTTATAGATAAATTAGTTCGGTTTGAAAGTTGTGCTCAGTAGCTCGGTTGAGCGCGCAGAGGAGTGCCTGGGCAACCTAAGTCTGCAAAGTGGAAAACAAAGGGGTTGAGCACAGATCGTTGGACCGTGCTACAAGATAAAAGCAAGAAAAAAGAAGTCTTACTTCGGCTACACAGGATGCTACGGGTTCTGCCTTGGTTTCAACAAAGTGCTTGTTAGCTCGAATTGAGCAAGGGGTTGGTTATCTCGATTTGAGCTACAGATTTTGTCACTTCGGTTGAGCCTCTAGAGGCAGTTTTTCTCAGTTCAGTTCAAACTGGGAAAGCTGGCTTAGCCCCGATAGCTTAGCTCGGTCGAAGGCTTAGATATCCAGTTTGATAAATTCGGACCTAGTTCGGTCCGTTTATCTCGGCTAAGGTAAATCAGAAGATATTGACTTGTTGAAACCACTTATTTATTTCACAAGTTCTAGTTCGGTTGCGATCTGGATGGATCTACATATGGCATAAACAGTATCCTAGTTCGGTTGGGGCATGTTTATGGATCAAACCTTGTGTTTTCTGTGTTATTACATAAGTTCTAGCGTTCTATAGCCAAGTTTTTTCCAGAAAAAGTGCAAAACTAACAGCAAGAAGTGTTTTGCAAAATAGTATGCAATGGATTAAATGAAAGCAAAAACAAAAAGAGGAAAACAGATTTGAACAGCTTACCTGATCAAAGAAGCACGAGAAGATGGAAATGGCAGTAGAGACAACAGCAAAAGCACGCAGCTTCTTCAGAGTGCAAAATGAAGAACAAGCAGCACAGAGAGAGAGAAGATGAGTAGTTTGGTGAATGATTTAAAAAACTGAAAGGGTTTCTTTGTTTTGGTCCTAAGGCGGGAACTGTTCAAAAAATGCGATGTATGAGGGCGGCACGACAGCTGCCATAGGCCAATACCAGATTGCCACGTGTCATTGGAATAAGAAGCGTTTCAGCTACTGTGATTGAAGAGACGTCTTGACCGGACAAGCAGAGCTCGGCTGGAAAGGCCTAAGAGTTTTTAGCTCGGCTGGAAAGGCTAAAGGATTTTTTAGCTCGGCAAGAGAAGTTAAAAACTTTAGCCCGGTCTATAGACAGGTAATCCCTATCATGCTACACAGATGGAATTAAGGGGCAATTGAGAGGGTAATTTATATATACATATAAACTGAGCCGAGCTAATTGTTAGGCCGGTATGGGCCGAAGTCTAAAAGGCAGTAAGGCCTCTAAGCTATCTCGGGACCGGATGAGTATGTGGTTAGTTCGGTCGCCAGTTGGCCACATTCAGAGGTTAGTTCGGTCCGAGGGAGGGTAGACCGGTCTAAGGTTCTTTGGAGGTTTAGACCGGTCTCAGAGTTGAGATCGGTAATGGCATGTTGTGGTTAGCTCGGTCTGGCTACACCCTGAGTTGTTCAAGAGAAGCCGAAATAAAGGCAGTGAAAGGAAGAGCCGAACTAACAATAGTTCGGCTTAAATCTACGGTCGAGCGTAGCCAGGCTTATTTCGGTCCTATGATAGTTCGGCCACGGGAAAACCATCTCACTTGGTTTAAGCAGTGAGGGGGGTGTTGGAGGATAAGCATTATCCTTCAGGAATATGAATCCTAGGAGGACTCTACGTGGAGGAGTAAAAGTCCTACAAGGATTGTGCCACACGGAACCTATAAAAGCTCACAGACATCACCTATGGAGAGGTAACACAACTTTGTTTTCTGAATACACAGAGCTTTTGTCTATTTGTCAAGCTTACTGACTTAGGCATCGGAGAGGTTTCCGGCACACACCCGCCGGCCAGCTCACGTTCGTATTTTCAGGTGATAAAGCGATATCGTACGGAGGAGCGCAGACTTGATCAACAGGATTATACGAGAATGTTTATTTCTTTCCCGTACAGTCGTCAATTCTATTCCTTATGCTGTAGATTTTCAAGAGGTCAAATTTGTGGTAGATGGCTCATGGAGAAAGGAAGATGGAGGCTTCAGCGTGTATGCAGGCAATTGACTGGGAAAAGGAGCAAGGGACGATGAAGGCAATTGACTAGGCAAAGGAGCAAGGGATGGTGAGCATCTCAATATGTATTGATTCTCAAGTTTTGCTTAATGCTCTCTGGTCATGTTTGATTGGATGGATTAGAGCATGGGATTAGAATTATTAATCTGTGAGCCCAATTATCCTATATTTATTTTAATATTTTGATTTAGGATTATTAATCCAATGAATAATTAATCTAACAAATTTGTAGGATTATTAGTAATGGGGTAGAGGTGGGATTATTAATCCAATGAATATTAATCCAATTGGATAGTGCATACCATACTAATTTAATAGGATTATTAATACTTCACTATTAATCTTGTAAATCAAACATGAAATAAATCACAACTTTTTTGGTCTTCAGCAACTTTAGTTGACGTGTATCTAAAGTATAGTATGTAGGAATATGACCAAACCAACGCATGATCTGACTCATCATGTAAACCATTTTTCTATTTAATATATCTCTATTTATTCGGTGTTTCTCAAAAAAATAAATAAATAAAGAAGACAAATCAAGGAAGTTTCATCCCACAACCTATAATTTTTTTTTTCTCATTTTGCATAAATTTTTCAAATGAACTATGGATCTGTAACAAGCACTTCAAATTTATAACCAAATACAGTGTAGCACATACACATAACACATTACTCTCTCGCATATCATTGTTGAGTATCAGAAAAAAAAAAAAGTTGCTTCCGATGGTACTCTTCCTTGCAAACAGGACAGATTCAAAAACCATTGTGATAAGTCCATATAACAAACATATATTGACACAACATTCAATAACTTTCCCATGTGCACAACCCAAAAAAAAAAAAATTTAAAACCTTAAAAGGGTCTAAACAAAAGGGGCAGATACTCAATTGCTGCATTCTCATGTCTCAATTACAATAATTCAACACGTGAAATATTATATTTAAAAAATCTAGGGAGACTTATTTATAAGTCCTTTTTCAGAATCTTATGCTAGGTTAAGTCCTGTGTAATTTCTTATAGAGTCTCAAGTCCTATTTTCATAAGAATGTATTCCACAATATCCTAATCTTTTTATCCCCAATTTTCACACCTTCCCTCTCTCGCTCTCTCTCTCTTCTGTTGGTCTTCATCCTCCTCTGCTTCGCCTTTCTCTTCCTCCCTTCCACTTTACTATCTTTCATGACAATAATACTTAAGAATGTACTGTTGCTTCCAGCCGTCAACGTGGCACCACTAAAAAGTATCCACCAGTCTAACTCGCAAGATGTACTCAACATTTGGCCTCCTCGCCGTGTCCACCATTGTTCTCTTCCTCTGCTTCTTAGAATGGGTTTATACACATATGTGAAAAATAAAAATTTACAAATACATTACACTAAAAATAAAAACGTAACATTTTACGTAATATATCAGTAAAATTTCCACATAAATCAGTAATATTAATTTTCACATAAAAACGTAAATAAAAACGTATAATTTTTAAAATTTTACAATTAATAATACAAAATAAAAATATATTAAGATTATATATCTATTTCAAAACAAACGGATTAAAAAAATAAAAAACTTATTAAGTTTGCGAAACGTAACGTGACACATTACGTTACGTTTATGTAAATGTCACATTACGTTTATATATGTGTCACGTTACGTTACGTTTATGTAGGTGTCACGTTACGTTTATATAGGTGTCACGTTACGTTACGTTTATGTAGATATGTCACGTTACGTTTATGTAGGTGTTACGTTACGTTCATATTGGTGTCACGTTACGTTTATATAGGTGTCACGTTACGTTACGTTTATGTAGATATGTCACGTTACGTTTATGTAGGTGTCACGTTACGTTACGTTTATATCAATTTCCTATATATGGTTTTATTACTTATTTATGATATTAATAACTAATATTGAGGGTAAATGTGTCAACAAACTTTCCACAGGACTTATGAGAACATAAGTTTTTTAGTAGGACCATATGTAGCATAAGTCTCCCTAATAGGACTTCTAAATAATTTTCCCAAAAATCTAATACCTCAGATAAATTGTTTAGTTGACCAATTAGAATTGAGAGTTAGGAACTAAGTATGCAAACTAACTGTCATCTGATAAAACTTTGACTCGACCTAAACACACTTATCAAGCAAGCATATGTGAAAGAAGCACGAGCTTAACTCAAATTTACATAATCAAATTAGATACAAAGTCCATTTACAAGTACAAAATTCCCCATCATCTATATACACCAATAAGTGTGAAAGGCACTAGCTTAACTCAAATTTACATTATCAAATTATACACAAAGTCCATTTACAAGTACAAAATTCCGCATCATCTGTATACACCAATAAGTGGAACATAATATCTGTCCGCTCTCAAGTTGGGCAATAAGGGCCAAAGAAGGTGCAATCACTCATTTTTAAAACCAGAGTTCTTAAGACATCCAACAGTGAACTTTCTCACAATTGTCCTCTATTAGAAGTAAAAATAGGTATTGCAACAAAATGGTTCCATTTGTTGAGTATCTGTCTAATTAACTATAAAAGGGTGACCTCCAATACGTGTCCCCAAAGTTTTACCAGAAACATAAAAGTTCTAATGCAAGCACAACATATTAATTTTGTTTTCCAAACAATCACAGTTTATATAGACTAACACAATAACCCAAAGTTCTACACTTTCCCAAAGGAATGCAACAGAGATTGAAAGGAAAATCAATAACAAATTGACATATTAGAATGTGATGATGCCATTTCTTGGTTAAAGAAGACATAAACTTGCCATGGTTTTTAAAATTTTACAATTTTAAATGACATCAATTATCTTTTGACATGAAAAGAAAGAATAGAAAAGAGAACAAAACTATATGAAACTTGAAAATAAAGCCACAAAACAAACTCTTTGTACCATCTATAATTAACAGTGAAACAAACATATCATATTGCTAGACCAAACAGTGCAATTCCACTGAGAATAATAGAGTAATTAATAATTACAACAATTTCAATATATAAAACAAAGTTTCTACCGAACTTTTTTTAATGTTTTCATTTACATAGCAAACCCATGTAATGATCCCAGATAGTAAGTTTTCACGACAAAATCCATGATTCCACTTGCTCTTCTATTTTGGACTAGAATCAATTCCATAACATGACAGTACCCATAACTCGGTCACCTTAGTAATCAGTCTGAATGCATACAGATCTAAGTCACAAGCTCTTCATTTTCAAAATGCAAAGCAGATTCTAGCCTCAAATGCAAATTGAATATCCCTGGAATAAATATGCGTGCCATGGTCAACCTTTCCCTTCCACTATCCTATCAAAAATGTCAGTGAAAGAATGAGAGGTGACACGAGAAGCTAACCGGTTCAGTTTGCTGTTCATGACTTCCATGTGAGTCACAACATAACCAAACCCCACAAGAGAAATTGCCGCGCCTATCTTACGCCTTGGATCTCCTAAACTCGAACCAGATTTCATAATGATTAAAGAGTATACTGTCATGTGTGCGCTTCCCAATATATTCAAGCCCTAAATTGAATAGTCTCTTTGTACACTCATCTCCTCCCAAACGTGAACAGAATTTTATATTATGCGACACAAAGATTCGACCTTCATAAGGTTTCAATTTATTTGCTAGCCTCTCCAATCCGACCCAAACAAGCTTATCAGGAATATGGAGGAAAACAGCACTAGCATAGATCAAATCATACATTCCAGATCCAAACTTACTAAACTCTAGTTCTTCACCCTTCACAATCAGAGGGCGCTTATGCAATAAACCTTGGGAGGGAAGCTCATACCTAAATGCAGCCATTAAAGAAAGCTCATCTCTCTCTAGACAATGGAAGTGCCCTGGATTCAGGTACCCGATGAAATGCAAGCCTACTCGAAGTGTGCCACATCCAATCTCAAGAACACGAGCATCCAGAGAGAGGTGGACAGAGTCTGCAAGAAATTCAAATACGTCTCGTCCTCCAGCCCAGGGCTCCCCATAGTTGCTGTGATGCTCTTCTACAAGGAGCTCACCAGGGCAAGGTAGAGCCGTGTGGTTGTTTGATTCCTCTCCTTCATAGTGGGATATGCCCTTGAATCTGAAAATTTAGCAGAATTTAATCAGGTTTCTGAATGAGGTACTCAACAAACACCAAAAAGTTAGACATAAGACCTTAAACCTGAGTAGGGGACACACAGAGGCGAAAAGGGGTATACATAACTCCGTGTATAAATCTATACCATATATTATAATGTGAATTCCTCAGTTGGTGTGAAGTGAAAGCAAAGGTGAAGTTATGTAACACTTTTTTATTTCAATAATATCACACAAAATATTTTTTTACCATCCACATACTCATGTCTTCACTAATTGCAAGGAGTAAATTGGGAAAATAGATAAATAGATAGTTCATAACTGCTTCAATTTTTAATGTTTGCATCTGCATGTCTGTCTCTCTTTCTGTCTTCTGTATGCACACACACTATGCATGTGGAGTTCTACCATGTTTGAAACTGTTAGCCAGCTTAGCAGTGTTTATTGATGTTGCATTGTATGTAGATTCAATTAGTTTTGGGAAAGTTGATGCCATCACAAAGCAGTGTTAAATTATTATGATAGAGAAACTGAAGACCACAAAGAATATTGCAGAATCACCAATTGAGTATGTATCTGAATGTAAGCATTGCATTGTATACAGATTCAAAATCTGAGGTCAAAATTGCACATCTAACACTAAAACTCGAAAATTTTTGGATAATTGAATCGCATCTCCAAAAACAAACGGACAAAGATTGAACTCGAAACTTCCAATCCATATCGATGCTAGAAACAATTCCAAACCAACCATCGCATAAACAAACAACAAAACAGAACAGAGACAGATAATAGCTAATTATGGAAAAATTCAAGAAAACCATTCACAATCCCAGTGAAATTTTTGATAGTTAGTATGAACTAGATTTTGAAACCCTAAAGAGAGAGAGAGAGGTGTTACAGACTCAATGAGATCTTGAAGCTGTTGAGCGCGAGTGCGAGGGTTAATGCCCTTGCGGAGCACATTGTCCTGCATATGGAGACCGTTCGCCTCGATCTGATACTTCACCCATTCTATATCCTCCGAATTCGGCGAGATCCGCTCTTCGAACCTTCCAGACCCTTCGGCGGCGGCGCTGGTGGTGGTGATGGCGGTGGTGGTGGGAGCGGGGCAAGAACAAGTGGAAGGAGAAGAGAGAGAAGACAGAAGGAAGAAGAAGAAGATCGCCGCCGCAACCGCCGAGAGCACCAGAACGGGCACCGTCACCACCACGCCCTTCGCCGCCGCCGACGACGGTGGTAAAGCCATGCGAGGAGTGAGCAACCAGTGTTTTCACCGACTATTGATATTCACGTAGGGGTTGGATTGGACATATGGATTTGAATCCAATAGAGCAATGTTTCTTGTTAGCGAATCGGAAAATTGATGGGGTAAATGGGTTAAGCATTCCTCGGCCTCGTTTGCTGATTATTACATTATTTTTTATTTTTTTATATATTATTTTATAAAAAAATTAAAAGATTATTAAAATAGTATGTTGATAAACGAAGCCATCTCCAACATTTCATCTTTCCTTTTATCAAATTTAAATTTGATTAAAATCCTATGCTAACGCTATCATCAGTTTGATGTCAAATTGAGAATATCTAAAAGTTTTCATCAAATTGAAAATGTCTAAAACATTTCATCAAATTATTGTGGATAACCAATAGTGTAGGAGCACTAGACGATCGACCGATTGTCCTCCGAACATCCACTTCTTTGCAATTTACACTGGCCGGTCGACTGGTGATTTTGTGAAATATCAAAATCTTCCGTTTGAACGCTCGATATTAGATGAAATTTTTACTCAAATTTAATGAAATAAATAAGTAAACGTGGGAGATGCCCTGATGGTTTTTTATTTTTATTTTTTTATTTATCAAATTTGAATAAAGATTTAGGTAAACAGTTTCATTTGATACCAAACATTCCACTGCAAAAATTTTAATTTTTATCAAACAATCAGTTGATCAAGAAGATGACCGGAAGGATGTTCGGGCGGTTAACCGGCAGTGGGCAACTTTGCAAGCAACCGGACAATCGGGCAGTGGTTCGATGTACGGTAAAACAAGGGCTCTGTTAAAAAAATTTATGAACGCTGAAGTCTCCCTAGATTTGATAAAACTTTTGTTTTTCCCCTCATTTTATATAGGTTTGATGTCAAGATTGGAGGAGGAGTAAGCGTATTTTGTCAAATTTAAATTTGATTCCAAATCTAAGTAAGCGTTGAAAACACTTGTACCTGTTCAATTCTCGGCTGAATTAAAATCGAATCATAACCCAATTTGGTTTTCAATTTTCAAAATAATATTTTGAGTTTTTAATTTATATTTTTGTATTTTTAATAAATTTTTTAAATATTTTAATCAATTTTTTTTAATTTTTAGATCCACTTAATCTTAATATACTTAAAAACTAAACATTTCGTACAAAAAAAACTTTAAAAAATTCATTGATGACGACAAAAAATGAATTTTTTTTTTTTTTTTTTTTTTTTGTATTTTGTGAATTTTTTGTAAGTTTTATTTTTCCACAAATAATATACTTTTTAAGTGTATTTAGATGTAGTGTCTTTTAAAAATTTAAAAAAAATGTGTCAAATATTTAAAAAAGAAATCACGGAGAACAAAAAAATAAAGAGTGTGTTTGGTTGTTTGGTTTTGGGAGATGAATTTTCAAAAAAAAAAAAATTGGGGAAAGAGTTTAGAAATTTTTTTGGTTTGTTTAGTTGTATATTTTGTGGTGTTTTAAGAAGTTAGTAAAAAACTGACTTTTTATTTTTTGTGGCTTTTTGGATTTTTTGTGCTAAAAAAGCTAGATTTTTTGTGGCTTTTTTGGCTAAAAACCAAAAAAACTGGCTTTTTACTATTTACCCAAAACACGATAGTTTTGGAGTATCGGAATTTGGGATAATTTGATATTTTGTTGTAGTTCAGTAGATGTGTGAGAGAGAAAGTGATTGATTGATATGTATGAAATAGAAAGTTTTTTCCAAAATCACTAAACCAAACAAATTTTTAAAAATTTTCTCCAAAATTTGTTTCTCAAAAACAAATCAAACAAGGCCTAAATTTTTTGAAAAGTGGTCTCATTTGGGAACATTCTATTTTAGCAATTTTTTAGTTTTTTGGCTAAACTATGAGGTAAAAAATTAGTATATTTATAATGACTTTTTGATTTTTTACGAAAAGATGTGCAAAAAATATAGAGAAAATAGAATATTTGACTTTTTAATATATGTTATAGATTTTTTGATTTTTTTAATAACTTTTTTTACTTTTAGGCTAAAAGTATTGCATACCAAACATTATTTTATTATTAATGTTTTATAATTTAAAAATAAATAAAATACATCCATTTAAAATACTTTTATAATTTAAGATATATATTTACCAAATATATATGTTCATATATATTTTTATATTAATATTGTTTGTAGAAATATTAATAATAGTGGGTTTGAGATTAAAAAAAGAGAAAATTAGTCTAAGGCCCCTCTTTCATTTTTTGTAATGGCAAAAATCCATAATATTATTTTATGATGTCTAAGGTCTCTCAACCTCATACCCATGTATTACAGAGAAATTTGATATATCTCACGGCTTCAAACCCTTACCCCCATCTCTCTCTCTCTCTCTCTCTTTTTTTTGTCAGACTCACGCCTCCTCTATTCTCTCTCCTCAATGCTCTTCTCTTTCTCTCTCGTCGATCCAGCTCAATCAGTCTAACAAGTCCTGTGTTAATAACTCCTTCGCCACTCTTGCTCTTATTGAACTGTTGTATGAAGGTCTTCCACCGTGGCCCAACCACGATCTCCGACCACTCTCGAAGCTTCTTCAAAGCATTGATCTCCTGATCTAATCACCTCTTCTCCTCTTTTGTCCTCATTCTCTGCCACCACTACACTCTCACCACCGTCGATCTGTTCAAACCGTAAAAACAAAGGATGCAGAAATAGAATCGCCTCATTGGGAACAACATTCTAGTCATTTATTCATTCAGTTCTACATCTTTGTGAGAGAATTCAAGGCCTTCATTAGCCATATATATGTGTTTGTGTGTGTATATATGTATGTGTAATTCTCTCAATCAGAGAAATACAGAGATGGATTGATGTTTGAATTTTTCTGATTGTTCAAATTTCTCTGGTAGGTCTCTGGTTTGTTCAAATTTCTTTGGTTGTTCATATTTCTCTAGTAGGTCTCTGGTTTGTTCAAATTTCTCTGGTAGGTTTTTGATTTGTTCAAATTTCTATGGTAGGTCTTTGATTTGTTCAAATTTCTCTGGTCGTTCAAATTTCTCTAGTTTGTTGTTGTCTAAATGTCTTACAGTCTAGAGAAAATTGGTCAAAATGAAAATGGTGACTTGAATCCTTTTTTGGAGCAGTATCACTTCTTTCGGTCAATCTATAAGCACCACTGCAATGCAAAAGACGATGTTTGTTTACAAATTAATTGAGAAAATTTTGAAATTTAGACATAACTAGGTCTTGATTTTGAGTTTTCATGTGTATTTAGATGTGTATCTTTGCGTTTTATGGTGTTAATAGGTTAATTGTTTGTTTTATTACTTTAAAACAATTGAATTTGGCTTATATTTATTTGTTTAATCTGATTATTCTGAGGGATTTAATCAGATATTCGAAGGGTGTTGTGGACATTTCCACACCTCATCTTTGTCTTAGTAAAACGCCATTGCTGTAAAGCTCTCTCTCTATCACTCTCTGGGCCACTGTAATGGTGAATATATAGGTATTTCAAATGGAGAACAGTGAATTTCTTTGGAGAATGGGAAGATTGAATTGTAGACATCAAGAATTTCTCTAGGTTCAAACTAGAGAAAATTGAAATTTCTCTGAATTCAAATTAAAAAAAATTGAACAACACAAAAAAAATTATTCAGAGAAAATTGAATTTTCTTTGAGTTCAAACCAGAGAAATTCAAAGAAAATTGAATGCTTTGAATTTTCTCTAGTTTGATTCCAGAGAAATTCTTTGGGAAGTCCAGAATTTCTCTGGAGATAATTTCTCTGGGAAGAATTTCTCTAGATTGAAATTTTCTTTAGATCAATGTTGAGAGACCTTAGACATCATGAAAATATTGAATGCCCTTTATGCTATAAAATCTTAATATCAGGGACCCTAAAAAAAATATACAAAGAGATAAATTACTTTAAACACAAAAAATATCTCCTATATATATGAAAAAAATATACAAAGATATTAATTTCATATATATATCTCCTATATATATGAAAAAAATTGGGAGCTCTAAATTAAGAATTGGGCAAATTACAAACACCCCCCTCGAGATTTGGTGAAAATACAGATTCCCCCCTGAGGTTTAAGAAATTACATCCCATCCCCTGAGGTTTATATTTCCATAAAAAATTGCCCCCTGAGGTTTTTATTTTCATACAGATTCCCCCCTAATTTCCCCTAATTTGTTATGAAAATTTGACCCCATAGGGCAATTTGTAATTTCTCAAATCTCAAGGGAGAATCTGTATTTTTATCAAACCTTGAGGGGGTATTTGTAATTGGCCGTTAAGAATTCTAATAGCTATAAGTGGTGTTTTGGGTTTCATGTGATGTGATGTTTTGATCTTGATTTTTTTTTCTTTTTTTTTATATTATTTTTCACATCATTAATACTTTTTTAGAGCTCCCAAATTAGAGGAATGTATCATTTCTATATATATATTAACAAGAAGTTCAATTCGGTAAAATAAAAAAATAAAAAACCAAGAAGTTATGGTGCCCATAGTGAACGTTCATTCTCCTTCCAAGCTTTAGATATCGGTGGATAATACATTTATGGAGCTAGCAAACACGTCCGGTTGCACAAATCCGGACCAGTTCGTCCGATTTACCGATTTAATGGTGCATTTCGCTAGCTTAAGTTAAAAAATGAAACTTTTCAAGGTTGGACTGTTTAGATTGTAACAGGGTGCTGAAAAATTAAATATAATTATTTTATCTGATAATTATTGATAATAATGTAATTTTATATTTAAAATTTTAAATAATTTGTTGATTGATAAAAGTTAATTAATAGTTCTGAACAAGCACTCATATCAATTGATGTGAATGTCACATAATACTTATTTCTGAAAATATTCCATGAATCAGTTATCTTATTTTTTGTACATTATGAATTTAATAATTTTATAAGTACATATCTTTGTGTATAGTTTTCAGTATATGTATAGTACAAAACCTACCTTTGTTATAGGCATGCCACATTTTTATTTATTTCCAAAATTACCTTGCCAACGATGCCTGTTTAATAAAATAAAAAAAAGACACTCGATTCATAAATCTAAACTAAAATTTTACTTGGTCAAAAGTCCACACTCTAAAATACATTATCCATAAGGACAGGGTTAAGCTAAATGACCAAAATACCATCTATATATGATATGCACGGTTTTGACAACCGAAAACCCACTTTTGTCCCTCTCTCTCGCACTCTCTCTTTTCTCTCCACCACCGCCGACATCTACCGCAGATCTCCTTCTCTGCCATCGCCACCACTATTGCCACTATCGAAGCCAGATCCGCCGTCGTGCCATCGTCATGAAGAACATCGCTCATGAAGAACGTCGGCTTCGTGCCGTCGTCGTAAATAACATCGACGTCGGCGATGAAACCCTAGCGGCCGCCTCTCTCTCGCTCTCTCTCCATTTTCTCTCTCTTCTCCCTCTTTCTCTCAGATCGTGAAATCCTGGCCTCCTCTTCCGAAACCACAATAAATTACGACGACTCCATTGCATCCGTTGCCGAAAATCTCTACATCGTCTTCTCTCTCCACCAGAACCATCGCGAGATCTAGATCATTTGCTTCCAGATCTAGATATGAAGTTTTGAAGATCTGATTTGAAGTTTTGAAGATCCAGATCATCATCGTCAAGCTATCTGATGTATGAAACGTCATCCATCAGATCGTTATCGCTTTGAACCGAGCTTGCTATGGAACACTTAAGTAGAAGAATACTTCATCAAAGCATATAGAGCTGTGTTCTATTGTTTGCAATTGTGATCCATTTGAAATTTCATTTTGTAAGTTAAGATGATCAGGTTTAGTCTTTTCAATTCTAGTTGCAAATGTGCAATAGAATTAAAATTCAGTTTCGTTTTGTTTTTAAAATTTTACTTTATTTCTTCATGATCAATTTGGGATCTTCAACTCGTCGAACAGCCATTTTGCTAGTTGAAAAATCTTAGCAACCAAATGACTATGTTTGCGTTTTTGATTTGATTCTTAGAAATTAAGCATTTACTAATATATCTTTGCCATTGAAATTAAAGCAAGTCAAAATGAGTTACTGAAAAAGTAATGTAGTTTTGGAATTTATGCTTTTGCTTTTTGTAAGTCAAAAGAAACAAAAAAGAAGAGGAAAAACACAAGTCAAATGAATTTATTTGTTGTGCATTTTGTGGAGAATAATTTTTTGATTATTCGATAACGATTGTATATAGTTTCAATAGTTGAATCAAATCTGATTTGGTTGTTGATTGATTCATACAGCTGTAGATCTTTGTGAAAACCCTCACCGACAAGACCATCACCTTCGATGATCTTCAAATCAAGATCGCCGTGAAGATAATGGATTGAAACTAGAGTGACAATGGCATTCCAGATTTAAGATCTATCTATCTTTGTTGATCTATCTGTGTTCTTTTCTAATTTTTTCGATCTATCAGTGCATCTATCTGTGTGTGTGTGTGTGTGTGTGCGTGCGAGAGAGAGAGAGAGAGAGAGAAAAAAAGAGAGAGCTTTGGGTTGGTAATGGTTATTGGTCTGTGTGAGATCTGTGTTGTTGTTCATCTATCTCTTATGTTGTTGATCTATCAATCTTCGTGTGTGTGTGTGTGTGTGTGTGTGTGTATGTGTGTGTCTTTTTCTTTTTTTAGTTGCAACATTAAAAGAAAAGATGCGGTAATAATGGAAAATAGATAATACTTTGTTCATTATTGCCACAGATAAGATTCGATTTGGCTTGTATTCTAACAAATAATAAATTTGGATAGATATTTGAGCAGATAAGGGAAATTTGAATTGACAATATAAAAAAAATTAAACAGTTTTGGTAAAAAATTTGAACATGTAAGGGAAAATTTTGAACATATAGGGAAAAAATTAAACAGATATGGGAAAATTTTAAACAGATAAGGAAAATTTTGAACAGATAAGAAACAAATTTGAACAAACAGATATAAAATTTGAACAGATAGTCATCAAAAGTCAACAGATAAATTAAAGGGTAAAATTGGAAACAAAATGTCCTTCAAAACAAATAAAGGATTTCTCACCAAATTATTTCACAAAAAGTGGACTTTCCACCAACAAAATATATCCATTGGATTTAATAACTTAAACAATTCCTAGAGTGGATTTTTTTAAGAAATTGCTCAATGAAAAATTAATGTCTCGACTACTTGGTAACATACACTTGCACATGAGATTGTTTTGAAAGTTGATTTTTTTTAGTAATTTTTTTTGTTGTTGAAAAACAAAAAAAAAAGGTGCAAAAAAAAGTAATAATAATTAACTTTTTTTTAGTGACATTTTAACTTTTAAATTAAAATGTTGCATCTCAAAATAGGATATAATCATTTCAATCACCGAATATATAATTTTATTTTTGTGATATGTTTTTTGTGGAGAAATTGGGGATATGTCACACACTAAAAGTAGTATTACAAAAAATATATAAATTATCAACAATGATACATCCCTCTTAGGAATGGCAACGGGGTGGGGCGGGGCCGGTGATCACACTCCCCGTCTCCGATCCCCGATAGTGGAAATACCCCCGTCCCCGACCCCGATCCCTGACGGGGAACCTATCACCGCCCCCGTCCCCGTTCCCTAATGGAGATCGGGTTTCCCCGACCCTGAAAATTCCCCGGCCAAAAAAAATTTTTAAAAAAAAATTTCAACTCTACACATTTACAAGAATTCATCAACAACAAATCTAACATATTTATCAACAACAGATGATTCGTATCTTCATTTTCTTGATCTTCATCAACACATTTACAATAGATCATTATTTTACAACAGATCAACAACAAATCAACAAATCAGAGAGAGAGAGAGATTTTCAACAACAAATTTTCATTTTCTTGATTTTCATCAACAAACAGATCAACAAATCTAATACATTTATCAACAAATCTAACACATTCATCAACAAATCTAACACAGATCAACATCTTCATCTTCATCATTTTCTGATCTGAAGAACAAAATAAAAAAACAAAGAGAACAAAATAAAAAAACAGAGAGAGAGAGAGAGGAGGAGGAGATACCGTGAGAGAGAGAGACAATGAGATACCGTGAGAGGGAGAGGATGAGAAGCAGCCAGTGAGGGAGAGATGAGGAGTTGCGGTGAGGAACGGCGGTAAGGGAGGAGCCGTCACCGACCAAACCAGGGAGGGGGAGAGAGAGAGAGAGAGAGAGCGAGAGAGAGAGAGAGAGATAGGAGATACCATGAGAGAGAGACGAGGAGATACCGTGAGAGGGAGAGAAGGAGAAGCCGCCAGTGAAGGAGAGACGATGAGCTGCGGTGAGGAGCGGCGGTGAGGGAGGAGCTGCTGCCGACCAAACCGGTGAAGGAGAGGCGGTGAGGAACGGAGGTTGTGTGTAAGAGAAAGAGAGGGAGACGATGTTTGTGTATGGGTGTTCTGCCAACAGATAGCCAAACCCTACACACACACATATATATTATATATAAACAGGAGCAAAATAGTAATTTCACGTCGGGGGCAACGGGGGCGATGATCGGGGTGGGGGACGGGCCGGGTCCGGGGCTGAAACATGTATCCCCGTCCCTGGCCCGAATATCATCGGGGATTCAATTTTTAATACTATCCCCGGCCCATCGGGGGTATTTTTCGGAGAATAACCGTTCAATTCGGGATAGGGGGATCGGGTCCCCGTTGGGTCGGGTTCTACTTGCCATCCATAATCCCTCTAAAACTAGAGCTCTAATTAAGCTCTAATGAGGTGGAAAATTATAAAAAAGAAAAAAAGAAGAAGGCCAAAACATCATATCAATGGACCCCACATACACATTAAAATTATTAAAGCTCATAAATTAGAGCTTCAAAACATTTTTGATAAATTATAGATGCTTTTTAATATGTAAAATACTTCAAAAAAGTTGTCTTTACATGTGAGGCCCTTGTTTTTAACTAGTGTCACAGCATTTAAATATGTTACTTTAATAATTTTTAAATTTTTTATGAAAATTTATACAGAAAAATAGAAAGGTAATATGATAAAAAAATAAAAATAAAAAGGCAATAAGTATGCTGTTTTAGGTTCTTCCCAAACAACCCTACAATTTCCCTTAGTTAAAGATCAATTCATTATTAATTATAATAAAAATATAATTTGTAATTTTCTTTCTTTAAAAATCATCACTTTCATTTTACGGTTTTTGTATTGATATTTTTATGATTTATTTTATTAAAATCTATCAAACAATACTTATATCAAATCTTGAATTATAAACAATAAATACAATTTTTTTTTTTTTTTGGCTTTACCCATACATTCTGTCTGCGAGGTCGTCCAGGTCTGCTGCTGAGAGTTGGTCGTAAAAGTCATCCCCATCTCCCATAGGCGGTTCATCGTACCATTCTTGATTCTGTCCTTCAATTTCTGGTGACTCATGAGAAACGCCATGCTGATAGTTAGGGTATCGACTTTCTTCGACAAATGTCTCTTTGCTGAATGGATAGCCCGGGATGGCTAAATTACAATGTATCTTCTGATATCTATCTTCACAAACTAGATGTCCAGAATTTTCATTATATGCTAATAGAGAGTTGCTAGCAAATTTTCTCCATTTGTTGCTGGTCTTTGAGTGGAAATCTTCTACATGGCCAGGGTCTCCTATTGAGAAGTGCTGGGTATCTTGAAGTTCCTCTGAGGTACATCTTATGCTTAGCTGGGTTGCACCATATTCCCTTCCATTCTGGTAGTTTGCTATCTATCAATGCTTCTATATATGGATGATATTCTTCCATTATACATAGTACTACATGAGCAAGCTTATGTCCAAAGTTATCTGTCTGATCTGGTTCTGTGAAAATTAGTCTGGAGACAAAGCCGTAATCTAACAATTTTGGGGCTGTTAGATAACGAATCTCGCCTCTGATTTCTATCTCCAATGGCTCGAATGTAGCTAAATTTATCTGGCAAAGGCAAACACTGAAGTCTAGGTTACACTGACATCTTCCAAAATGTTCGGATCTCCTGTTGCATTTTTCTTCATCTAAGCAGGGCTGTTCTTCATCTTCATAGGTATAGGTCCACTGATAAGCTAAGCCGGGGCAGTCAACTCTTGCTATAGAAAGTTCTTGAAGAAATTGCTGAATAATGACTAGCTCGCTATTTCTGCTATCTTCGCCTAAGGTGTAAATATAGGGTTTTAGGTCTTCTATTACTTGGCTTTTCTCACAAAGAGATCGAATGATAGAATGCTTGAAGAAATACATTCTAGCACTCAATTGGTCAAATTCCTCACTGGTGAGTTGTTTGATTTCTGGGCTAGGTAAGGAAGTAGGTGTTCTTTCTGGAGCTAATTTTTTAAGCTGATTGGTTAGGGTTCGAACGGTTGCTCTCAATTGTTTTTCTTCGTCTCGGAGCTGGTCTAGCTCTTCACTGACTCTTTTGCCTTTATCCATAATTTTCTTGAAATTTCTGGAAAGGCCTTCACAATGTCTGCACATCTGGAGAGGATTCTGAAAATCTGTCTGAGGGTTAGAACTACTACTACTGCCTGAACTACTGCTTCCAATTATCTGGCTAACTGGAACTCCACTAGTAGTAAGGATGGTTGACCTCATCTTGCTCAATGTGTCCAGGTAATCTTTAGCTATCTGGCTAATAAAGTAACTGGTTCCTATTTGTCTTCGGGCATAGGTACTGGCTGACTCAAAGTCATAAAATCCTTTAAACTGGGGTAATGTAAAATTTTTAACTAAGGGTTCTACTTCTACCAATCATGGTAAATACCAGGCTTGGTTCCTTTAACTACTACATAGAAAGAAAAACTTTTTGATAAAGGTTTATTTTGGATTTTTGAAAAATATATACTGAGAGAGTTTAGGGCTGAAAGGCGTTTAGCTGGGTGGTTCTGACTGGTCCAAAGGTTATCTAAAAGACACTGTTAAACTGGGTCTAACTCGATCCCTGTTAAAGGTCTGAATTTGGTTCTGCCTTCATGAATGGGAAGAGAAAATCCCCCAAAGTTCATGGTCTTGATGTTCTCCATTATCTGCACAAAAATTAAACTGGTTATCTTCTTTTTCTAAATAAATTTTCCTACTTAACCAATCTGTTAACCTATTATCACTACTTTGATATGTTCAAATTCTACTTTATATCCTTGTCCTACTATACAATCTAAAAATTTTGCCCATCTTCTAGTGCTTAATTTACGCTCATTGAGTTTGTTATGGAATCTAACTATAGCTTCACAATCTGTTCTAATTGTAAAAGGTTTGTGCAAAAATAATCTAAATTTATTTATTGCATAAACTACTCCTAATATTTCAAAATCTAAGCTGGTCATGGTTGTATCTTTTTCTTTAAACTTTCCGGAACTGTATCTATAAATGCGTTCTTTATTTTTACTATCATACTTACTAGGTTTGGCTAATAATATTGTTCCCCATCCTAATTGATTTGCATTTGTTTCTACTACTATATATTCTAATTCTAAGGGGAGTTGTAGGTCTGGTAGCTTTTTACAAATATCTTTGATTTTTCTAACTAGAGTTATATCTTGTTGATTAAAATATTTCTGTCCTGTGGGTGTGGTTTTGCTATAAAGTGGTCCTATTATTTTACTAAGGTTAGGAATATACATTCGTGCATAATTTAAAATTCCTAAAAAAGATTGAAGTTGTTTTGTGTCTTCTAATTTATCTGGATAATCTAAA